>VBSM01002217.1:27093600-27103846 GCA_008086735.1 Cheirogaleus medius | reverse complement strand
CAGGGGCAATATATGTAATCCTAACAATATTTGTACCCCTATAATACCCCTATACTATAATGAAATAAAAAAATCTTTATTTTGAGTTGATTCTTGTCCATGGTATAAGATAAGGGAGCTGCATTTTGTCACCATAGCAACAAGTTAATAGCTGAGACAGCCCAAAGGAAATTGAGTGTCCTTGGAAGCCTCTCATACCTCACTGTACTCAGGCTCAGACCTTTCCCAGGGAGCTAAGGAAGCCCCTTGATATTTTTGCAAGACTGAATGGGTCAGCCCAGAGTGTTCCTAACTCATTGGCTACACTTCTCAAAGTTTCTTTGCAGCTCGGATAGGAGAATTGATTGCCTGCCACTGTGGGAATGAATGTCTGTTGTTGGGTGCTTTCCTTCAGCGTGACTAAGAGGTCTGGAGTTGCAAAGGCCAAAGCCAGTGTTGAAACTTGTCCCATTCTGAGAGGTGTCCTTGCATCTCCCCAGGTGGAAGAAGTCACTCTTACCTGCTCTCCCAGCACCTCTGGGCTCCCTGCTGTGGTAGAAAATGTTCCTACCAGGGACTTGGCCCCAGACTACAAGCTCCCCAAGAGAGGGGTCACATCAGGGGAAATGAGCTCTCACAGAGGAGGCAGGCTTTGTCCCCTCTAGCCCAGCCCTCAAGAGTTTAGCTCTCAGGGTTCTACCCATCTGCTATTCACAATTACTCAAATCTCATAATTATGAAATGGAGGAACCTCATAAAAATAGGATTAAGAAAAGAAAAAGCAAAGCAGAATTTTTACTGTAATGTCAACAGAGCTGATCAAAAGAAATCAGAGATCCGTCAGAAATGAGGTTTTGGTGGAAAGAAAAAAACCAAGGTCTTGTCTTATGAGATGGTGGGGGTGAGGGCTCTCATTCAGGCTTTGGGTCAGGGGGCCATAGCACCTCTGAGTCATCATTTAATATCACAGTTCAGCTTTGAGGACAAAACACTTCACAGGCTGGAGTAGATATGGAAATAAAAACCCATTAACTTCTCAGGGGGTTGATTCCCTTACCATGGTTTTCCCCTGGCCTGGAACAACACCTCACGGCACCTCCAAGTTGCAGCCCTTTAGGGGTTGCCATTGCCCGAGTCCAGTGTGAAAGGGCCCCCTGAAGTTGGAAGATGTGGAGCCCTGTGGTCTACTCTCCTCTACCTCAAGACCTGGTCTGTCCAAACAGTACCTCTGCACGGAGCCCTGTCTGGTGCCAGGAGAGTCGCTGCTGTGCCCCACAGCATTTGTACTCTCCCATTCCAAATACAAATGCCTGGTATTGATGACATTTACTCTAATCATTATCTCTCCTGTCTGGGAGCTCCTTGCGGGCAAGGATTATGTTTTATTCACCTTTCTCCTCTCTAGCCTTAGCCCAGGGTCTAGCATCAGAATGTTTGTTGGCTTGAACCTTGGAGAGGGCTCTTGGGGATGGAGTGCATCATAAGTCTACTCAGAGTGACCCATAACCTGCACACTGCTCCTACCCGCATCAGTGTGAGGAGAAAGGCCACTCATCATCGTGAAGGTGAAGTGCAAGTGGGACTGGTAGGCCTCTAGTGTCCCCACCAATAGCCTGGCTGTGAGACAGAGCCCAGGAATGCGAGGGCACAAAGTGGGTGTTTAGAGGTCCTGCTTCAGAGCAAACAGCAGCTCTGCAAACGGAGGAAACAGTGCTGCCCGAAACAAGTGATGGGAGACCAAGCCTGCGCCTTGGCCACAAACAGGCTCACTGGAGAAATGCCACAGGAGGTGTCTCCTCATAGGCAGGGACCTCCTAGTGAGGGCCACAGTTTCCTGGGATGCTCTCAAACCACAGGCCCCGTGCTTCCTGAAAAGCCAACAGTTAATCTTATCACAGGCCTCACCTCAATGCCCGCTGCAGGCTGGGCTCCCTGTCCCTCCAGCACGAAGGGCGTGCATGACAAAGCAACACAAAACACCCGAGCAGACACATAGCACACACTCTTTCCTCCCCCAACCCCCTCCGGGAAGCTTGGGGTGCAGAGAGACACTGCCTTACCTCTAGGTTTATAAGAGAATGAGTCCCTGTTCACCTTCTCTAAAGGGATTTTGTCTAAATAAATAAATAAATAAATGGATTTTGTCCCCTTTCCAATTAGATTTACAAATGGGGGACAAGAATTTTTATTTATTTTTTCAGATGACCTATTTGCTGAAGAATTTTTTTTTTTTTGAGACAGTCTCACTGTGTTGCCAGGCTAGAGTGCCGTGGCGTCAGCCCAGCTCACAGCAACCCTCAAACTCCTGGGCTCAAGCAGTCTTTCTGCCTCAGCCTTCCGA
The DNA here is from genome assembly GCA_008086735.1 of Cheirogaleus medius. NCBI lineage: Eukaryota > Metazoa > Chordata > Mammalia > Primates > Cheirogaleidae > Cheirogaleus > Cheirogaleus medius. Next base: position 27,101,526 of record VBSM01002217.1, on the reverse strand, counting down.
GTAGCTGGGACTACAGGCATGCGCCACCATACCCAGCTAATGTTTTCTATATATTTTTAGTTGCCTGGTTAATTTCTTTCTACTTTTAGTAGAGAAAAATAGCCTCTTGCTCAGGCTGGTCTCAAACTTCTGAGTTCAAACGATCCTCCCGCCTCGGCCTCCCAGAGTGCTACGATTACAGGCATGAGCCACCGCACCTGGCCTGCTGAAGAATTTTTAAATACACTATGAATTTGTATATTATATTGCTAAGTAGGAAGGGAGAGTGAATTCTAGGGACTATAGAAATTCAACAACTTGAATAATCAACCTGTTCTGCACCCTTTTGCTTAGGAGGCCAGTGGCTACCCAGCTGGCTAAAACCAGCCCCTGAGGGATGCTGGAGCTTATAGATGAACCCAAGTGAACTTCTCTCATTACCATGCTAAAGCCTCCATCCCGGGAGGAGCTATAGCTTCATTTCCATAGCATACAACCCGTGTTTCAGCAGGATGAACTAACCGCACGTGCAAGGGAAACTCCTTCCCTACATGTGAGGACACGTCTTTTTCTTCCTCTACTGCCCCATAAAAACCCCATGCCACTTTCCCTTGGGCAGACACCGCTTCAGAGAATATTCCCGGTGCTCTCTGTACTTGCTGTGAGTAATTTAAAAACTACCTATCAAGACCTGTGCTCTCATGGAGAGTCATATTTTACTGGCCAGGTGAATTAACTCCGATTTTTCAAGTAACAAGAGTATTTATAATGTATTAGGTTTATAAGAGACATCATTTTAATCCTAGCCCTTCCCTCTGCACGGTCTCTGGAGAGCAGAAGCAGTACAGAGAGAGTGCAAATCCAGGAGAAAGGATTAAACTGAAATGAGGCAGGAATATGCACCAATAACTACAGCTGCGCAGTGGTGGAATGAGCTGCCCTGTGAGGTTGGCAAGGGTCCCTGAGGCTGGAGAGTAGTGGTCTCAACCTTTTAGTTAGAATGGCCTTTTGTTTTAAAATGTGTGGCTCTTGGCCGGGCGCGGTGGCTCACGCCTGTAATCCTAGCACTCTGGATCGCTCAAGGTCAGGAGTTTGAGACCAGCCTGAGCAAGAGTGAGACACCGTATCTACTAAAAATAGAAAGAAATTAATTGGCCAACTAAAAATATATAGAAAAAATTAGCCGGGCATGGTGGGGCATGCCTGTAGTCCCAGCTACTCGGGAGGCTGAGGCAGGAGGATAGCTTGAGCCCAGGAGTTTGAGGTTGCTGTGAGCTAGGCTGACGCCATGGCACTCTAGCCTGGGCAACACAGTGAGACTCTGACTTAAAAAAAAAAAATGTGTGGCTCTTTAAATGTCTGTCATTGAATACATGCATGACAAAAGCTACCTTAAACTAAGCGACATTTTTAAGTAAAATGTCATTGACTTGCAATCCCATCCACACCCATATGCTGTGAGAGACATATTTATTCAGTCCAAAGACAATGCTGGATGTATATGTGGATTTGAGGGTCCTTTGCAATCAAAACAAAGTTTGTTGTCCACAGATGCATAATAAATTCATACACGGAGTAAGCAAAGGTTGCACTTGATATACTTCCCAGTCCCACAACTATATAAATTCAGTCACTCGTGTATTAAACATTTATGTGCCAGGTGAGTAATCTACGGTGTTAAGGGCCCGGCAGTGCAGTGTGTGCGTGTCCAGGAGTCTTTCTCTAGTTTAGACCCTGGGCCTTTCTCTGAACCAGCTGCTCTGCTTCCTGCCTCTCTGTTCTCTTTGAGGCAGGGTCTTGAGGTCTCTCTGATGTCATCTTCCAGAGTAGTGTCACTACCCTCTCCCCAATCCCTGGGGCTAGTTATAGGACAGTCTCTGTGACTGCAGCTTCCTACCTTGCTATGAAGCCACAGGAAACAAATTTGGGACCCTTTTGGCTTTGCTGCTAACAGAGCAAAAAGGGGGCTCCTGAGTTAACACACCAGGGATGTAATTAGGTTTCACAATCAGAAAGTCCTGAAAGTTATGGACTCATGGTTAACATACAATTTCTGTGACTCCCTCAGGAAGCTACTTTTGGCTTCTCAAGCCTCTGCCTCAGCACCCCAAAGGTAGAGATTATCAAACCTCCCACCCCTTCTGATTCTGCCTAAGAGCAGATGGCCCAGTGGGGAGGGGACATTCTGAGAACCTCTCTAACAGGTAACAGCCAGTTTTCCAAGTATTTACCCCAGGTAGGAAATGTGACCTGTAAAAATGGCTTTTGGTAATTAAGGACATAGTGCTGGCAAATTGTGTCTCTGAAATCACAGATTATGAAAAACTGCTGTTTGGAATCATTTCAATGAGAAAGAAACATCCCAGTTGTGAACTAAATAAAAATAAAATCTGAAGCTGCCCCTGCCCCCAACTGAACAGACCCCTCTCAGCCAAGGGGACCCCAGAAAAAACCCTTAAAACTGAGTTCCTAAAACATTCACATATACCCTATAAAGATATACAACTATTATGTACCCATAATTAAAAAAAAAAACTGAGTTCCCAGCCACAACTTGATGGGAGGTGTAAAGTACAATTATACACGAACATTTTCTCTTCATAAATATTCATGACTCCTCCTGTAGCTTGTTAAAAATGTATAATTAGCCACCCGCTCAGTATAAAATCCTATTCCCTTTTACCTCTCACTTGAAACACATGTTCCTGGCTCATGCTGGAAGAGAGTTTCCCAGACAGCCAGAATGGCCACCGAGAGCTGAGAACTCTTCACGAGAAATAAAGCTCTCCTTTTTCCAAAGTATAAACCTCCTGTTTTATTGGGTTTTTAAAATTAACACAGTCTTGTCTACAGAATCTAAGACATGGGGGTCACTTCATATCATTCCACACAGAGACAGCTGAGGCATCACTCCTACCCCAAGTATAACATTCCCTATTTGTCTTAACTTTCATATTTCTAAGGAACAAGACCCTAAGTTTGTTTCTCAGCCCTTCTGGTAATACAGAATGTGGTGTTCCTAATGGAACCTAAAACAATGTTTCTACTGGGACATGATTCTCCCCAGGCCATGCAACTCTTGTGAGTGATTAACATCCCAGGCTCTGTGAACACTCTCCTGTCTCCTGAACAACAATTATTAAGATACACAATGGCTAAACTGTCCCTGCTTCATGGCAGCACCCAATCCCCAGCTGATCCCACTTCCTCTGATCTCTCCTTAGACTTACTTATTCAGCACAAGCTCACACCCTAATCAAAGCTCCTTCTCCTTCCTCCATGGTGTGCAGTTTCCCTTGCTGCAAGTTAATCTAACTTTGACCGTATGTGTGTGTCTCATGGTCTTTTTCTCATAGGCTTTATCAGAATGACAGTTCAAGGCATTTCTTCCCCATGATGCCAGTTTGTAGACAGATAATATACTAATTTCTATATGATTACTACATGCCAAGCACTATGGTATATAATTCATATTGCTTATTTTATTCATTTTTTCCAAGACAACTCTGTGAAGAGGGAATCATTCCCATTTTACAGATGAGGAAACTAAGCCTTAGAGATTAACTTTAGTAGCACACTGATAACCAAAAATCTGGAATTAAATCTAAGTCTTTTTCAGTGACTTATTCAATCAAACATGGTAAATGTTAAAGACATTTATGAAAAAGGGGATGAGGGGTTTCTGAGGGACCATCTGGGAGAGTAGGGGGAGTTATCTTAATATCTTAGGTCTTACAGAGTGAGTCTAATTTTGTCATGTGAAATGATGGGAAAAGGGTGTTCTATAAAGAAAATAGTGTATGCAGAACTTGGCATTGCAATGGTATGGTGAGTTAGGAAAACAGCAAAAATCAGATAAGGCTAAAATAATTGTAGTTGGCAGTATTTTCAGCATGGAGTATGAAAAGATTAGAGACAGACTGGAAATAGGAGAGTCAGGTAGGAGGTTGTCTCCATAATTGGGCAAGAGGTAATGAGGGCTTGGACTAAGGAACAGTAGGAATAAAGATGAGAAGCTGGATTAAAAATATATTTTGGAGGTAGCATAAGCAGGATTTGACAACAGATTTTTTTGTTGCAGGGGGATTGATCCTGGACTGAATGAAGTCCAGAGTTTAGGAGATTTGGGGGGATGATGATCTATTAAACGAGATGGCAAATACAGGTGGTAAAGCAGGTTTGGGACGTTCAGAGACAAGAGTGGGAACATAAGATGATGGCAAAAGCTGGGAGAAACTCCAAATTCACCTCTATGGGGAAACGGAATTAAAGATGGCACTGGAACTGGAGGACAGAGGAGACTTAAGTTTATATTATTTCATCTTTCTTTTTTTTTTTATAACTTTTCTTTAATTATTTTTTCTTTTTAACTGGACGTGTCATTGTCTAAACAAAATCATCTTTCTTTCTCTCCCTCTCCTCCTTCCTTCCTTCCTTCCTTTTCTTTTCTTTCTCTCTCTGTCTCTTTCTTTCTTTCCACAGAGTCTCACTCTGTTGCCCGGGCTAGAGTGCTGTGGCGGCAGCCTAGCTCACAGCAACCTCAAACTCCTGGGCTCAAGTGATCCTCCTGCCTCAGCCTAGGGAATAGCTGGGACTACAGGCATGCGCCACCACGCCCGGCTAATTTTTTTTCTATTTTTAGTACCTCAAGCGAGCCTCCCCAGAGCGCTAGGATAAGCTGGAAGTTTATTTCTTTGAAATAATACATCAAACATTTTTGAGTAAGTGCTTGGCATTGCATTTGGAATATGTGCCCCCTTTTACTATCCACTATAGGAAACCTTCCTCTTATAAGTTACCAGGCCTTAAGTTCAGAAACTTGGTTTGTGGTTCTAGCTTGGCCACTAAGTATATGCCCCTGAGCAGTTTTTCACCTCTGGGTCTTTTTCAGTTCTCAAATCCTGCGATTTAATAGTGTAACTGCACCTCAGCATGCCTATTCTCACAGAGGTGGTCCCCAGGTGTGGTTTGTTGGCGGAAACTCCTCCCATACAGGTGGTGTCGATAGAACGTTTTCCAAATGGTCCTTTACATCTCTGCCTCCAACCCCACCCTAGCCCAGGTAATATATTTTTCTCATGGGATTTCAAATTTGCAAGGGAATCTTGAATATGTTTTGGTAATGAGAGAGGGTAGAAAATTACGCATCCTAATTCCAGTCTAATCAACAGCGGCAACTTCGATACATTCAGTAGGCGCTATGCAGAGAACAGTTAAAACAAACATTTCTGGCTTCCTGAGGCTTACATTTAGTGTACGGATACAGACCGTACACTAAAAAAAAAAAAAGAGAAGACGATGGCGTAGGGCATCACTACAACACACGGCAAAGTGAGGCGGACAACCGACCCCACACGTCCTCTCCTACGAAGCCCAATCTCGAGTCAGCGCTTCCGGTTCACGGCCTCTAGGCTCCGCCCATGGCCCGGCCTTTGGGTCCTGGCTCCGCCCACGCGTCTGACGTAGAATTTCTGTGCCGCGCCAGTTGACCCGGCCAATTGAAAGCCGCAGAACCTGTGTGCCGCCCTGGCCCGCGCCGCCGACAGCAATGGGGCCGGGTGGCTGTGTGGCACGGCGGCTCGGGATGCTGTTGTGGCGCAGAGCCCTGTTCCGGGTAGTGGCTGGAACCCGGCCCCGGCTTGGGCTGCTGGCGGTGGAACGGCTTCCTGCGGAACCAGCCTTCCGCTGGGCCTGCCTGACCCCTGGCCTTGTGCGTGGCCTGCACTGCGGGCCCCGGCTGGAGGAGCAGGCGGAGGGGACGGCCAGCGAGGGACGCCCAGAGTTGACCGCAGCAGGTACGGGCGTGGAGAGCGAAAGCAGTCTTTTCCGGGCAGCCAGGAACCGGGTCCGGGCTAAGGCGACCCTGGGTTCCCCTCTTAATGCATTTCTCCCGAGTCACAAAACTTCTGCAGATCCAGAGCTGGCAGGGACTTCAAAGGTTGTTGGCGCCAACCTTCTCGTTTCACAATTAAGAATCTGTGAGCGCAAGAGATAAACTGTCGTCTCCAAAACCCTAGCTGTCCAGACCCTTGGCACCACCACCTCACGGTCCTCATCCCCCTTCACGCTCCTCCTAGCCTCATGGGCAATGGATTTGTCGGGAGTGTTAGAGCATGAGGATTCTGAGAGAGTGCCAGGGGCTGAGGGCTAAGGGGTGAGTAAAAAGCGCTAATAGGAGATGGGTCCAAGTTAAGATTCTCTAATTATTGCTAACCTTTTTAGAAACTTGAGAGATGGTAAACATCACATCTGAGAAAGAGTATGAGACAGAGATCTTAGTGGAATTAGCTACTGGGTTCTTTAGAGTCAGCTTTAAAACTTAAGAGAGCTGGCTGGGCGCGGTGGCTCACGCCTGTAATCCTGGCACTCTCGGAGGCCGAGGCGGGAGGATCGCTCAATGTCAGGAGTTCGAAACCAGCTTGAGCAAGAGTGAGACCCCGTCTCTACTAAAAATAGAAAGAAATTAATTGGCCAACTAAAAATATGTAGAAAAAATTAGCCGGGCATGGTGGCGCACGCCTGTAGTCCCAGCTACTCGGGAGGCTGAGGCAGAAGGATTGCTTGAGCCCAGGAGTTTGAGGTTGCTGTGAGCTAAGCTGACGCCACGGCACTCTAGCCCAGGGAACAGAGCGAGACTCTGTCTCCAAAAAAAAAAAAAAAAAAAACCTTAACAGGGCTTAAACTTACAGGCTATAATACTCCAAGCTGAAGAGCAGAATATGTAAATCTCTACAGGAAAAAAATATATTTTTATAGATTAACAGTTAACAATCCAAATGCTTTATAAGAAAAACTTGAGGGTTCAAAGTGAGAATCACTTAAAATTTTAGCTCCCTCATTGATTAATCTTAGGCCACACTAATTATGCTAGGTTTGTTTCATCATCTCAATGGAAAGTTTTGGACCAGATAGTACCTTAGAGCCCTTTCAGCTCACTGTTCTAGTACTGTGACCCTTTATGTCCGAGATTGATTTTAACATGTCCCAGTATATCCCCGCTTCACGACTTTGTGCTGCTGTTTTTCTTTGTATAGCCTTTCTGTGTTTGAGATGCTTGCTCATTTCAAGTGCTAGTGAATAGAAAGTCATTTGTCACTGATGTGTGGTTCTGCCCACATATGGTAATAGAAAAGGATGTATAGTGGCACTGTGTAATCCGAGCACACTGACAATGAAAGTTGAACAGTGCTATATGATAGTGATGCCCAGGGCAGCTTCCAGGAGGCCTGGGCCCTGCCATCTTTCAAAACATTTTGGATCTAAATACTCTCATGGAGGAGCAGTTTCACTGTCAGCTGCCTCCATCTCTGATGCATACAAGTCTGTCTTCTACTTGGCCATCTGACATAAATATTTATGCATTTCAGATCATGTTGGTCCCAAGTTTGACATCGATATGATGGTTTTACTACTGAGGCAAGAGAATGCAAGAGACATTTGTGTGATCAAGGTTCCTCCAGAAATGAAATACACAGATTACTTTGTGATTGGTAGTGGAACTTCAACCCGACACTTACATGCCATGGCCTTCTACATTGTGAAAATGGTAGGATGTTTTCTTTTCTCTCTTGGATCATTAACTGAATGGAATAGTCAGTGCATGAGGCTGAGGAGCAACACTTAGAGTAAACTCATCATGTGAGGTTACATAAGAAACCCAAATTTTCAGAATTTGCATAATATTTTATGTTCTTTGATAATGAAAGGTATGGGAACGAATATTCAGCCCTATAGAGTTAGGATATTTCTATTCTTGTCTCTTGTGACCACAAGGAAGAAAATAACTTGAGGCAAGCTCTAGGAGACAGTGTAAGCCAGAGGGAGTTCTACAGCAGCACTGTCTGATATGGTAGCCACTAGCGAATGTGCCCATTTATATAAATTTAAAAATGCAGGCCAGGCGCGGTGGCTCACACCTGTAATCCTAGCACTTTGGGAGGCCGAGGT
>VBSM01002217.1:27073744-27087549 GCA_008086735.1 Cheirogaleus medius | reverse complement strand
TATATATGCCCTTCAGATCAGTGTTAATGACTGTGATCATCCTACTAACAAATGTAACACAAAAACAATTCAGAGAGCAGCATGGCCTTGGAGACCACCCACACCCACAAGTTAAGGAATGGACAAACGAGTTCAGTATCAAAGTCAGATGTTTTCACAGTCATTCAAATTATATTCCAAAAACTTGTTTTCATGTATCCTCTACCTTTTGACTTACTTTCAAATAACTGGTTGCAGAGTACACAGAAATCCTACTACATTTTATGTAATATTTTGGGTGGACTTCCTTTCTTTTATCATTGCTTAAAAATCTTCAAAATAGCTTAGTGAGGCTCATGACAGTGCTGGTGGGCATGTGAAGATGTAGCCCTTTGTTGCTTTCAAACACTGTCATACCATCTCTGACTGTCCCCTTGGTCTTCACAAAGCAATTACTTTCGGAGTCTGCTCAAAGTGGAGACCATCTGGTCTGAAGTGTATTGGCAAACTAAGCATCCTATAAGACAAGCTGAATCTTGCTTTTTGCCAATCAGTTTAAAGTCTTGCATCTCTTCATTGATGCACTTTCTTTAGGTAGTGATAGTCAAAAGCACAAAGCATTTATGCACTCAGTCATGTAGCTAAACAAAAAAACTGAAGTCTCCTAAAGCCATTTAAACCAGCCGTTCCAAATCCTCCTGCCACCACTTTGCTCTGTTAGTACCACTGAAAACTTTCCCAACTATAAATGAAAGAATAAATGGTATCGCTGCTCTCCAAATATAGGCACTGCTCCATATCCTTGAACATTTATTGGATTTTTCAACTAATAACTGTCCAAAGCCTCAAAAAACCTGAAATTAATTTTCTAGCTTAACTGTCACCAGCCAGAAGTAAAATTCTTTCTCAATTTTTGCCTGTTAGCTGATAGGTGTTAAATTTTAAATTTATTTTTTAAAAAACGGTTGGACTTTTATCTTTATAAAGTATATAAAATTTTCAAAAAAAGGAACAATTTTGCTTTTCATTGTATTACTGAATACCTGAGGTAGTTGAGTAAAAATGCACGTTTAATACCCCTGCCAACACCATTCAGCACTTCCCTTAGGTTATTCATGTTAGTGTTAGATAAAAATAAAACTGAGAACAGTTTTTCTATGCTAATGGCTTAACATTTAAGTTCCTGTGATAATTATTGTGATCCAATTTTACCAATTGGATTTAGGAGCAATCTATTTATATTTGAGGAATTTAGTGAATGCATCATTAAGCCAATTTCTTGCATTATGGGGGAATAGTAAGAGAAATTAAAATATTTGTTATACTGTGAGACTACAAAGGGAAGTGCAGAGCGCTCCTCTCTTTCCCTCCCCTCCCCCCTTATTTTTTTTTTTTTTTAAAGCTGGGTGTCATACATTTCAGAGAGCATAAAGTATACATTCTCACAGAGACAGGAGTTCAAAAGTTGCCTGGTCCTTAGAAACAACTGGCTAGGTAAAAACTTGTGCATGTGATTCTGGATAGGGGGTCAGCGCCCGTCTGTTGGTTAAGCAATCTGTCTTTGGTTTGGCATCTGCCTCTGTGGAGGGCTGTTTCCTGAGCCTTTACTTCCGCCTTGACTGAGGTGGTCCACTTTGTAGAGCCTTCTGCTGTTGGTGCTGCTTTACCTGAGTCAGAATTTCCTGAATTTTTCTCTGGGCAACCTGCAAAAGGACAGAGCTTTGAAAATTCTACCTGATCAAAAGTTATTACAAGTTATTTTAGTACTCCATTTCAACAACTTCAAATAGAAATCTATTTGAAGATTAAAGATATGTACTAGTCAGTTTGCTAGTCTCTGAAATCACCTGCTAAAAGAGAGATTAAAAGTGTTACACCTCAATCAGATAACTTTAAACATTTGTATGGGGTGAGAGTACTCATGTGAGAATCACTTCCACTTCAGAAAAATTCAGAAGAGCTTATCATTTTAGATCCCACTTGCCTGGCAAGCATAGAAGTGACCAGTTATTTTGACAACCACTTGGTCATTCTCATCAGGCGTCTGGTCACGAGGGACAACAACTTCTGCACTTGACAAATTCTGGAGCTCATTCACCTGAGTGAGAAAAATCACATTAAGTGGAATTTTAAAACTACAATTTCCTGAGTACTTATTATGCTCCAGACATGAACTGCTATACAAATTACATTTAACACAGTAATTGTATGAGGTTATTAGTATTATCCTCATTTCAAGATAATTAAGACTAAGGCTCAAAGAAACTGATTTGCCCAGTTACACAAGTGAATGAATAGCAGTACCAGATTCAAATCCTGAAAGTCCGATTCCGAAGTATATGCTCTCATCGATCACTTCAAAACTGTAAATAGCTTTGAAAATGACTTAGAAGCTGTATGTATTAGAGAGACTGGAAACCATTTGCTTTTTTCCAGTTATAGAGGTAACAAGTTGTAGATGGAATTTTTAAAAATTTTCAGTTCATATCATCGTTTGTAAAATAAAAATAAACAGCTAAATTATATCAACTAAAGAATGCTAAATAAATGCTCTTTATGAATATGGGACAGTCGTCTCACACAAAGTGGTCTGAAAGAGATGCATTACTTTGACTAGTAGCTGACACCAAAAGACAGGATACAAAAAGCAATCATCTCCAAACCTGGGTCAAGATGGTCCTGCTTTCTATAAATTAGCCAAAATTCAGGGACTTGGAACTCCTAAGTACCTTTCAACGCCTTCCCTTTCATACCACTGCACAGGTTTTGCTGAAGTACTTGCCGTTTTGCCTCCTTTTCCAATAACTCTGCCAGCAGCAAAGGACGGCACTCTGATATGAGCTTCAAGTTTCACTTCTTCTTTAGGACTAACAAAGTTTTCTTCTTTAATTTTTCCATAAATTCTTCCCTGAGCCTACAGATGAGAACATACCCTATCAGTGTCAATCATGTATGAAACACAATAGATCACTTAACTTTAAATATGGCCCACACCTATCCTCCTTATTAGCCCTTTGCAGTGATGCATCTGCATTTCATAGGTTGTTGAAGACACCATTAAGAGAAGTTAGGAAGCCCTGGAAAGGCCGACAGTAACTATTGCTCATCTCAGGTGAGGCAACTGATTGACAATAGAAGGATAAGCCATAGTCTTCTGACAAAGAAAGTTAAAGGCAATTAATAGCTTAACTAAAAATAAGTGATTTTTGTGGGCAAATGGCCATTTGCACTCACTCCAATTGTGAAAGTTGAAACCTCTCATGCTGGCAGTGAGAAATTAATTGCATTTCTCTTGAGCAAAAGAGACTACAAAAGAATTACAGAGCCAGCTATGCCAGGCTCATGTCTAAATGGGCCAGTTAGAAACCTAAGAATATTTTCTGTTTAAACATGTTTCTCCATCTTAGCCAAGTGGTTTCTTCTTTGAATAAAGAGGCTACAAACTCAACACACACTTCTGATATTTACAGTCAACATATACTCTCACCTACTGCATACAACTAGAAGTTATATATAAGACACATCTATTACATACAACCATTACTTTGCTTTGGTATACACCAAAGGAAAAAGTAGTCTGAGAGTTGGTCCAGAAATGCTGCACTTACTTTAGGGGACTATAGAAAAAAAATTCTCTTAACACAGTCAGAAGGACACTAGGGATATACGCTCTCCTCCAAAACAGACGCTCTTGAATTCATATGAATAAATATGGTTAGGTTTACTATTCTTTATATCTTTAACATAAAATATCCATTAGTAATTATCACTGATCACATAAATGAGATTTAACCATTACAGCTTCTCTTAAATGCTTTATTTAAGTTAACTGTAAAATATGGGTATTAGAGAATATAGGGAAGCAACTTTGAATTTCCCATCATACAACCATCACAGGAGTTGCAAGATAATAATTCCAATTATAGGAGTAAAAGCTCAGCACCAAGGATAACCATGCAATAATTCATATTTGCATTGATTTTTAAGCTTTCAAACTAAAAGTGAATGACCCTGAAGGTTCAGGATAGGAAGCAATTTCCAATATTATGAGTTATGATTTACACTGCCTAGACCACAAGGCTGCTGTGAGGGAATAACTTTCTTCACCTCATTGTGAGTGTAGCCAACTGCGCCCACATCTCAAAGTACCTCTATAAATGAAGTGAACGCAAGATTGGGTTTTTAGTGAAAAACATGGTCCGAAGAAAAGAGAGGTCAAAGAAAAGTGATGGTTTTTTTTTAAAGGGGTGGAGGAAAATGTAGGCACTGTTACTGGCCACATTTAAGAGCTAAAAAAACTAAGGCTTAAGGTTAAGTAATTGCCCTCTTACCCAGCTGCTAAATAAATCATAAGACCAAGAAAATGAGTTTTGGACAAATTAGTAATAACTGAAGTCAGTAGTTGCTTTTATGTAAAACAAACATGACATTCATACTAAACTTTATGAGACAAATCATACACTAAAAGGAATGTATTTGTGCCAGGTGTGGTGGTGCCTGCCTGTAGTCTCAGCTATGCGAGAGGCTGAGAAGGATTGCTTGAACCCAGGAGTTTTGAGACCAGCCTGGACAACATAGTGAGACCTCGTCTCGTTTAAAAAAAACAAAACACTATTTGTGGATTTGGCATCTTACTCTGATTCACCGAGTCTGCTGAACACCAGCAGCATACTAATTTTGTTTCTTATGTGTTAGGCACTATTCTAAGCACTTTATATATTGTTTAAACCTTAGGATGTAGGCACTCTTATCCCCATTTTACAGATGGGTAACTTGCCAGAGGTCACACAGGGTAAATGGCACAGCTGGGATTCAAACCAGCAGCCTGGCTGCCAAGTCTGTGCTCTTCATCACCCTGCTGCTCAGTGAGAGGCATTCCAGCCCCAAAGACCTCAAACCCCAATAAATATGCACAATGGTTCACACCAGGACAAATGCTACAAGAGCTCTGTCATTTCTACCTCTAAAATCCCAAGGATTATAAGTGATTTGTGGAAGACCTATGGGCAAAGGCTAACAGTTAATCCAAGGGTAGGAAGAAAAAAGGGCTTTTAATTCAACATTAGGGCATCTCAGGACAGGAGGGGAAAACCTGGGAGCAAATTTCTAAGGCATGTTAACCCAGCAGCTTTGTAAATTTCAGTCTTAAGGTTGCTTTCACATATGATAATAGGGCTTTGAGCAAATTCACCTTTGCGAGACAAGTAAACCCAACAAATTTACAGAACTCCCCAAATGAAAGTGGTTTTTTTTTTGACATGTTATTTTGAATATGGTTCTATTCTGCTCTTAGGTATGAATTTCCATTAATTCTACTGAGTATTACACATATATAGGGAGAAGCCATCTTACTAAATTCCTAAAAAGAAGGCATTATCATTCTTCATATTCTTTTGTCACCTATACGCACACTCCAGAGCACCTACCTTGAACTGAGCCTCTGGTGGTCCAGTGATAATCACCATCCTCACTTTTGCATCTGGTGCTTCAGCTGGAGCGATCTGTAACAGACCCATCAACAACATGTGATGATACTTTCAGGTGTCATTGCTAGAAACCTTGAGCCAACTAACTTGACATCTGCACGACTGACATATAGCATTAAAAACCTTCTGGAAGGAAATTATGGAAAGGCTGTGATTCATATGTGGGTTAATCAGTTAGGGTCCCTGCTGTATCTTGTGTCCTTGCACTGTGCCTGGCTCTAATTTAAAACACATGCTGTATCTCAGCCAATCCTCACCACATCCTGATGAAGTATTACCTCCACCACTTTACAAATGGGGAAATGGAAGGCTGGAGAAGTTGAGTTACCTGGCCCATGATCACACAGCTAGCAGAGCTAGAGAGAGCTGGGCCTGCCTCATTGCCCACTTGCATCTAGAAGCCTCGGGCTTCCTGTGTATGCAACAGACACTCCAGGAAACTGTACCCTAGATTTTGAAGCTACTGCTCTACATGTCCTTTTCTATTTCCACAGAAAAGGGCACTGATTTTTAATACCAGTTAGATCACTGAACCCCTTTCATATAATTTAGAAATAAGATCCTTTTGTGGTTCATAAGTGTGATGACTGGGTTTTCACACGTATGTGTGAGATGTGCCTCCCTCAAACCTTGTGACAACGGCGTAACATTTACCCATCTGACGTGAGAGGAAAAAAAAATTTAGAAAGAAAACTCTTAATTTCTTAAGCTGTTTTTATACATTTTTTGCTATTTCACAAATTTAAGACTATTAGATTCCCTCAGAGTAACATGTGAAATAAACTAACATTAACTGAGCAAGAGAAATGGTGCAGAAACTGTGGAGGGGAGAGGAAACCAGCATTTCCCCAGAGTCACAGTAAGGAAGGATTTGGGGACCCAGCTGGCACGAGTTGTTTTAAAAGAAAAAAATGTTAGGTATTTGCTGTGCAAGAAACAAATTAGTTCTTAAACACGTTGTTACCCTGTAACAGTAAGCAAAAATACAGTGAAATTCACCATACATTCCACCACTCAAGATGACCACTGTCAAGACTTGATATAGTTATCCTAGACTTTTTCCCACATTTGTATCAAAAAAGTCTATTTCTAATGGAGTCATCCTTTCTCCCTCCTTAGAAAGCTAATATTTCTGTCACCTAGAGCCAAACTGACACTATTCCTACCTTATGCTGGGCACTAGCTAATTTTGAGTCTATAAAACAAATAATTACTTGCTTTTATAGTCCAAGCTCTTAGGATTCTTCACAGGAAACCCCTATGAAGAAGATACCATTCTCCACCTTTCCAGCTAGTTTTCTTTCTTAAAAAATACATCTGTCAATATTGGTGATGGAGAGCTGGCGCTAAGGGCACTCATACATTGAGGAGTATGAATTGCTGTATCTTCTCAAAAGCCTGAAAAACACATGCCTTAGACTCACCAAATCTACTACTGTAAACTTAAGTTAAAGAAATATGGTTGCATGGCCAGTAAAGCTGGTTCACCACTTGATTTTTTCTTTTTCATTTTGCAAAGGGAGATAGAGTCTTGCTCTGTAACCCAGGCTAGAGTGCTGTGGCATCAGCCTAGCTCACAACCACCTGAAACTCCTGGGCTTAAGTGGTCCTCCTGCCTCAGGCTCCCGGGTAGCTAGCACTATAGGTGTGGACCACCATGCCCAGCTAATTTCCATTTTTAATAGAGACGGGGTCTCACTCTTGCTCAAGTTGGTCTCGAACTCCTGAGCTCAAGTGATTCTCCTGCCTTGGCCTCTCAGAGTACTAGGATTACATGCATGAGCCACCGGGCCTGGCCCACCACTTGATCTTTTACCATGTCTTCTTTCCTTTACTCATTTTGGCTGGATTTCGTGTTCACATACTGTTACCTTTGCCACAAAAGAGTGTATAAGGGCTATTTCTGTATGTTTCTATTTTTAGTTATTCAGTTTATATACAGTAAAATTCACTCTGGATGTCCAGCTTTGTGAAGTGACAAATGTAGTCATGTAAAAACCACCACAATGAAAATACAGAATGGTTCCATCACCTCTGCAAATTTCCTCATGCTATCTCATATTCAACCCCTTCCCACCTCTAATTCCTACAGTTCTACCTTTTGAAGAATTATCATACAAATGGAATCATGCAGTCTGTGCGCTCTGACTTGTTTCTCTTAGCACAATGCATGAGATTTCCTCCAAATTTTATCAATAGTTGGTTCCTTTTTATTGCTGAATAATATTTATTGTAAAGATGGACCACACTTTATCCATTCACCAGTTGAAGAATATTCGGTTTCTTCTCATTTGAAGACAATCACCAATAAAGTTGCAATAAACACTTGAGTGCAGGTTTTTTGTCTTAACCTAAGTTTTCATTTCTCTTGTATAAATACTCAGGAGTGGGATTCATGGGTTGTATGGTAAGTGTACTTTGTTCTTTTACATAAATCTTTTTGAAAAACATTTATAAAACATAACTGAAATAAAACCTCTGAAAGACTGTTTTCCTGAAGAAAGCTATCAATATATCAAGTTTTTGTCAACCTTTGTTTTCCTTAAAGCAAATGACCTCTATGTTTAATATTACATTGTCTTAGCACATTAAAACACAGAATCTTTCAGAACACACAATATCTATTATGGCAGACACCATTAGTTGTCCCCTGAAATTTGTTACCCTACCTTCTATGCTAATAAAATGTTTAGCTGATCACACATGGACTGCATGTACCTGCGGGCCCCTTCAACTTCATCTGGCCAAGTTCTGGGCAATGGACTATAGGTAGAAATATCCCTGCAGCTAACAGTAAACTTCCCTAGGAAAAAGGCTCTTCTACTGGCCGGACAACAGACCTGACTATTGGAGCACCTGGTGGGGCGAAGCCTCCACCCAGCCCTGGATTGCTTATCTGGACTGCTTTTTCTGGAAATGTAAGTCAACTTACCTGGTTTAAACTACTGTTGGGGTTTTCTGTCATACTTTTATGCATGACATTCAATTCAAACTATAAAGTGGCAAGAAGATTCACGTTTCTGTAATCTGCTTTAAAGAACCAGGAGAGCCACAGTTGGCAGGCACAGTACCTTAATTGACGCTCCTGCAAAGCGAGAAAGCTGTTTGATGTGCTGGCCCTGCTTGCCGATAATGGCACCGACGGATAGGGCTGGGATAAACAGATGAACCGTCTCCGTCTCTGACTGCTGTTGCGAAAGAAAGCCAGAACACGCACGCTTATTTGCTACAGATCAGGCTTTTGTCATCGTTGGCTTTGGGATGGGCACGTTCTCATACATTAAGAATACCAGGAAAGTTTAAGGAAAAAAACTACCACAATAAATGACAAGATCTGGTATTATGCATCCTGAAAATGTTGGCATTTAAAATTTCACTTCTCTCTACACAGTTTTCTTAAACTAAAATGTCAGTGTGCTATAGATTTAAAAGACATGTAGACATTGTACAGTTTAAACATATTAGAATAGAGGGACAAGACTGCATTGAAAATTAAGATTCCCCGTGCCGCCATATACAAGGTAGATTACTGATGAGTAAATGAAATGCAGGGCTACATATCAACAAATATGATAGCATTCAAGAACACTAGCTCCACACCTTACCTGTTTAGGTTCTTAAAAACATACATAGTGAACCATTCTCTAAGAGAAACACTCTTGACTCTCATTATATATGACTAAATTGTGTGAGCTCTTACCACTATCATTCAATACTTATCACACCCCAGCACAGGACAAGATTAGAAGAGAACTAATGCATTTCAGTGGTAAAATGCCATAAGGTACTTTCTCATAGAATTCTTTATTCCTTCCATCTCTGCCTTTCCCTTTGCACTTTACACATGAACAAACTGGAAAACTTTGAAGGCTAACTCCTGAAAGGTTGTTCATAAATGAATTTTATCTGTATACCTCAATCCTTTACTTCTTCCCACCTCAACCCAGCTGTGCCCTTCCTGAGTCTCTTTTCAAACAGTCAGTCATTCTTGGAGGGCGAAAGGACACATTTACTCAAGAGTTCACAGTGACTGGGTGCATAAAACAGCTAATTCAAGGTTCAGTAATGTTACCAGTGAGCTTATAACTTTAGAGTTCTAAAGTGCACAAGCAGCGCATATGCTTATGCAGCTTATATTTCACCTTCTAACAATAATAGAAAAACACTTTCAAGGGTAAGATAATTGCAAGAAAGATATTCCAAGAAATATTTTAAGATGAGCCACAACTGAATAAAGAATATGCATTTGCTTAAGCCAACATTTCTAGAAATATTAGAAGATATTTTGTCTTGAACTTACAAACTACTAGGTGAGAAACACCCACAGGATTCTCTCTTGAACCTTCTTATATCCTATTAGATACTAGGTATTCAGTTCCCAAATACTCAGGTTAATCCATCAGTGCTGTAAATCAGTGTGGCTGTAACACACAGCCACAAAACCAGCTCCTGGCTACTTTCTACTTTTTTAAACGAAAACTTTTCTGAAATTCTTAACAAAAGCATGCTAACAGTTTTGCTTTCCAAAGTCTCAGGTACTACGGAAATCTTTAGAATTTGATCCTTTTAGGCAGTTTTTGAAAATCTTTGTCAAAGAAAAACACTGGGCTCTGACATCTTTACTAGACGTAGAAACAAAATTTGTGCCATTTAATGTTGGTTTGCCAAATGCCATCACCACTCTTACCACACACAAAAAAAACACCAGTGGCATTAATGGTTCCATCTTCCTCCTCTAAGCCCAGAGGAGAGGCAGAGAACAGAGCACTAGACACGAATCTCCGGAGAGATGCCAATCATCAGTAGCAGACCCCACGTACAGAGGAGTAAGCCATTCCACTTCTCCCTCAACGCGGACTGCCAGGAGGCCACGCGGTAGGTCAGTTTACTCATACTATTTGGTAGGAATTTTAATCATGTTGATTTAATTCTGAGAATCTTTTCTTCTTTTTCTCTAGACTCCCACCTGTGACCTTTATAGGTGAAAAACCAATCCCCCAAAAGTTGTTGAGCCATATCCTTGCTACCGCAATTTGTTTAAAAATTTTCAAGAAAAATGTCACTACTATCACCTTAAATCTTTAAAGAAAGAGTCGGTTAATTTTTCACCTAATTTTTTAAATTTTAAGAATTTTTTAAGCCTTTAGTTTCTTTCACTGAAGAAAACATTTTTTAAAAAATCAATTAGTAAACAAAAACACTCTAGAAACAACAAAAGGGCTAGTTCTTTGAATATAAGGAATAACCTCTGCCTATTTGCCAATAAAATAGAAATGAGAAATGGGAAATGATACCTAGACAGGATAAAAATTAAAGTACAGCAGTGTGCTAATAAATCTGAAAATGTCAGAAGATTAAGAATTACCAAAGTCAATCAGAAAAGCTAACACTGACCAGTTAACTTATAACTCCACAGTCAACTACTTACCTAAATTAATTACCTAAATAAAGTGCCACTCCCAAATAGTTTATTAATTAGTTCTTTCAAGCCAAATGCTCAGAAAGCATGATAAAAACCCAGTGAAAAGATAAAGACATGAAAAGGCCAGGCATACATAGGGAAAAAATGTACTAACTTAAAGCTTTAAAGAAATGAACAGGAGCACATTACAAATAGCATTCTAATTTACTTTTTCACCTTAACTACACACCTTGGCTATCTTCCCATGTCATTCCCATTTCCCTACCTCATTCTACTGATAGAATATCCCTCAAGTAGATACACCACTGTTGATTATTTCATCTCTATAGCTTGTGTGTACAGTTCCAATTCTCAACTAATTCATGAAGTGCTTCAATCAAATCTTTGTACATAAATTTTGTGCGCTGTTCAAATACTTCTATCACATACATTCTTAGAACTGCTGAGTCAAAGGGTGAACATTCAAAAATGATCATATTATATTACCATACAAAAAGGCTCCTGCTTAGTCTGTTGAATTCCAGTGAAGACATTTGTGACATTTGGGTACTGCCTTTGTTTCTTCCCAAGGGTAGTGGAGATGGATGAAAAGCACGTTGAAGTAAAAATTCAGGTTAAGAGAAAAATAATTCTGACGAAGGGATGAGGGTACACAGCAACCATGTGGCAAGATTAGTTTGTGAGCTTCCTCTGCGTGAGGTGCGGCCCACGACCTCATTTGCACCTCATAACAGATCTAGTTGACAGAAACTAACAACGTTCTTATTTTAGAATTGAGAAAAACAGATGGAGATGTTAATTCCTTTGCCCTAAGTCATACACTGACTGGTGGAGGAAGGAGGATTCAAACCTGGGTTTCTCCATCTCCTAAGCCATGTTCACAAAAAGCAGTACATGTACCCTTCTTTCGGCGGGTACAGATATGCTTTGAAATATACCCAGAGTGGCCAAAAATATACCCAGATCTCTCAGGAAAAGTGCCCAATAGAATTCATCTGAGGAGGGACTGCCTTCCTCGGTCCTATCACAATTTCCTTGATTAGCCTTGCTATGACTTCCTGTGTGAGGCAAAAGAAATTTCTTATTTGTAATTGGCAAAAGTTTAAAACTTTTATCATCAACATGCTTAAAAGGGCATCCAGAGCTAGTTCATTAAAAGTTTTACTTTGAGGAATAGGAATGACTAAAGATGAATAATGCTCTACTAGAACAAAGGGCTGAAAGCAAGAGGTTTGTTGTCTCATCTGCAAACACCCACCTTATGCAGTTTTAACACACTTGGCATCTTACAACTTAAGAGTTTCAATTCCTTTATCTTCCCCTGACAGTTACTTATTGTTATATCTGAGGGTGTTTTAAAAGAATTTCAGAAAGTTCAGTTTCCCGTCTTTCACTAATTCATATAATGATACAATAAAATCTTTAAACATAAGTCTTTGGGCCCTTATACAAATACTTCTAAGAATTTATGTAACAGAACTTCTGAGTCACAGAGCACAAACATTTAAAATTCACAGATATTTCCAAATCATCATGGTAATAAATTTATTTGATGGTCAATAAATTTTTTAAAGAAAGTATCCACCTGGGGATTGGACTCGCTTGAAGCTCTGACATGTGGGGGGGAGGGGTGGTAGGGGCAATGTATGTAACCCTAACAATAGTTGTACCCCCATTATATGATGAAATAAAAGCAAAAGAAAGGAAAAATATCATTTCAGTACAAACCACGCCTTTCACGAAAAATAAAGCAACGTATAATTCTAGACCACATGGCTAGTTTTCTACAAATGAAAATCATTTAAATTGTTCCTTTATGTCTCTTCCTTTATCTTCATCCCCTACCAAATATCCTTTATAGTCACAGAAGAGTTAACCTAAGACTCAACTTCAGAAAATATTCTTGACCTGCTCATCTCTAATCACTGGATTTTGTTTCTTTAGGATCTGTATAAATAGATGTACTAAATTTGTACTATATTCTTACAAATTGGTAAAGTTCTTCAGGATCCCCCATGTTTTCAAGGACAATGTAACACATTGCAGGTGTTAATACAGTTGTCACCTGAACGAAGTCCTCACTGGAAGTCTACAGCATTTTTAGAACAAACACACCATAAAAGGATTTGCCTCCCCACTAAATATTAATTCTGGATATTAGCGACAGGAGCCTGTCCTGCACAGCTTGGCCAAAACACTTCTGTTGCTCTTTATCATCAGCAAAGGACACCAGATGAAATTATTTCATCCATCACCATTTCCAAGTCAGAAGAACCATGTCTCTTTTTGGAAGGCACTGTACTCACAGCCTGCGGCATGTCATACAATTGCCATATGCCATTTATCCCTCTCAGGCCTTCCTTATTTCACAATTGGATACAGCGACTGAGCTAATGCCAACATTGACCATAACTATGATGTTGGTATTATCTTGTCATTCTGTCCTTATATCAAGACTGTTGAGCACTCTTGAGCAACTAATTTTTTAAAAAATTAAGGGTGGGATCTAAATACTTTATCTCACTAAGAACATCCATATCATGTTCCTCTAAACAATGTACTTTTTTTTGGTTTGGTGGTAATAAAGACCTTTTTAATGGTGAAGCTGTATCTAATGTGTAACTTGCCCAGATTTATTTTATCCCATGGTATTTTGTCGTGACTTTGTAATTACTGGTTTCCTGGGCCCTGTCCCAAAAAGAATTTAATGCTGCTTATACAATATGCATGATCTAGAAAGATAAAACAAAGGAGGTGAAGAAATAAGAACATAGGGGCCTGAACAGTAAAGATAAGATGAAGCCAAAAATGCTATTATATAAATTTGGCTTTAAGCTTCCTGGCAGCTTTTGTTTTTTTTCAAATCAGTTGTATGATTTACCTTGACTATAAGAGAAAAACTACTCATTTTTTTTTTT
>VBSM01002217.1:27043585-27073644 GCA_008086735.1 Cheirogaleus medius | reverse complement strand
AGAAGCAACAGAACTTGTCAGATAGAAACAGCAGAGTTAGAAGCAAACTAAGTGTTTCTCCACATCAGAAGATGGTGCCCCAGACTGATGGACAGTGACGTGTGCTCTTGGCAATTACATCTTCAAGAAAAGTTGACTCACTGGATGACTGAAGCTTGGTGAAGACATTTCTCAACATCACCCAACTCCTGTGCTCCAATTTCATATCCACCAAGCATCTCTCTAACCATAAATTACTTCTCAAGGAAATTTTCCTCTGGGACTATAAAGCAGACCACATAAACATCCTGTCTACTAGGCTGGGCGTAGAATCCTAGCACTTGGGGAGGCTGAGCTGGGAAGATCACTTGAACCCAGGATGCTGCAGTGAGCTATGATGACACCACGGCATTCCAGCCTAGGGGACAGAGGAAGATCCTGTCTCAAAAAACAAAAAACCACCAAAACAAAAAACATCCCATCTACTAGACAATCCTTAAGTTGGCTCTCTGGTACAATTCATTTTTATATAGGATTCAGCATAATAAGCCATGTTTTCAGGATTCAGATACCCCAGATAAGCAGATAATTTTTACTTACAAAACTAAGCAGCCAGAACAAGGTTATGATAAACTTCTTTGACCTGTGAATTTAAGTCCCTGAGATCTAGCTTGAAAAAACCCGCTAGCATTACCCTTTCTTGTTGCACATTCCTTGCATTTAAGTAAATGTTCAGTTGCATTGTCCTGAACCCTTCTTCCTAAACCCTTTTCTTGATACATACTTTGGGGGTGAAGGACATTCACAGGACACAAGCTGCTTCCCAGTGGATTTCTGCCAGATGCCTATCGGCAGAACTTCCTTTGGACTTCTTGGCAGACTCGATGCTATGGCTTGAAATAACAAGAACAAAGCTGCTGAACTGAAAGTTTGCATAACTGCTGAAGTCTGCCAATGAGTAATTCCTAATCATCTCTTGTGAAGAGATACAAGTATGAGCAAACAGTAAGGTTAAGTGTATTTACTTTGTGGGGAACAAAATCTAAGGCGTCACAAAGGCATGGAGACGTGCGTGCCAGCCAGCAAGATCAGCCTCCAGGAACCTGGAAGGATGCCAGTGTCTCCCTTTGGTTTGTAAGAGAGATACTCCTGGGTTTTTAGTTTTGTTTTATTTTTAAATGGATTTGGGTCTGGAACTGAAACTAAGTTTACTCAACTCCATGACCTGAAGAAAACACTGAAGTCTTACCAAAAAAATAAAAGAAAGAAAGAAAAAAAAAAAAAAAGGCCAAGAAAGTTTATCCCCATAACTAAGTAACCAAGGCTAGAGATAATAAACGTACGCAGTGAGTTATCTACTGGATGTTGCTTACTGGCAAAAGAGCTATGCCCAAAATGAGAAATCTTAAGGACTAAGCTTCCATGAAACAATCATCTGATCTAAAAATCCCTTTCAGCTCATAAAATATTTTCTTAAAGAGTATATTAAACTAGCTAAGAGCTAAAAAAGGGTTCATTTCTCTTGCCTCTTGCTTAAGCAGAAAGTGAACAATTTTAAGGTTACATTATCATTCTGGAGCCTTCTGGGAAGACTCCAAAGAGGCTTTCAAAAACAGGCCTTGGGCTTGCTTCTGCCACCGTTCCCGCAAGCTGCGGAGACATCCAGCTGAGGCGCCGCGCACCATGCCAATCCCAGTGCTCACTGTGCTTCACTGGCTGCCAACTCCCGCTTCCCTACTGTCGGAGTGCTTCTGAAAGGAGCATTTCCTGTCATGTCTAAACTAGAAGTTTGCCAATTAAGTACTGCACGAGCCAGCTGCTAGGCAGGAACTAGAGAGTTTTTGTCTGTTGGAAGAACCAACTCTTTGGCTCTATGGAAGAAAAGAATACTGCAGGGCAAAGAATACTCATAGGCAAAGTTCTGGAATGGAACAGAGGCAAGGAATATATCCAAATATAAGATGGGTCATTCTTCTTTCATGTTACAAAGCAGGAATGAGAAAACATGAGTAGAGAAGAAATAAAGTAATTCTCTCTCTTTTTTTCAAGACAGGGTCTTGCTCTGTTGCCTGGACTAAAGCACAGTGGTGTGATCAAAGCTCATAGCAAATTCAAACTCCTGGGCTCAAGCGATCCTCTTGCCTCAGCCTCCCGGGTAGCTGGGACTACAGGCGTGCGCCGCCACATTTGGCTAATTTTTCTACTTTTGTAGAGATGGAGGTCTTACTTTTGCTCAGGCTGGTCTCAAACTCCTGGCCTCAAGCAATCCTTCCACCTCGGCCTCCCAAAGTGCTAGGATTACAGGTGTGAACCACAGTACCCGGCCAAGAAATGAAGTAATTCTAACAAAGGAGGAAGTAGTGATAGAGTTATAGTTTCTCTGAAACATTTAGTCACTAAAATCTATACTTCTTGGGGTAGGCAATATGTATTTAAAATAAAAGCTGAGACTGTTTACCTACAGGATATCAAAGGTAAACATATACTCTTATTAAGTAACATGACTTCTCTGTGATAGTGTCTAAGAAACAGCAAGCTTCTCATCAGCAAGTATAGATACCAGAATGCAGTGGAGGAATATCTTAAAAGTGCTGAGAGCACACCTGTCGACCTTTAATTACCTAATCCAATATTTTTAAAAAACTGACATCACAGACCCTTGGAAACCTACATTATATTCTTCAGCAAGAAAAGTGAAGCCAAAAAGAATGCAAGGAGCAATAATAAGCAAAGAATTTGATGAAGCTTTGGTAAATTTAACTTGCCTTTAAAAACAATAGTTTATTTGTATTTCAAAAAGTGGTGACTACTAGGTACACATAAAAGTATTAGTGATTTGAGTTTAGAAAAAGAACAGTCTCAAAATAGTGAAGGTAAAGCTATTCCAACTAAATACTCACACACAAGCCTTGAAGTTACATACTAAAACAAAACTTGTTAAAGAACTGTTCCCTTAAACATGAAGCCAGGAAATTACCACAACGGCCATTTCAAAGTAGAATTTACTCTAACTGGTATCCACGGACACAATACAATTTTCTGAATAATGGTGTTTCCCATTTAGGTGAAAATAATCTGTAGGAATGGGACATGGAATTTTCTCCTCCAGAATTTCCTTAGATGTTCCTCTGCTTTTTGAGAGAACTTAAAAGCTTGGCTCCTCCCTTACAGGCTCTAGGAGGTGCCTTTAACAGGTAATAGTGATAAATCCAGTGGGGCAAACAGCTGTCCCGAACATCTGTTTTTCTTTAGTAATAGACCCCATGTTAATGGGCACATTGCTACCCCATTTTCCAGTTTCTCTTGCAGGTCAGGTGTTAAGTTCTGGCCAATAGGATGCCAGTGGAAGTGTTTAAAGCTATCCCCAGGCAGTGTCCTTAAATGAGGATGCTGCTGCTATTTCTTTTTTCTTCTTTTTGAGATGGGTCTCACAGTGTTGCCCAGGCTGGACTTGAACTCTTGGGCTCAAGTGATCCTCTCAACCCGAGCCTCCAGAGTAGCTGGGACTATACGTATGTGCGACCTCACCCGGCAATCTTTTATCCTTCTTGCTGGCTGAAATCCGACCCAATGGCTGGAACTTGAGTATTGGGCCAGGGGTGGCTTGCAAAGCAGAGAGGAGTACCGGCCCTGGATGTTATGGTAGAACCACTACCAACCCTGGATTGTCTACCCTTGAACTCTTGTGAAAAAGGAAAACTCATTTAAGCCAATTTTTTTTTCTTGTAACAGACAGCCAAAACCTAATCCTGATATATACAGTATACAAAAATGATTTATAAGAGTGAAAATAGATACATGGCAGCAACCCACAGAGGTTTTTGGCCTAGTATTTGTTTGAGTTGGAATGACAGGTGATCCAGAGATAAAGGAGTGAGTTTATTCATTCTTTAAAATCAAGCAAAGAACAAGGTATAAAGAGGGACATATAAAAGTAGTCTGTGTTTGTGCTTTCTCCCATGCATTGGTGTTGATAGAAAATACACTTTCCAACATTTAAGTGGCCTCCCCACAGACTAGTAAACAGTTCTTAGCTGGGCATGGTGGTGCATTCCTGCATCCCAACTTAGCCCCAGGCAGGAGGATTATTTGAGCCCAGCAGTTGGAGGTTAGCCTGGGCCACATACTGGGGTAAAAAGAACAGTTCTTGGCGATGAATGAGTAGTAAAAAGCTCCTGATAACCTTTATAAAGTCACACGTTTCTGAGCTTCTACCTGCTCCCACTGAGATTTTGATTTATTTGAGTGGGGCACAGGTTCACCAGATGACACACAGAGCAGCTGTTGTCAGCCTTGGATACACACAGGAGTCCTCTGGGGAGCTTTCGAAAATGATGCCTGTGCCTCACCCCCACCCCTGGAGAGTCTTGTTCAAATGTCCTGAGGTAATTCTCATGTAACTATGGAGAAACGTTTTCCCTACTCAAGACGGGGAGTAATGCTGTACTTTACAGATCATCATCAACCAATGAATGTAAAATAAGAAATAAAAATATTAATATGTGATTTGGGCAAATATTAGCAATAGATATTAAACCCACTGGGTGAAGAACTGTTGGGGAAAAGATACACATTCTGAAAGTACTACTGATTCCTAATTACAAATGGGAAAGGCATCTTTACAATGGAGAAGTCTGACAGACACTACCCTTAACAGTAGGATCAAACTTAACATGCCAACGAGACAAGCTGACATCTGCTTCCTGCTCCAACACACTGAGAAAGTATTCCTGTCCTCCCTGAATCATCATCTATAATTTTTACAAAAAACTAAAAAATATACATATACCAAACATACAAGAAAGGATTATATGCCTGTGTATTTGTAGAAGTAAAGGGCAAGTCTGAGCACATATTTTTAACCCACAAAAGTAAAGATTTCTTCCATTTTGGAAGAAAAGATAGATTATAAAAATATGTCTTCTTCCCACTTTTAAGTTCTATGGATAATTCCTGACATGTTCTTTTAGTTAGCAGGTTTAAATCTACAGAAAAATCATAAGAACACACTCATCTTTAATGAACACATGTAGTGACATTCCACCGCCTAGCCAGATAGATGACAGAATTGCCTTTCTTCTTAGCATTTAATGCTTTGAATGATACCTCCCCCCAACAATTAGGTAAATATACAGGTGTAAATTTGGGGGTTCCATTATATCACCACCTAGAATACACGTAGATCAAAATGTCCACTGGAATTCTGCAAAGAACACAATTGCTAAGATTGTCCATGTTTAAGAACATGGACATTTAAGAACGAACATTTCCTTTGTCCTTGAAACCACCATACTGTCAGGCGTTCTCAGCTCTTGCCCTGTTTCAGTGTTTCTATATGGGAGAAGCAAAGATCACTAATTCTAGTGAGATTTGGCTCACTTTTATTAGATAGAGCTAATTCAACATCACTGACCACTTCCCTCCCATTCTTAAAACAAAATTGCTATTTGTTTAACTTACATTTAAGATTGTAAAAGTGCTTCAGAAATACAAGTTCTGAATATGACCTCACTTCTCTCACAACGTTCTTAATTTTTCTAACAATACAGGAACCCAATACACAGAACCATAAAATTAAATCAGAAAATCGACTAAATCCAGAGAATATGCATAGCCTTTTATTTGTATATTTAAAAAGAATAGTTAGCTAGCAATTCACTTTAGGAATTTTTGCTACTGAAGTATTCACCTAAATGTAAGACAGATGTCCACGAACATTCTGTTACGCTACCATTTGTAATATGAGAAGCTTTGCTGATTGGCATGTGTCACTAGCACGGAGAGAGAAAAGAGTTAAAAGGACACTTCAGTTTATAAACTGTGAATGTGAGGAAAGTGGTTAAACAACCTGCCCAAAGAGAAAGCGAGTTTAGGGCAGCTAGCAGAAATGTGTGTTAGATACAAACTTCTCTAGCACAGAGTTACTTTACACAATCAGTTCACTATAGGTTTTAATAAGAGTCATTTTACACAGAAGTATCAGGGATACATCTGTCCTAAACTCAATCCTATGACAAATGCATATAGAAACTAGTGGGCATATTAGGTGTCCATATACCTCTTAAATTCCTATTTTAGAATCAGTCTCCTCCCTCCTTTAAAACTTTTCATATTATTGAATGCTCTAGAAATGAGAAATGTTTGACCTGACAGTCTTTAGAGACAACTCATCTAGTTCAGTTTTTTTTTCATTGAGCAGGTAAGAAAACAAACCCAGAGTGAAGAGCCTGCCCTTCAGTGACACAAACAAACTCATGGCAGAGCTGGGCTAGACCTGGGCTCCAGAGCTTGTTCCACCAGACCCATTCAGCCCCAGGGTGCAAACCCAACACCTACCTCAGATGATGCTTAATGATTCTACTCACATTTCATATTCAGATGAAATTTTGATGGCTACTCTTTTGCCATATGGTTTTCAGGCCTAAACATACTAGAAATGGCATGTGAATTGTAGGGGAATATGCAGATGCTGCTGACAGTGAAGGCAGAAACACACACAGGGCAAAAGCTTAGAACACCTATCAGTCTGGTGGACTCACAGACAAGAAAAGGAAATTCTCGTTTTTAAAGGAATAATCTCAGTGATCTGTGTTCTCTATAGAATCTCAACATCATTCTACTCTACATATTTATTCTAGGTAGTAATACAATGGAATTCAACCTATTCCACCTGGATGTTTCCCTAAATTGGTATAGGAGGTAACACTCAAAATATTAAATAAGAGAGCTAACTAAGGAGAGATGTAAAAATAAACTGATGGAGGAAGACCCTAGAATGTTGTTAACGTCACATGATTGTCTACCTCCAATTATCATTGATATGCAACTGAATTATGAACTACTTTCAAAATAATTTATTGCATCAGGTGTCTGCTGTGTTGCAATTATTTTCATACTATCTCTGGTATCCTATTTCTGACCTCAGGGAAAATGCAATTCTTAAAAATCAAATTATTTCTTAAATAATCTACCTCTTTACAAAACAAAAGCTGCTTAATGTTTACACATACCCTCCCCCAGAATTATAAGCAAAACTATCTTAGTTCATTTTGTATAAACACCCAAAATGGAAAACATGTAAAATCTTAGTGGATCTTTCAAAGCGACTAACTTCCAGATGACAAAGATAACAGAAGAATTTTAAAAATCCATTCCTTCAATATTTAAAAATAACTAACTTCTTTCCCCCTTCCCCAAAGTCCCAAATTTTTCTTTTGGTGTTTAAAAACACATGTTGACGACTCTACCGTCCAAACACTTCAAAATAATCATGTCTATTCTACAAAGGGGCAAACAAGAAACTTCTATTGACAAGACCTGGAGAACACGTATTGGCTCTAAACTGATGACTGGCTTACATTAAGGTTTTCCCAATTAGCAGTGAAATGTCACCCTACTCAGGGGCAGTACAGTCTAATTGAGACTGCATCCCACTCAACCACAAAGAAAGCCAAGACCGGTTAGTTACCTTACCTCAAACTGTGGGTAGGGAGGAGTCATGGCCGAGGGGGGCCCTGAGGTGGGAGGTGGCATCCCTGAAGTGGGTGGGAATAGACCCAAAGCATTCAGATTTAATCCAGGAATTAAATGTGCTTGAAGCTGCAATGGTAAAAAGGTCCCTTTATTTGACAATTAAAAGAATCAAGGGAACATGAACATTTATAAGTGACAATATTCAGATTGTGATCTCTTGTCTAAAAGAAAGAGATCGTCTTATGACTCAAGGCAGATGTCCCATGTGGCTATACTTGATCATATAGCTTATGTCTGTTTACATCTCTTGGTATTTTAAAATCTGTGTGCTGATTTGCCTCCTCCTTGTTCCACAGCTGTATTAAGCTGTCTCACAGCCAGCCTTCCTTTCCCTTACGACCAGCTTGCAGAGCTTAGACAAAAATGTACTCTGTATACTGTGGGCACACGGTAAATACAGACTGAACATCTTGTATTAGTTGAAGAGGTAAACTGGTAAGATATGTTCATTGAAAAGCAAACCAATGTATACAGAACCAGCTATTAAAAGATTGTTATATTCTGAACAACCATCCCCCCCAAAAAAGAAAAAAAAGAAACAAAATTAAAATAAAAATTAATTAAACAAAAAATAAAAAAATAAAATAAAACTTGGTACTTATGAGTCAAGAGGCCTAAAACAAAGAAATCTGGTCCCATCCCCAAGTAACTACTGCAACTAAACATATCTTTAGAACGGATGTAAGAGCCAGAAAGGGGATTTTAATTTAGTTTAATTTTATAAGGGTTGAAGAAGTAACGTAGAGAGTAGAATTGAGACCTGCTAATCTTTTTTAAAGGCCTATGTGGGGTTGGGTTTAATTCCAACTAATTCCAAAACATTAGGACAAGCAGTTAGAATATGAAGGCAGGCAGTCATCTGCGGTGGCATGATCAGCATTCTAGGCTCTTTACACAAAGGTAACATTTTCACATCTCCTTCCTCTCAGAGATTTAGTGTTTTGGATGACTGGTCCAATTTAAGAATTTTATTTTAAATCACTTAATTCAAAATTTAAGATGGAATTTTGAAATATTCCATTTTCTGCACCATTCCATCCATTAAGGAATGTCAGCAATTTGCTTTAATATTTAATAGCCTTAGATACACCAGATTGTTTTGTCATTTGAAATTCTTGTATCTCCCAACGTTTATGGGAGTTATCAAGTAAATTTTAAACTTTTAATCTTAACATTAACTTTTATATGCATTATATCTATTGTAATCCTAATAAGCATGCAAGGTTAGTAGTAGCCCCATTTGACAGATGAGAAAACTGAGGCTCAAAGAGACTAAGCAAATTGACTAAGAGAATAGAGCTACAGCTCATAAATGGTTGAGCAGGGATTCAAATCTAGTTCATATAGCTCTAGAGCCCATTCCTTCTAAACTAAACTCCTCAAATTAACATGGGAAGGGAGGTACTATATTAACCTTTTGTAGGTAGATATTAGCCTTACCTCACAGAGAAGGAAGCTAAGGCTCAAAGACTAAACAATGTGTGGAATCACAGAGATGGCCAAGCCTAGTGCCAAAGCTACTATATTCCCTACTATCCCAGGGTACTTGCTGTGGTAATAAAAATCAAGGAGAACTACTTCCAAGACACCACCAGTAAAGAAATCAGTATTTATGCAATAAACACCTTTTAACTATTCATGGAAATAAAGACATATCTGTCCTATTAAAACTAACATTCATAGAAGCAATATCATTTTCATAAGACTCCCTGATTTTCTTCATTATCTCTTCCTCAGCTTTGGCACACGTTTCAACATTGCCTTTTACTGTGATGGTGCGTTCCGGATTATACAGCGTCAATTCCTGCAATCTGCGGAATGAAAAAGAGCGAGGAAAAGGAATGAAAATTAGAGGAGGAAGACAGTTAATAATAATTCACCCACACATGGCAATTAAAAACAAATTTTGGACCCTGGCAGTATGCAAAAGTGGGTGGTCAAACATGATCGGAAATGAGCCCCAAAAGACACAAATCCAAGAATTGCTGAGCTTCAGGAGAGAAGAAAATAATTCCACTCCTGCTTACTTGGTAAAAATTGCTAATTGTATATGGTTCAATGAAGGCCATGTTTTAAACATAGCTTACTTCTTGACCACTTAAAGTTGAACCACTTTCACAATTTAACAGTGAATTGAAAAGGAACAGTAGGAAGGTTTTAGTGGAAACCAAGAACCAGAAGTACATAACCTTTAATAAGTATGTTCTTCGTCTGCCCTGACCAATTCTAGGCATAACTGGCATGCTCATGCAATTGAATTTTCTGGGTCACCAAACAAGGGAAAAGCATGGAAATATTCCAAAATCACAATCCAGAATTCATGTGTCTAAACTTAATTTTTACCAGCATCTTTACAATTTAGATTAAAGCAGGCTGGAGGAAATAATACAAATCAATCCATCTTGACTAAATTTAAAAAATGGTCCATTGATGACCATTTAGACAACAAAAGACTTAGGTGGCAGCAGCAATATTCAGGAACTCCCCGTTTGATTCAGGTCCTGGTGAGGCTTCAAAATCCAACGCAAATTATATCTGAGAACATTTAAATCTAAGCTGGTCAACAGCCATGAGAGGAAAAGGAACGGGAGATATTTACCATGGAAAAGTATGTATGCTGAAAGGATATGGAATATGATGCAGCTCTCCTCCATATTCCTGGAGTTAAATTCTATTTCCACTACTAGTAAAATGTTGTAAGCTAACCTTGAGCCAGATGAATGGAATATTATTCCTTAACTTTTTCTAAAAACTTGCTAAAAATGAAAACATTTATATAATGGAGACTTAAAGTACTTAAAGTAGTATATAATTCGAGTCTCCACCCAGGCTTGCCAAGCATTTTGTATTACCATTTTTAGAATAGCTGCTTCTAAAATAGCTTTTAAGAGTTTTTCTTTTAAAACTCTCCCCTTCCTGAGCATAAGACTCAAGACAAGGTAGTATCACTTACGATATTTACCACTTTGTCGTTTTCTTTCTTTACAACCAAACAGGAATTTCCTACTTCTGTACGACCTCCTTTGAAAACTCTTCGCTACACAAACACTTTGCCTCAGTCTTTCCCCACCATTCTTCTTACATTCACTAGTCTCTTCTTCCCACCTTTTTGGGTACTGTGATAGAAACTAAGGACAGTCAGCCCCAGAAAAAGAAAAACCTTTCCATGTATCTGCAGAGCGCCACAGACTCTAGCAGTGGCAGCCTGCCTCCAAGATGACACCCATATCCAGAGAATAGGGCTGACTTGTGTAAACAGTATTAGAAAAAATAATAGAGTGTAACTTGTGAGGCTGTGTCATAAAAGACATTGCAGCTTCCACCGTGCTCTTTCCTGGATCATTCACTCTGATGGAAGGCAGCCGACACATGCTGAGGACACTCAAGCAGCTCAGCGGAGAGGCTCACGTGCTGAGGTGCTGAGGCCTCCTGCCAACAGCCGGCACTGACCTGTCGGCAGCATTATGAGACCCCGTGCACCAGAACCACCCAGCTAAGCTGACCCACAGAAACTAGTGAGCAATAAATGTTCTCTATCATCTTAGGATGTCAAAAGTTGGCATAATTTGTTACACAGCAATGGATCATAAACTGGGTTATATATTCCAGCTTTGGGAATAGATGTCAGAAAACATGGTCAAAACTTTAGCTGGAAAATATAAATGTAAAGCATTTAGTTCTTCCTATTTCGTGAGAGTATATAATGTTCTCAATGTGGATCTGAAACACGGCAGGCGGCAGGCAGCAGGCTGAGTCTCGGAAACAGAGTACAAGTATGACAGCATAGGTTAGCTGAAACAGCTGAAAAGTGAGAGACACTAAGCTTAATACAAAGCATACAGCTTAAAAAGTGTTTGAGGCTGGGTGGGTACAGTGGCTCACACCTATAATCCCAGCACTGCGGAAGGCTGAGGTGGGAGGATCACTTGAGGGCAAAAGTATGAGACCAGCCTGGGCAATACCAAGACTCCGGGTACAATAAATTTAAAAAAATTAGCCAGGCATGGTGGTGCACACCTTTAGTCCCAGCTACTCGGAAGGCTGAGGCAGGAGTGCGCTTGAGCCCAGGAGTTCGAGGTTACAGTGAGCTACGATGATGCTCCTGCACTCTAGCCCTGTCTCTTAAAAAAATAAATAAAAATAAAAAAACAACAACAGTGTTTGAAAATTTTCTAGTCCAAAAGCAAGGCAGCACTTACGGAGATATGGTGATTTTAGTATCTGTGTCTTGTTCAATTTTTTTAAGGTTTCTTCCTTCTTTACCAATAAGACGGCCTACAAAATTATTATGAGCTAAAATCTTCAAGGGAATCTCTTCTGTGCTGTAAATAGAAAAATGATTATAGAATTAGAGTAAGTAAAGCTACTCCTGGGTAAAAAGACAATATTCATTCATTAAACATTTACATCCTACCTACTATCTGGAAAGCATTGTTTTAGGTACCACTTAAAACTCGCTGAGGAAGGGAGGGGGAGGTGGAGGAAAAAACAAAACAAAAACAAAAACTTGCTGACAGGCTGGGCACAGTGGCTCACACCTATAATCCTAGCACTCTGGGAGGCCAAGGTGGGAGGATCCCTTGAGCTCAGGAATTCAAGACCAGTCTGAGCAAGAGAAAGACCCTATCTCTACTAAAAACAAAAAAAATTAGCTAGGCAACTAAAAATATAAAAAAAATTAGCTGGGCATGGTGACGTTCATCTGTAGTCCCAGCTACTTGGGAGGCTGAGGCAGGTTTGCTTTAGCCCAGGAGCTGGAGGTTGCAGTGAGCTATGATGATGCCACTGCACTCCAGCCTGGGCAACAGAGCAAGGTTCTGCCTCAAAACAACAACAACAAAAAAAGCTTGCTGACAATTGGCCTACATTCTAGTAATGCATAAATAGAAGAGGGGAAAAAATATTAGCAAGTATTTGGATAGAAGTTAATTTTTTAAATAGTTTTTCTTTTACTCACTTCAGGGAATATCTATCTTCAATGATGGATTCTCTTATTCAAACCCTTATTCCTAAACCTCTAATACCAGAACACAATGTAAAAATGCAAAAAGGTACAATCCTAGTAGGAAATACATACCGAGAGATACATGCATAATTTACAGAAGGAAACAGAAGAAACTCAAACAGTGGTTACACTCTGGGGGAAGGGGATAAGACTCGAAAGGGGACTTTTACTTTTCAGTATGTACCTTTCTGAATTTCTAAGTCATATGCACTTCACT
The DNA here is from genome assembly GCA_008086735.1 of Cheirogaleus medius. Lineage (NCBI taxonomy): Eukaryota > Metazoa > Chordata > Mammalia > Primates > Cheirogaleidae > Cheirogaleus > Cheirogaleus medius. Next base: position 27,060,910 of record VBSM01002217.1, on the reverse strand, counting down.
GTTTAAAAATGTCATAGAGGTTTATCAAATAGTGAGTTTTTCCTTTATTTTTCTCTATACTAAAAATAATTACATTCCTATAATAAAGCATCCATATATAACACCTTATTACTAAAACATATTTAAGGGTCTCTACAAATGATGTATTGGTAATGAGGTCCCCAAGCTAACTCCAGCACCTTACTCTGAATGTCACTGTTAGTGTAGGGCTGTTCTGTGCAGTAAAAGTGGCACAGAACCCAACCTCCCCTCCAAGTTCCTGTGGAAGGGGCATTTGGGGTTCCAGCCTGCACCCCACAGATAAACCTCCAGTTTACCTAGCACAGAATCAGGGACGTCCCCACCTCCACACTACTGCTGCTCCAGGGTGGAGCTGGGCAGAGGACAAGAACAGAGCTCCAACGGGCTGAGTAAAGGAAGAGTGAAGATTTGGGGCCTCTGTCTGGGGTGAATCCCAGAACAATTCTTGGTTCTAGGTGGGATTCCTATGTTCCTGCCTCGACAGCTGGGCTTCTCTTCCCCATTATCCCCACTCGCCCCGTATCCAAACATGCATGGAAATGAAAACATTTAAGTATTTAAAAGGCTTATTCTTCACAACCGAATCAGTCGTGCCAACTACCGTAGCCCACCAGGATAGCATTTCCCTTTGTTGGCAATTTCCAAGAACTGTGTCACAGAAATCCAAAATAAAACAGCACGAATATCAACCTCGTTCACGGGATAATCCTCTTTACTCACAATTTTATATCTTGAGCTTCCTTATGCATAATCTCCAGGATAGACTTACAAGCCGCAGAGGTACCTTCGGGGGTAGAGAGGATAGTAATTGACTTCTCAGCAGCCCCTGCATTCTCCTTACGATGGACATCGATCCTGACAGTGGGTGCAAGCAGAGAGGAAAGCAAGAGCTGTGAGCGTGTATTCACAAGCCTGTATCACCCACTGCGAAGTCACAGTTCTTCTGGGCAAAGAGCAGATGACTCACTTCCCTCAAGAGCATAAACTCTTGATAAGCTGTCAACACTGATGCCTTAGAGACAAGTTTTAATTCGAGGAATACTCCCCTTGCTCTTTTCTCAGTCCAACTAAGCAGGAACATCTTTTCATCCTGCCCAAGCTATTTGTACTTACATCTTCTGTAAGTACAAAGGCTCTCCTGTGCGTTGCAGGATGTTTAGCAACATCCCCCGCCTCTATACCCGCTAGATGCCAGCAGCACACCTCCCACCCAGACATAACAGCAAGAACATCTCTCATATTGCCAACTGCATGCTGGGGGGCGGGGAGGGAGGATTTCTCCTAGTTGAGAACCACTGGTGTAGGAATGTTCACTGTGGCACTATTTACAAAACAATTAGAATTACTTTTAAATGCCCATCAGGAAGAGATGGTTAAATAAGAATATAGCTATATCATATGGCTGTTTTTTAACAATATAAAATTACAGGTACCAACACAGTAAAAAGTCCTGATCTCAAGTGAAAAAAACACAATACATACCACAGGATTTTTTAAAGTGACACATGGTAGTAGATGCAACAAAAAAGTCCTATAAAGATATACCCCCAACTTAACAATGGCTACCTCAGAGGGTGAGATAATTTTTTAACTTGCATATTTTGAATCAAATACAAAACAAGTCTGCTGTTGCTTAGAAAGCATAAGAAAAGATCAAATAACCAAAAATGTGTGTTTTAAGGAAAATTAGGGACTTGTTGAGCCCTTCTGGCCACATAAACACTCAAAAGATAAAGAGCTACTTAACTTGTGGCCATGAGAATGACCACTTCATCATGCCAGTAACATCAAGGTTTCGTTTTCATTTTCTTGAATGTTTGGTTGAAATTGAAGATTCACTTCAGACATAAAACTTATAACTAAAAATAGGGGCAATGTAGAAATGAAACAAATAAGAGATACCTAGAAATAATTTTAAAATAGCATCTTAGATATTATAATAACAGTCCCAATCTTGAGGACCATCCTCCCAGCTACAGTTTCTATCCCCAATCATTGTCAGTGATACTTGTCTTCTGGTATCATGTTAACATTCCTCCCTGCGGTTTATTTCCTCCCTTTCACTGTGTTAAAGACTACTAAACTCTGGTACCCTGAGAGAAGAGAAAGTGGCTTTGGAGATTAGGGTGGCCCTCTGAGACCATTCCAGAAACAGAGGTTCTGATAATGACTAATTTCAACAGCAAGAGTTAATTAAATCCATGGGCAGAGCTCTGCAAATGAATCATCGGATATAACAAAAATCACTTCCCCTTCTCCATCCCCCATCTTCCTGCCTTGAGTAAAACAAACAGTTCAATTTAAGTCACAGCTCTTTCATCTGACAAGGAAACGAGTAACTCGAAAAGTAACTCTAATCTGCCTCGCTGGACAAGGAAAGGAAGCCAGGTGATAAATTTCTGCAACTAATGGTGGATCAAGGGAGGCAAGAAGCCCTTAAATTTGAAGATTAAAGCCAGGCAAACTGATCTGGGTTCTGGTTCAATTGTCTTCCTCACCCCCTACATGATGAGGTCAGGGCCATTAAAGTTGCACACAGGTAACCAGCACCAAACATCTCCTGCTTCAAAGCAGGAGAAGGCAGGATCAGACACCACTGCAGGGGGAGTGGGCATGCAACCACCACTAAACGCAGGCAGCTCTTTTGGGCTCTGCATGGACCATGGGCTGGCTACTTCAGTATAGGCACGGTGCCTATGTTGACAATGGATATCCTCCTAGGCCTGTTGGAACAGACACATATGAAGGTATATACAGCACCGTAGTCCTAACACTGAGAGAAAGACTATGCTTAATTCCTCAGATCACATAAAATTAAATCATTCTCCTTTCTAAATTTAAAAGGCAGAACAACCCAGCCATTTCTGTAGCTGGCCCAAGGATGGTAGAATGACATTGTTTGTACACAACCACTTCTCCATGGTACATTCACAGGTTCTTCAGGAGATGAGGCAGTAGCAGGCCCAGAGATGTGCCTTGTTCCACTCTACAGGGCTAGGGACGGGGTGAGAGCTCATTACCAAACTTCTTTGGGTCAAGATATCCACATATTGCACAACAGTATGGTTTAGAAAGCAAAACAACTAACATATACTGCACTGGAGCTTCTGAATTGAGAAAGTATCTTAGATACATATAAAAGGTTTCAAACATAATTCACACATCGTCCTTTCAGTCATTTGACAAATTCAAGAGGCTTCTCTGTATCAGGACTTAGTACTGGGCCTCTGTTTGGTAGAAGGTAGTAAATAAAACCAAAGAGTCCCTGCTTTCTACTCCTGAAAATTTAGCTCCAACATGTGGATGGGAATGTTCCAACCCCTTACAACCTTCCATTTAAACCCATCAAACAACATTTTAAAGAAAAAGCCATTCTAACTACATGGCTTAATCAACCATAGGATGAGTGATTCTTTACTCACATAAAAACTGAAAAACAACTCTGTGTTGAGGCCACAGAGGAAATGGCTTGGACCCAGAAAATCACTTCTATAAGCAGAGAAGGCAGGTAGGGGGTGGAGGGTGGGGCAGGGAACAACCTAGAAGCTGCCCTTCTGTCTGCCAGGGCCTCCCTAACCAGAAGTGGATTAGGTATCATTTGTTTTCCATTCATGTGTGAAAATTCCAGGTTCCCTTTGAGATTAAGGTTTAGCCCCAGATTTACACACGATGAACACTGAGATATCATATCACCAGGTTTTTGTATATTCCCAAGTGTACTTGCATAAGGAAGGCACATAACCACGTTCAGAAGGGCACCAAGTACCAGAACAACATACTCTGTCCCTGAGATTCCAAGGGGAGGACACTGGCACCCACCACACCCAGCAATACTCACTTGGACTGGGTCTGTTTGGTGATGTTCCGAATGGTGGCGCCTTCTTTTCCGATAATGGCTCCAACGAACTGGGTGGGAACCAGCAGGCGCAGAGGCAAGTCACATGGTTTCTGCTTGGACCCTGACCCTGGAGACCCCTGCCTTGATGAGCCTCTCTGCCCAAGCCCACGGCGACCTCGAGGCTGCTGCAAGGGGTTCTGCTGGGCAGCTGTTTCGTCGGGGATATAGGCTACTTTTAAGGTGAAGTTCTCTAACTGGAATCCATTCAGTTTGTCTAAAGCTCTGAAAGTTGACAAGGGACGGGGGAAGAGAAACGGAGCGATATAACAATATCTTTCAGCAAAGCAACACCCATCTCTTTCATTCAGAATTATTGGCTCTAAACTTCTGAATAAAGCCACTGCACAAGTAGCAAACCCAGAACACACATAATCCTCCCTCAGTCCCCACACCACCACCAGTCCCGACATTTTCTCTTCGATGTACACAATCTGCACGTTGTCAAACTCTTAAGTTTAACCCATGAGGTTAGTATTAGTAGCAGCTAGGAATACCCAACCAGCAAGAGAGAACGGGCAGTTCTCGTCCTGGCTAGTGCTTTCACATCGAAATGGAAGACGCATTAGAAATACATACCTCTATATATGCTGTACCCTCTAAAATAATACAGGTGTTTAAAACATTTCAAGAATCGATGAATAAATATCTCTAAGCCATTCAAGAGAAACTGGTAGAATTTAATACTCAGGATGGTCAACCACTCAAAATCTCAGTACCCATTATGAGCCAGTCCCTGAGAAACAGAGGTCCCTGACCTTACAGAGTTTATGATCATATCTGGGGCAATGAGGCAGGGATGAATCCAAAAAAGAAAATGACGTTAATTTTTATTTATCCATCCATCAATCACAGAATTGTGGCCGTGATGAACATTGCTCTGTGGCTTGCTTTTTTTCAAATATGAAAGGTCTTGGGATATTTTGATGTGATTTCTGTGTCAGAGGGCATTCTTTTCATGAGCTTCACAGGATGACAACAGGCACCTACCCCACTTATTATACCGATGTCCTGATGACAGAACCTTAAGTTAACATATTGCTCTTTACTTTCCTCTTGTCCCCCCTTTGTCTTAAGGAAATGTGGATTAAGAGCCCTGAAATATTTTGATTATTTCTAAAGGAAGACAACAGTTGAGAAATTTAATATTTGCATATTATAGAAAGTTGGTATTGCAGACATTTCAACCAACTAGAGATTCCTTCAAAGCAACTTAAGTCAGGGGTGTACAGATCACTGAAAGTTCTATCAGGGAAAAAGAATTTAAGGAAACCTGAACCCAACAATGAAAGCAATTCTATCTAGGAATAACAGGCAGTATCGTGAACTATCATATCCTTTTCCCATTACAAACATCACTGCCAGCTTCAGAAGAGAATTAGTAAATTTTGATTATGAAATTAAGTCAGTAATGTTACAAAAAACTACGTAACTTGAGTGAGATAGACAAACATCTTTCTCCATGAGTATAAACAGAGGTAAACATGTAAGTTACCAGATGCTTCTCAATATTCTGGAACTATCTAAAGTCACACATCACAACATAGCAAAAACTGTAACTTCTAAATTTTATTGTGCTGCTTTAAAAAGATTTTCCTTGGAGGGAAAAAGAAAAGATTCTCTCACTCAGGTCTGATGGTGCAGTGCTGTCCAGTGTGCAGTCCCAGCCCCAAGGGCTCCAAACTCAGGCTGCTCGGGGCAGAGAGCAGACAGCCCCTATTGGGCGGATCCAGCTGTCTAACCACTAACGAAGCAAACTTCCCAAACCCTCAAACCACAGTGCCCCAAATTCATACACAGGTGAAAAAGTACTGAAGTATAATAACTGCAGAGCAATGACATTCTCATGACTAAAGATCCTAAGTTTCTGAATTTTAAATGAACCACTGAAATCTTTCTATGCACAAAGTTTGATATTCAGCTATGTCATAGGGTAGGTGATCTGCTAAGTTTTCGGGGGGGGGAGAGGTTGAATATTTTCACCAAACCTATAGCACATGTGAGGCATGAGATGAACAACTGTCATCATAATTATTCTAAACATATGCATTCAATTCAACAGAACAAGGATGTTTATCCTACATTGTGTATTGCTCAGGATGCTGTTTTTCATCATTACTGGACTCTTTGCTCTTGAGGCTATTTTAAAAGTCATGTAGATGATGCTGAGTAATTTTGTTAGTTGGTAGCACTTAACTGTATTGATGAAAAGTTTTATTGGGGTGGATCACAGTCTAGAGCTGAAAGGGGTTTTTTTGTTTTATTTTGTTTTTGGAGAGTCTATGCTCTGTCACCTGGGCTAGAGTGCCCTGGCATCAGCCTAGCTCACAGCAACCTCAGACTCCTGGGCTCAAGTGATCCTCCTGCCTCAGCCTCCTAAGTAGCTGAGAATATGGGTGCACCCCACCACACCCAACCAATTTTTTTAATTTTTAGCAGAGATGGGGCCTTGCTCTTGCTCAGGCTGGTCTCGAACCCCTGAGCTCCAGCCATCCTCTCATTTGGGACTTCCATAGTGACACGATTACAGGTGTCAGCTGGGCCCTGAAAGGGTCTTGATAGAGGTAATAGTTCAACTTGAGGATGAGTGGGAAGGAAAGAAAGAAGAAATGAGACCCAGAGGAGTTAAACTTACCCAAGAGTCCACATACAGATCTGAATAGTGAAAAAGAATATGGACTAGAGACCAGAATTCTAGTCCAACTTGAACATTAACCAGCCATGTTACCTTGGAAAAGTCATTTTCCTGTTTGGCATTAGCTGCTTCACCTATAAAACTAAAAGATTAGACTTATGGTTCTTTTCAGCTCTAAAGTTCTATGTATAAAATATCCCTTTTCAGGCCGGGCACGGTGGCTCACGCCTGTAATCCTAGCACTCTGGGAGGCCGGAGCAGGCGGACCGTTTGAGCTCAGGAGTTCGAGATCAGCCTGAGCAAGATTGAGACCCCGTCTCTACTAAAAATAGAAATTAATTGTCCAACTAAAAATATATAGAAAAAATTAGCCGGGCATGGTGGCGCATGCCTATAGTCCCAGCTGTTCGGGAGACTGAGGCAAGAGGATCGCTTAAGCCCAGGAGTTTGAGGTTGCTGTGAGCTGGCTGATGCCATGGCACTCTAGCCCGGGCAACAGAGCGAGACTCTGTCTCAAAAAAGAAAAAGAAAAAACCACCCGTAAGACCCTGCAGAATGATCTTAGTAATTCTGAAAGTTATGATTCATGGGACAAAGTCTACAAAACTCTGGCAAATTTAACAGTGATAAGCTATTTCTGAATAGCAAAATGGCAAGAATTTTTTTTGTTTTTCTGCTTTATTTCTTTTTCCATGGTAAATCTTCTATTTACATAATTTTTAAAGTTTAAGTGAGAATTTCCTTCCTTTTAGCTATTGCCATGTTACTTCAAACACGTCTAATGATAACAGGTAAACGTTTACCTGATATCAGGTAAACATAGTTATCCACACTGCAATAAAGGAGCTGCAATGATAGCTTCAAAGTATGAATAGACATTCATGTTCCCTAACAAAATAAATCAGTACAACCCTAAACAAGTGAAAGTATAAGAACTAAATGCCTAAATACTGTAGGGGTTATTTCTTGTCACGCATGACAAATCCTCCAATGTGAAGTCTGTCCTGGACTGTTTTATCTCAGCAGCCATGTAAGAGGTAATAAGTGAGCCTCTGTTGCTCCAAAGAACAAAAGGTACATTCACTAACACTTATATTTTTAATGAAAAAAACTAATGAAATAAAATTTAAACCTTTATTTTTATTAATTTCATTATTTTAATAAGTTATGAATCCAAGACTTAAGCCTAAAACAATCATACGTGTTACCTGTAATATGTGTGCTATTAACCTTTGATTTATCTTAGCCACAAGGTGGCAGGAATTTCCATGTTAAATTCTGTCTTAGGGACATAGCCATATTTGAGGATTCTTTTTCTTTTTTTTTGGAGACAGAGTCTCGCTCTGTTGCCTGGGCTAGAGTGCCGTGGCATCAGCCTAGCTCACAGCAACCTCAAACTCCTGGGCTCAAGTGATCCTCCTGCCTCAGCCTCCTGAGTATCTGGGACTTCAGGCATGTGCCACCATGCCTGGCTAATTATTTATTTATATATATATATAATTATTTTTTAGTTGTCCAGCTAATTTCTTTCTATTTTTTAGCAGAGACAGAGTCTTGCTCTTGCTCAGGCTGGTCTCGAACTCATGAGCTCAAATGATCCGCCCGCCTTGGCCTCCCAAAGTGCTAGGATTACAGGCCTGAGCCACCGTGCCCGGCCGAGGATTCTTCTTAAAAGTGGCATTCATAGAGCTCTAAGAAAGAGAGGCTGCTACAAACATTTTAAAACTAGTTCCCTAGCTCCTCAGCAAGTAACAGGGTATTAGCAGCAATAAAACATTTTAGAAAATGAATAGCTGCTAACTTTTGAGCTCTATTACAGTGTTTTGGAGGCAATAACTTAGTTCCTCTCAACAGCCTCATGAGCTGAAGAAGACTATAATCATTCCCATATTAGAGATGCGGATGAACCATCACAGATTAGCCTGAGCAAGTCACAGCTAGGAAAGTGGTGACACAGAGTCCATTCCATGTACATTGACTCTGGATTTCAACTCCAAACCTCCAAGCTCTACTCACACCTTCACAAGAACATCCCAGTCATGTAGCTTTCCCAGTAGCAGATGCTCAAAAGAGAAAATTGAGACTATCAATACAGCCCTCATTACCTAAAGATTGGGCTTTGGGTGGCCTGCCAAGGAAGGCCTGGAGAAACGACACCAGGCTGGTTTAAGAAAGCAGGCTGTCAGGCTATAGCCCACATAACAGGCTTTCAGGATTCTGTGGAACAAGTGCTGGAAGATACTTCAAGCTGCTTAGAAGCAGCCCCGAGCCGGCGGGTTAAACAAAAGTTACTGTTTATTGAATGCCTATGTGCCAGGCCTTTTGATAAGGCCATTTTCTATAAATATTCTGAGTACATACATGTGCATGAATATATTTATTTTATTTTTTGTAGAGGTGGGGGCTTGCTATGTTGCCCAGGCTGGTCTCGAACTCCTGTCCTCAAGCAATCCTCCCACCTCACAGCCTCTCAATTGTTTCTTTTTAATCCTCATTTTATAGCCGGGAAAACTGAAGCTCAGAGCTCACATTTTCTTCACTACACGCAATGACTCTCAAACAAAATTCTCTTCACAGAATGAGAAGCACTCTATATCCTTTTTAAAAATAGCTTATTATGGCTTGGTGTGGTAGCTCATGCCTGTAATCCCAGCACTTTGGGAGGTCAAGATGGGCGGATCACTTGAAGCCAGGAGGAGTTCAACACCAGCCTGGGCAGCACCATAGAGAGACCCCGTCTCTAACTAAAAATAGAAAAATTAGCCGGGTGTGGTGGCGCATGCCTGTAGTCCCAGCTACTCTGGAGGCTGAGGTAGGAGGACTGCCTGAGACCAGGAGTTTGAGGTTGCAGTTAGCTGATGATGCCACTGCACTCTAGAAAGGGCAATAGAGCAAGACCTTGTATCAAAAAAAATAGCTTATTAGGAAACTCTAATAGACAACAATTTTCATAACATTGTATAATAAAACTGAGTTTTCCACTTTTTTTTTTTAAGATCTATTAACATTCTCTACATACCCAATTGCTTTTTAACTCTCTCCAATCTTTAGACTTCTTAGGGAGGGGGTGAGAACGCTATTCTTATAAGGCAACTTGACGTAGGCAGAAATTATTAATTAAACTGCATGGTCCATCTCCAAATACTCTCATCACTGGAAGGCTTGTCCTTGAGGATAGGGACTTTGCTTTTATTCACTGGCAGCTTTTGGTCAATAGTTATTACTCAATAAATGTTAACTGATTCAATATTAGACAGAAGGGCAATGATGACTACTTCCCTAATTGAAATGCCTAATTGATTTGTTTAGGTTACCTAATTACTAAATTACACAATTCTTAACAGCCTTTTCCTGCCCTCCTTGGGATCAACAGGAGTCTGCCAATCTCTAACAACCACTATAAAGAATTTTGAGAATGTCGATGTCTCCACATTCAGCTTTGCTGTCATGTTAGTATTATTTTCAGCAATTCTGCCTTGACTACCTGGTCTAGCTTTCTTATGCTTGTACTCTTAACGCTCCAAACATTTTTTTTAATGAGGGGGCTAAATGTCAATTAACTCATCCTACACCAAAGCTCATCTTAAGTCTCTTAAAAGCTATGTAGATTATGTCTCCAATTTGACTTAGCTGTGAAATTAAGCATTTTCCCCCCTTTAGCTAGTTAGCCTCACCCAAGTTTTCAAATAAGGAAACTAGAACAGACCTCTGACATTCTCCAAATATCCTTGGGCTTATCATAGCATCCCAAATTTTCTATCCAACAGTAAAACATATAAGGCAAAAGGAGCTTTTTGCTTTTTCACTATGCTCACTTTTATGCCCCAATCTACTGAGGGTATTAAAAGCTTCAATTTTCCTGTTCTATTTATATGATATGACTGAAGAACAAAATCTGTAAAAATCAATTTGTGTTACAACTCATACCACAATTTCTAGAATGTCCAAGACCTCATAAAAAGTGCTAAAATTTGTTAAATGAACAAAGGATACAAACAGAAGGAAAAACAGAATATGTTTAAACATATTAAAACCTTTCAGTCTCACTTAGGAGAAAAAAGAAAATTAACATGAGATACCACTTTCACCTACTAGATCGGCAAAGGTTGATAAAGCCCTGTGTTGGGGAGAGTATGGAGAAACAGACTCTCACACAGTGCTGAAGAGAATTTAAACCACTCCAAGCTCTATACAGAATAAAATTAAAAATGCAATTCTACTTCTTTCTGGAAATGTATGCTATAGATATCCTCACACACACATGCACAGTAACACATACAACAAGGGATTCAATAGAGCATTGGTCATAACTGCAAGAGACTAGAAACAACCTACATATCCAAATTAGGATAAATCATTCTATAGCCATACAATCAAATCGTATGCAACCATAAAAAATATATTTATATGTACAAGACACTCAAATATTATGGTATCATTTGTGTAAAAGGAGGAAAAATACACACGTATTTGTCTTACATATGGTTCTCTCACACAAGGGATGAGGTTGAGGGAATAATACTGGGAGGAAGATTTCCACTATGCGCATCTTTAGACCATTAAAATTTTGAACCATGTGAATATTACCACTTTAAAAAATAAAGTTCCATTTGTGTTATATAAATTTTCATCTTCTTCCCAGTCTTATCTTTCCTTTCATAGTCCTACCATAAGTGGGCACCTAGCTCACTTCCTACTCTTGCAGCTTGTTTCATCTTTCTCCTTTAGGGCTCAGGGTCAGCCAGCGTAGTCTTTCCTTTCAGCTTTCCCGCACAGAGGACAGAGATCTGTTCCTCCCTGTACTGTATCTAGAGGTGGTTAAGACCTCGGTAGTCAGCTCACAGCACTGTGCTGCTGGGCACTTGGTGCGCCATTTGTCCGTGTTCATGTTCTGAACAGATCTGTCAAAAGCAGTATTTGTGGGACCCCCAGTCTCTTTCTAGTGTTCATTAAGTTCATTAGATCATTTGAAGCCTACAGAATTATCTTTTCCTAGGGCCGATTATTTGATCTGTAAAATACTGCCTGTCAATTGCATTGGAATATACTTTTTCCATAAATCTACTAGCAAATTACACTGGTCCAATGTCCACACATTCCCAGTGACAACAGCAATCAGAGAAATCAGTGGACAAGATGATTTAACTAACACTGTTGTTAGTTTAACACATGAGCAACTTACCAGCTTTGGATAAAATAGCAGTAATATATGTATCGATCGTACCAATAAAGGGGAGGGGGAGACTTCTTGTAATTTGGCAACAATACCTAGGCCCAGAGTTTTTTGTAAATAGGGTGTAATTCAGCTTCATACTAGATCACTCTATTATTGGCATTAAAGATATACTGAAAATATAATAAAAACTCTAACCAATGCAGATTCTTACTAGACAAACTTTAAAAAAAAAAAAAAACCAAAACAACAATCAAAGGGGTCATTGCAGGGTCAAATTTTTGCAAAGTTTCTTTTCTGCTACCCCACCAGCCCTTCTTCAATTGCGAAGTCCACAAAATATAATTTACTATATTTAACCTAGTTAGTATATATATATATGTATAAAAAGTTTTAAACCACTTACTGTCTAGCTTGGTCCTTACTGGAATAGGTTACATTTACGACTGCAGTTTCCGAGTCGGTGTTCACTAGAGGAAGAGAAAAACGAAGAGAAGAAAAGTTAGTTTTCTTTCTACTTCCTTCCTTTTACAAAATTGAAAGCAATTCAGAAGACATGTACCTTGCTCACAGCTTTCTACCACTCCATACTGGACTAGTAAACCATCCAGCACCTATCAGGAGGGGGAGAGAAAATTATAAATTTTGAGTTTCCCAAGTTATTAGCAAGGGCAGGAATGAAAATGTCTTAAGGTCACTAAGTAACTGTGATAGAAGAGAACTGAAAAATTAATTGGGACTTTGGACTGCAGAACTATGGGATGGACAAACGGCTCGCTCGGTGGGCTTCTCTCCTGCCCGTTCCTAGATTCCTGGTGTTAATCTCCTTTCCTATGGCCAACCAAGAAGTAACAGTGGCTCAGCAAAGGGTTCAAAGCCAGAGCCACCTGGCTCCTGGGACAGAAGGAGAAGGAGCATATATTTCTCACACGTACATGAACACATCATCATACTTCCTCCTTGTATACGAAGTCACAAGACAAGTGTCTGAGTTAAGAAACTAACATTTTATCTTTAATATGTTCCTTTACAGGCTGGGCACAGTGGCTCATACCTATAATCCTAGCACTCTGGGAGTGCCAAGGCGGGAGGATCGTTTGAGCTGAGAAGGTTCGAGACCAGCCTGAGCAGGAGCAAGACCCCATTTCTACAAAAAATAGAAAAATTAGCCAGGCATGGTGACGCATGCCTGCAGTCCCAGCTACTTGGGAGGCTGAGGCAGAAGGACCGCTTGAGCCCAGGAGTTTGAGGTTGCTGTGAGCTAGGCTGACACCACGGCACTCTAGCCTGGGCAACAGAGTGAGACTCAGTCTCAAAAAAAAAAAAAAAAAAAAAAAAAATGTTCCTTTACAAAGGACTTCCTTTTACAGCTCTAGTGGGTATAACAGAACAGACTGTTCTCAAGGCAGGCAGCAAGATGAAGAAAGCACAGTTGATACTCTACCTGGAGTCTTGAATTAAAGACCAACATAAGTAGTTATAAACATGTAGATAGAAAAGGTGTAAAATGAAGTGAACATCTCTAAATCTATACTGGGTTGTAAAATTTGAAGCTGTTTGCACCACATTTCCTGTAGCTGTATTATTATACAGTGCATGTTATTCTAATGGTGAGGCTGTTAAAACAGTAACTATAAATTTATTATAATATCTACTGCACGTGTATGTCTCATCAATGTAAACCAAATTCAGGTGTCCTTAGTTTCCAAGAACTGTAAGAAATGTTTCTTGAAAAGTAGAATATGTTTCTGTCAGAATCTAACTGCAACAAGAAAAATAAATAAATTTCTATAAATTACAGTGAACCACTTACCAATTTAATTGCAAGGTTTTTTTAATACTTTTTTTTTTCAAATATAGAGACAGGGTCCCACTCTCGTTCAAGTTGTTCTCAAACTCCTGGCCTCAAGTGATCCTCCCACCTGGGCCTCCCAGAGTGCTAAGATTATAGGCGTGAGGTCTCTAATTGCAAGTTTTAAAGGGCAGTCCCTTGAAAATGTTTTCTGGCCCGAGGACACAGTAAACCATTAAGAAACATGCTAAATTTTTATGGTGATTTCCTACAAACCTTTTAAGCAATTAAAGCAATGCTTATTGTATGTGGGATCTTTTAGGCTTTTGTCTACTGGTTCCAATTTGAAATCTACATAAAAGTTTGTCTCGGGATGAGCTTTTTGTTTTTTCTTTTAAATAAAGTCAATCCCTAATTGTGAATGGAATGCCCTTTCATACTTAAGTTTTGACTTGCTGAATTTCCTTTGAGTGGTCTATACCAGTAGCAGCACATTAATCTTTGTCTCTAGTTACAGTTACTGTTAAGTAATAAGCTTAATTTTAAAAAACTATTCTTTTGAGCACTTAACTGCTACCGCATACAATTCCATTAGTCTGTCTCAGCCACTAGTATGTGTGTATGCTTCATGAGAACAGTTATATTCTGTTTACTGCTTTCTATCCCCAGCACTAGAATTTGAAGGCACGAAAAGACACTCAAATATTTCATAAGTGAAGTGAATACTTCACAGAAGGAAGTCCTGGTATAGCTTATTAGGAACAGTATTCTTTGTAAAAGTGCTCATCTGTTTTATGGGTGAATTGGCCATGTAATGTTGATCACGACACATTTTATAAAGGCCAAAAAATAGGAAACTTCCATAATGCCATCCAAGGAGAAAACATACAGGCAGTTTCTTAAAATGGGGGGGGGGTGGGGGGGAGGGGGAAAGAAAGGCAACTTACTTATATTTTTTAAATAAAACTGAAGTTCTTAATACCAAAATGTTTTACTTCATATGTAAGTTTGAATTCTAACAAGGTATTTTAATTCACTCCATCTTAAGCAATTAAGGCAGCAGAAAGGGTACATCCACCATTTTAAAATTTCTTTTAAATGAAAGAAACATTAACAGTAGAGCTTTATAAGCAACTTGAATATGTTGAGAGGCAGGGGTGGGAGGGACGCAGGGAATAGGGAGGGGACCGTTGCCAATTTAGTATACTTAAATAATATCATTCTTAATTTTCCCTAAAAGCAATTTGTTCAGTAATTAAATACATTAGTCTCCAGAGTTTAGCTTATAGCACCTTAACTTTCATTACTCTTAGAGACAATACTACAAAAGTTATAACAACTTGATCTATAAACAACGTTGACTAAATCTACAATAACGCTGATGAAACACTAATGTTCTCCAAAAGCTCCCCTGAGAAACTGATACAGAAATTATATTCCTAGACATATGCACACATAAATAAGTAAACTTTAAAAAAATTGATTTATCTATCAGTGGAATGTTTAAAGAAAACATATTTTTAAAAATTGAAGAAATATACATCAAAACTTTCATTGCATGTATCATATAGAGTTTACTATCTTAAAACAAGAATTGTGTGTAGCTAAACATTCTATTTCTGAGAATAAATGGTACCGGTTGCCAACTGTTATTTGTGCAAAATCTCTAGAAAAACAACTAGAAACCACAATCCTGTGTACTAAAAATGGTGAACTTTACTGTATATAAACATTACTTCAATAAACCTGACTCTAAAACAAAAAAAACTATAATCCTTAAAAGAAATAGGCCCAGTATCAATCTTGGTACCCAGCTGTTAACAAATTAACACAACCCACAGGGCTTTACCTAGACACCATAGACGTATTTCAGTCGATCTTTGTTGTCTTACTCAAAGTTCTATGTACAAGTTTTGGAGGTAATAACAGAGAATGGGGAGACAGCTGTCAATAGCCTAACACGATCCCCAAATTTTAAAAGGGTTTCTAACTGCCAAACAATGGAGCACTACTATAGTAAGTTTTCCATCAATTTATGAAGCAGGCATTATCTGAATATTCTCTTTTATGTCGAGCAGGGCTACCAAATTGTACCACACCATTCCAGCCTACTGAACTCTCGGAGAGTTAACAACTTTAGGTTGTTTGGATAGGTTTTGACTTTTTGTCTAATCCTGCATTAAATAGGAAGATATGACAGTGTTCCTCTTATCTGTCACAAATTACCTAACCTGGGTTCTTTTCTCCCCTCAGTTCCTAGAACATTTGTATTTTCTTTTCTTTTCTTTTTTGAGACAGGGTCTCACTCTGTTGTGAGACTGGGCTAGAGTACAGTGGCATCATCATAGCTCACTGCAACCTCCAACTCCTGGGTTCAAGTGATCCTCTTGCCTCAGCCTCCTGAGTAACTGGGACTACAGACACACGCCATCAACTCTCTGTTGCCCACACTCGTCTCGAACTCCTGGGCTCAAGTGATCCTCCCACCTCAGCCTACCAAAGTGCTAGGATTACAGGCATGAGTCACTGCACCCAGCTGAACATCTGTATTTTCTAATGCTCCTATCAATGCCAGCCACAAATGTGTGTTTTGAAGTCTTGTTTAAAGGCCAAAAAAACCCAAAAACAAACAGAAAAAACCCCTTCCACTGTACATTTCCAACACTTCCACAAATCTCTAAGAAACCAAACTTCCCATAACTAAATGAATTTATTTTACTCAAGCTGGAAAGGAAACATTTGTCTATGCTTAAGTAAGTTTTTAATTCCAACTGGTGGAGAGAATGGGTATCAATGCAAATTAAAGCCTCTCTGAGGCTTTAGAATCCCCCCCTTTTATGTATTTAGGACTTGAAAGCCTCAAAAGTTCAGGGTTCTCTTTTAAAGTGTTCATCTAAATATAGAAATAGCACAGAAACAATCACATGATAAATGCAAATATCACTTTCCTGAACATAGTGGTAAAGAATTAAAATCATACTAGCCAAAGGTAGAAACCCAAATGCCCATCAACTGAAGAATGTAAGGGACAAAATGTGGTATATTCGTACAATGGAATTATTATTCAACCATAAAAAGGAAGTACTACTTATACATACTACAACCTAGATGAACCTTGAAAATATTATGCTAAGTGAAAGGAGACAGTCACAGAAGATTCGTGTGAAATGTCCAGAATAGGGAACTCTATCAAGATAGAAAGTAGACCTAGCACTCTGGGAGGCCGAGGCGGGAGTATCGTTCGAGCTCAGGAGTTCGAGACCAGCCTGAGCAAGAGCGAGACCCCGTCTGTACTAAAAAAATAAAAAAGAAATTAGCTGAACAACTAAATATACATATACATATACATATACATATATATATATATATATATATATATATAATTAGCCAGGCATGGTGGCCCTTGCCTGTAGTCCCAGCTACCCGGGAGGCTGAGGCAGGAAGATCACTTGCTTGAGCCCAGTGATTTTGAGGTTGATGTGAGCTAGGCTGACACCACGGCACTCCAGGTGACCCAGTGAGACTCTGTCTCAAAAAGAGGGGAGAAGGGAGAGGGGAGAGGAGAGAAGATTAGTGGTTGCTTAGGGATGGTGAGAATAGAAGGTGGAGGGCAACAGCTACAGGGCTTCTTTTTAAGGTGATGAAAATGTTCTAAAATTGTGGTGGTGGTTGCATGTATCTTTTAACATACCTAAAACCCCCTGAACTGTATACTTTAAATAGTGAATTTTATGGTATGTGAATTATATCTCAATAAAAGTGTTAAAAAATAAAGATCAACATTATCAGGAAATGGCCTGGTTGTTTTT
>VBSM01002217.1:26995905-27012836 GCA_008086735.1 Cheirogaleus medius | reverse complement strand
AAAAAAAAAAAAAAAAAGGCAAACTCATCAGAAAGAGCTCAAATTAACAAAATACTGTCTTGATGGGACTGAATGAGGAAGATTACCCAAGAATATATTTCAACTCATTTTAATCTCAAAGAGCAGATTTAAAAGATATGCTGTGCCCTTATGAAGAAAAACCCACAATGAGACACAGGTTATAAGAGAAGAATTTTGTGTTCTGGCACACCGAAGAGTTGAGGGAAGGAGAAAAGGCTTTGGAAAAACTAACAACAACAAGCATAGATACTTAGATCTTAATTTTAAATACAGAAATTCTTACCTCCCACTGTAAGTGAGGCGGGATATTTCGTATCTGAAGTTTCCGAATCCTGCAGAAGAATTAAAATGTTTTTTAAAAGAAAAAATTATAAAAGCAAAAGACATTAATAGCCAACATGGAAGTTCAGAAACTATTTAAAATAATTAATTTTATATTAGCTGTAAACCAATATATAATAAATATAACTTAAGAAGAAAAAAACAAAGAAAGTCACAAGATGCATATTGAGATCCTGCATTATTGGATTTATTATGACTTATTTTTACAAGCCACTAAAACTGGCAGATGGGATGTTTGAAAAATATTTCATCTGATGACTACATTCTAAGTTCAAATCCTTTAGCCTCAAATTAGCCTCAAAGATAGCCTTAGTTCAGATGTTCTTACTCTGAGATCACAGCAAAAGAGTCCATGAATAAAATTCAGGGAACTCAAAATGGGGGGGGAGACCCCCACAGGGGGAATCATGTATTTATCTTCAGTATCCCCTAACTAAAATTTAACACTTCCTTCAATTATGAATGTTGGCACTAAACCACAGAATCATAGTACTTGTAATTTTGACATCAATATAAATCAGATATTTTCATACCACATTAGGTTGTTGCAGATCTTTAAATATCATCCTGCACTCATTACTGTGAAATTTAGAAGTGTTGCTAGAACTTGTTACTTATTATGTTAAGAAGCACATATGAGTTTTAACATTTTGCTAAGTGCATTTCAAAATAATTGGTTTCCTTTATAATCTTATGTATTTTATGCATTTTTAAACATCCTGAAACATAAAAGATCCATAGGTTTCAGACTGCCAAAGGAGTCCGTGGTATAGAAATTGGGAAGAATCCCCACCTTAGTTCAAATGCCCCCCAGCCTCTCCCAATATGTGTATATATATGTGACATAAAGGAAAGGAATAGCAGAAATAACACAACTGTATATTAATTGAGAATATACTATAGATGCCACATCACATGCCAATCACCTCCTTAGAAAGGAAAAGAATTTATAGTCAACTAGCTATTAAAAACAAAACTAAAACAAAAATAACTAGCAATTGAGCATGACATCTCAAGTGAAATAATTTAACTTCTAAAATTAGGACTACAGAAAGAAAAAAAATTTTTGAAAAGAAGGGGAAAAAAACCCTTAAAATTAGGACTATAGTGAACTTCCTTTTCCAGGTCAAATAATCAAAGGTTTGGAAGACCCATAGCAAAATATTAGTCTAGATTCATAGCCTAGTTCTTTGCCTCTTCCCTTTCCCCAATAGCATGAGAATAAATGCTACCCTTGCCCGCCAATCCCTTTAAGAACTCCAAAGAAAAACTAGATTAACCAAATTCAGGTATATCCCGTCTGCAATCGTAAAATAGAGGAGACAAGAGAGGAGCACTTTTACATCATTTTTAATGACAATAAAACAAAGCATAACTATCAAGGGAAAATACATCAGACAGAGATGTTAATTTAAGAAAAAAAAAATTCCAAACAACACTTAGTTTAAATTTACAGACAAAATACTAGTTTGGGATTTGTTTCAAAATAACTCATGTATCTACACCTATGTGCACATATGGAAATAACATTCATCGGAAATCAAGCAGGTGGGAGGCGGGAGGAAGGGATTTCACACCTAACGGGTACAATGCACACTGTCTGGGAGATGGACATGGTACAAAAGCCATTTATGTAACCAAATCATTTGTACCCTTGTAATATTCTGAAATAAATTTTTAAAAAACAAAAAACATAACTCATGTGTTAATCACTGTTAAAACTGCAGGACAGGTACTGCCTCTCTGCTTTTGTATTAGTTTTATATTTTCCATAAAAGGCTTTAAAAAATTACTAATATAAAGACTTTTAATTTGTAGATTTCACAACTGCTATATATTGCTCCAGCTAAAAGCAAAGTTGCTAACACTGTATAAATATTTACCCTGGGTAACCAAGGAGGTAAGATTTGCTACATATATGCAAGTACTAATCGATTTTAATCAAGTATCTGACACAGTAAAGATTAGCAGCACAATGTTAAGAAACCAAGTATTCATCCCCACTGGATTCATTTCCTTGGGTGTATATATATTACCAAAATTTCTTCCCAAAAGTACACATTTAAATGTACAAAGTTCAGCTTAATTAGCAGGTGATTATTCACATTACATAAACAACCACTTCACAGGACTCCCAAGAAATTCTTTAAATAGGTTACTATCTTTTATACATTAACAGTAATCCATTAGCCATGTTTTCCCAAGGACTTTCTAACCACAATTTAAAACGTACATTTAAGCCGGGGGCGGTGGCTCATGCCTGTAATCCTAGCACTCTGGGAGGCCGAGGCAGGCAGCTCTCAAGGTCAGGAGTTCGAAACCAGCCTGAGCAAGAGCGAGACCCCATCTCTACTAAACATAGAAAGAAATTAATTGGCCAACTAAAAATATATAGAAAAAAATTAGCTGGGGATGGTGGCGCATGCCTGTAGTCCCAGCTACTGGGGAAGCTGAGACAGCTGGGATCACTTGAGCCCAGGAGTTTGAGGTTGCTGTGAGCTAGACTGACACCAAGGCACTCTAGCCCGGGCAACAGAGTGAGATTTTGTCTCAAAAAAAAGTAATCATACAGAATTTAAGAAGGAAAAATAGGGTTCTCAGGCTAACAGATAAAAATCTTTTTTTTAAGATGCCTACTGTGCTTGAAATATTGGTTACCAGGAAAATTCAATAATGTTTATTAAAAGCAGGTTTAATTACAGGATAAAGTGTCAACAGAGAATTCATGTTGACTCTGAGGAAAATCTTCAAGATCTTTAGTAATCAATGGAACTGTTTAAGTTGATTTTATAGAACTTTTCAAACAGACACCAAACTAGAAAAACTAATGAGTCTCCATTAATCCATCACCAGCTTCAGTTATCAAATATGATCGTCTGAACCTGCTTATTCTGTACCCACAACTTTACCAACAAGCCCCACTTACATAGCATGTCATGCTGAAGTACATCAGGAAACAACTATGAAAAATAAAGACCTTTTTTATTTCAACATAACCACACCACTATTATTGCTCTTAATAATTAGCAAAAATCTCTTGTTATCAGATATCTACTCAATGTTTATTTTCAATTACTAATTACTATCTTTTTAAAGTTGGTTTGTTCATACTAAGATCCCAACAAGATGCACAAATGTGTAGACCAGATATATCTCATAGGTCTATTTTTATATTTTCTTGCCATTTATTTGGTGGTCCAGGGTCATAAATCCTATACAACCCATTCTGGATTTACCCACTGTGAAACTTCAGTAATTTTTTATTTCATTCAATTTGATATACAGTGTGTAATATTTTTATATACACATCATGAAACATCTATGAACCCACCCCAAATAATTACAACAAGATAACTGAAGCTACCTGAATGCTTCTCCCCCTCCCAGAATGTAATTATCACCCCCGCTTTATTTTCGTCATTTATAAATATCAATCTGTTAAAACTGACTTTTTAAACAAGTAGACAAAATACTGTTAGCAGTCCTTAAAAATGAAAATAAATATCTAGTCATTACTACAATTTTCCTAATTAAAAATTTTTTCTTGTTTGTTCAAATCAGTATCCAAATCAGATCCATACATTGTATTTGGTTACTATGATTCTAATTTTAAAATCTAAATGTTTGCCTTTGTTTTTCCTTGCAACTTATTTGGGAAAACACCAAAAACCTAAAACCCCTGTCATTTGTCCTGTAGGTTCTCACTGCCTGGATTTTGCTAATGACACACCTGTGGTAGTGTTTATTATGTTTCTCTGTCCCCTATAAAGTGATAGTTAGATCTAAAGGTTCAGTTTGGTTTCTGTTGTTGTTGCTCGTTTGGGAGAAACAGTAATGTTCCACAGAGCATGTTTTGTACTTCCACAGATGTTATCTCTACATCTACATCACAGATGTTTCAATGATGTTGGCAACTGCTAGTGATCATTACCCTAAATCCATTATTTCATTTTTTTCAAGGTTGAAAACCATGATTTTCTGGCCAGGCACAGTGGCTCATACCTGTAATCTTAGCACTCTGGGAGGCCGAGGCGGGTGGATCGCTCAAGGTCAGGAGTTTGAAACCAGCCTGAGCAAGAGCGAGACCCGTCTCTACTATAAATAGAAAGAAATTAATTAGTCAACTAAAAATACATAGAAAAAAATGAACCGGGCATGGTGGCATATGCCTGTAGTCCCAGCTACTCGGCAGGCTGTGGCAGTAGGATCGCTTGAGCCCAGGAGTTTGAGGTTGCTGTGAGCTGAAACTACAGCACTCTAGCTAGCCTGGGCAACAGAGTGAGACTCTGTTAAAAAAAAAAAAACAACAAAAAAACCACAGTCATAATTTACTTAAGGTGACTCAATATTGAAATTAACTGGACGATGTTATATGTTAATACCAAGAAAAGAGGAACAAAGACAGCTGCCTCAAGATATTATGAAGATTACATACACAGGCACCTGGGCACTTTAGGTACTCATGAAGCTAGTCATTTCATGTGAAGCCCCAAAGCAAGAGAAAAACATGTATTAGACCTGTGTCTTCCATCCAAACTACCTCCAAGTCCTAAATGCACATTTTCTTTATCTTATTTCTCCCAGAAGGCTGTTTCACCCCTTTCATTCTACCAACACTCACACAAATCAAGTGGGAATCACTGCTTTCCTACTTTATAGACAGATCCTGAGGCTCAGATTGCGATCTAACACTGCTAACACCTGCTGAAGGTGGGAAGCTAAACCAAGTCTAACTTGTAACAAGTTCCTCTGCCTTAATTTCTTATGCAAATAACTGGGGAAAGAAAAGGTCTACATTTGGACCGGTCATTTTCAAACAGAAAGCCAACTTGTGTGGACTAAGCGGTACAGTGTGGGCTCTCCGAACCACCACTTGGTGGCACTCTGTACCGGCTGCAAATTTTCATTTCAGCTGTGCCAAACTAAATCAATGCCCAAAGAGGAATTCGTTCAGCCTGGCTAATTAATTTCAATATTACTATACTGTAATTATATCTATCCTTTGTCTTATATAGTTAATAATGACTCTTTAAGAGGGAAATCTCATTTTTAAAAAAGTTAAATATTTTACTCCAAGTAGGTAAATGCTTGAGGAAATAATAATCAGTCTCACAGTTCTGGTCTTAAATGTCAACTGGCATAGCTTTGCCTCATTGCTCACTTGGCAGTGTCTTATCAAATCCTCTGACAAGAGGGAGGGCCTCTAACTCAAGGATTCTCTTTCTTACATTATTCCCTTAGGTGAAACTGTAACATGCTCAAAGGCTTATCTTTAAGTTTATAAATACAGAAAACTAGGCAGAACCCAGAGGTGGAGGCAAAACAGAATCACTAAATTACAATATATAGAACAAAATCTCATGTAGACATTATAAATGTGAAAGAATATTGAATAAGTACATATGTCCGTGACATTGTTCATTTTAAAAAGCATATTACCAAAACAATGTAAATTATACCTCGTTTAAAAAATATATTCCTAAGCAGGAAAAAAGCATATGTGTGCATACACACACGAATATTAACAGATATAAGAGAGCAAGAACCTCAAAAATATTGGCCAGGATAGGCTCTGGTTAGTAGAATCATGGGCAGTTTTCAAATTTCTTTTAGCTTGTGTATTTTGTAAAATAAACTTTAGTAATTGCTAAGGGGAAAATAAACTATTGTTTCCAGACTGTAGTATAATGTCAGAATGAACTAAGAGGAGAACAGGTGTAGATTCCAACAGTTCTAACTAGCTCGTAACATCAGTTTTCCACCCTCCCTCAAGATTTTATAGTCTAGCAGAAGCAGCATCAGTAAAAATGGAAAGGAGCAACATTATGATTTAGGAGTAAAAACACATAGATCTCAGGTTAAGAATCCCTGTGAAAGACTGAATTGCATGTATTGAATTGAGAGAATCGCAGAGTACTTTAAAGAAAAGC
Source organism: Cheirogaleus medius (assembly GCA_008086735.1). Classification (NCBI taxonomy): domain Eukaryota; kingdom Metazoa; phylum Chordata; class Mammalia; order Primates; family Cheirogaleidae; genus Cheirogaleus; species Cheirogaleus medius. Next base: position 27,006,543 of record VBSM01002217.1, on the reverse strand, counting down.
GTATTTACTCCAACAGTTATGGGAATGCCAGATTCTAGCAAACTGAGTACTGAATGGAGGAAAGAGAGGAAAAAAAGACTTAAGTATGAGGTTCCTTCAACTATAAAGGTAAAGAGATGTCACTCGAGTGTGGTCTGAGGACCACCCATATTAGAAATACTAGGAGGGATTGCTTAAAATGCAGATTCCAGGGTCCCAACACATATCTCCTAAATCACAATCTCTGGAGGTAGGGTAGGGGCATGTGGCTACAGAGAGACACTCACACACACACACACACACTCACTCACTCTCACTCATATTCTCATGTATGGTGGCCACTGGGGTCTAGTTAACAGGCCAAGTCCCATGAAGGCAAAATTATTTCTATCTTATTCACTGTTGTACATTCAAGGGGATAGCAGATTGACACACAACAAGGCAATTATTCAATATCATTTAAACAATGAGTAAAGGAACACAGTCTCTTAACATCACAGTTCTAAGTGAGAATTTAAGGAGATTCTTCCCCCATGCCCAATTCCCAGATCTCCATGGGAACATTCATGTTTTAGTTTTAGTCCCCCCTTAACTAAAACAGAGGTATATTTATCTTTTAAATGTGCACACCTTATCTTCATCTATGTAGAACAGAGTCTGACAGCAGTAAGTGTACGGATGGAAACGTGACTGAAGCCAGGGGTATATTACTGATAGAGTCCAAGAAAGGATGAATGTGATTCTACATGCTCTCTTACTACTAATGCTTGCTTGCATTTACACTGCCACGTCTCTTTGTTTTAGGAGATTAAATGTTTCTTCAAGGCAAGAATATAATCAAACTTCTTACACTTCCTTAAGATACGTGCAAGGTGGGAAAACAAAACACTGTTCGAAAAATAGTTGAATTAACAGGGCACAAACTTATCCTGGATCCTTAAATAACAAAAGATTTTTATAGTCTTCATAGTGAGATTTTTAACTCAATAAATGTGCCTTTAAACAAAAAAAGATCAATATTATAACCAGAGAAACATATTAGAGCTGAACATCAGAGTTACTATTTAAATAAAAGCCTCATTGTCTGTATGACTCATTGCCTGTAACACTAACACAAGATAGCAAATTACATATATCTACCTTGAAAATTAGAATAACAAGGGAATAAAGGACTCGGATATAAAACTCCTAATATGCTTCAGTCACATTGAAAATTAATCATTCTCATATTTTTCCACAGTTGAAACTAATTTTATAAATACTATTATTTTTCCAGTAAGACCAAACATATTTTTAACAGTGATTTTAAAACCTGCACATCTTAAAATTGCTCTGTCCAATTGAGAGAAGCTGCTAGCTACACGAGGCTTCTCTATTGAAATGTGGCTGCACTTAATTATTCTTTAAGTAAAAAAATACATTAACAGATCTTGAAGACTTAGTACAAAAAAATGTAACATTTTTCAAATTATTATACAGATTACATGTTTGGTTTTTGTTTTTTGAAACAGGGTCTTGCTTTGTTGCCCAGGCTAGATAGAGTGCAGTGGCATTATCGTAGCTCACTGCAACCTTGAACTCCTGACTCCAGCAACTTCAGCCTCCAGAGCAGCTGGGACTACAGGTGGGACCACCATGCCCAGTTTATTTTGTTGTTGTTTTTTGTTTTGGTAGAGATAGGGTCTCCAACTCCTGGGCCTCAAGCCATCTTTCTGCCAAAGCCTCCTGAAGTGCTGGGATTATATAGGTGTGAGCCACAGTACCCAGCCTGATTACATTAAAAGATTAGTGTTTTAGGTGTACTGGATTGTTTAAAATCTTAAAATTAATTCACCTGTTTACTTAATGTGGCTACTAGAAAGTTAAAATTATGTATAGTTTACATATTTTAATTGGACAGAGCTGATCTAAAACTTAGTATACTGGGTACTTGATACTCAAAGGCAAAACTAATTTGATTAAATTTTATTTCTGTCTGTCAAGGACAATTGAAGAACTATCAAGAAAGTTTTATATGGAATACTTATTTTCCACATAAAAATCACCATCATTAAGTGAACTATACCTATAAGAAAAGATGTTTTAAATGACTAAACTTTTAAAACTGCTGTATTTAGAACATAAGGGTATGTCTACCATAACACGTTTGATTTCATACTACTGCGAAGTGGATGTGGTTCTTATCCAAGGCAGATTCTCAGATTTGTTTTTGTAAGTGGGAAAGTTGCCATTGATCATTATTAGATTACAACATTTTCTCATCAACTTTAGGAACTATAGTAATCTTACTATCCAAGAACTTGAAGAATGTTTCCAAGAAGTAAAGTTATACAGCCCATGTGGTTTATACTTGCAATTTCAATGTTTTGCATAATCAGGCAAATAAAATAAGCAAACAATTGTTATTGCGCACAAGAAACTCATTATAAAATTTTTCAGTCTCATACAATTGAATTCCTATGTATCAAGAAAACAAAGAAAGTAAACAAGTTTGATCTAAGTATCTCCCTGACATTCTTCATCCTAGGCAACTCAGCCCTCTTTCTTTTCTTTTTCTTTTTTTTTTTGAGACAGAGTCTCACTTTGTTGCCCGGGCTAGAGTGCCATGGCGTCAGCCTAGCTCACAGCAACCTCAAACTCCTGGGCCCAAGCAATCCTTCTGCCTCAGCCTCCCGAGTAGCTGGGACTACAGGCATGCGCCACTATGCCCGGCTAATTTCTTCTGTATATTTTTAATTATCCAGCTAATTTCTTTCTATGTTTAGTAGAGACCGAGTCTCACTCTTGCTCAGGCTGGTCTCAAACTCCTGACCTCAAGCAATCCTCCCGCCTCGGCTTCCCAGAGTGCTGGGATTACAGGCGTGAGCCACCACGCCCTGCCTCTATGCCAATTCTGATACAAACAAAAGAGATGCTGTATATGAAAAGTTGTATCTTCTAGCTAGCGGGACTAAAGTCAGAAACATCCAGGAAGATAATCATTTCCAGATTATTTCTGCCACAACTATAATTTAACATATTTTAACAGTTTCATTAATATTGAGAACAAAAATGAGATGCAATTTATTCAGTGACTCCTAATGAGTAAAACTGTACTGAGTACTTGAAATACATTTTCATTGAACCCTTACACCAAAGGAGAGGGGTAATCATTCAGAGCCTTTCACTTTATAGATTAACAGCCTTAAGGGATTATTTTAATGAAGATTTAAAAGCAAGTAAATGAAAAGCCAAATTCAAACTTAAAACTCCTACGTTGCTGGGCATGGTGGCTCACTCCTGTAATCCTAGCACTCTGGGAGTGCCGAGGCGGGAGTATCGCTCAAGGTCAGGAGTTCGAAACAAGCCTGAGCAAGAGTGAGAACCCGTGTCTACCCAAAATAGAAAGAAATTAATTGGCCAACTAAAATATATATATAGAAAAATTAGCCGGGCATGGTGGCGCATGCCTGTAGTCCCAGCTACTCGGGAGGCTGAGGCAGAAGGATTGCTTGGGCCCAGGAGTTTGAGGTTGCTGTGAGCTAGGCTGACGCCACCGTACTCTAGCCTGGGCAACACAGTAAGACTCTGTCTAAAAAAAAACAACAACAAAAAAACTCCTATGCCTATGGTATTGCTACCTTTATTTTAGATGACTACTATTTGGCTTCTGTATAAATAACAAAAAGCACACAGATTTCAGGAAAACTGTCCAGTATAATGATAACAATATAAATCCCAACCCTGGATTGGGAGCAAACACTAGAATTTATCTGACTTACATTCACATTTTAGAAAGGAGACCCAAGGAGGTCACATCAACACAGAGTAGATCATTTCAAGGCAAACATCCAGCCTCACCCACCAGCTAAGATGAAATATGATTAAGACAAATAACTGTACTGACAATGAAAGATCCAACGCATATATGACCTATCAAGAAGTTCCCTTCTGGGAAGTCATTTTAAGACCCCACATGCTTATAATAGTTGTTAGACTGACAAGATAATTTTAAAAACATTAAGCATTCGTATTTTAGTTAAATAAGCTTTATAATAACCTAATTGTGGTATGTTGTTTTTTCCTTTACAACTTCAGTATGTCACACTTCCAATTAAATTACTTTCTGAGAAAAGATGACAAATTTCTAGTGGCAATACTGGTGACATCGGTTGGGCCCGATGGCTCATGCCTGTAATCCTAACACTCTGGAAGGCCAAGGCCGGAGGATAGTTTGAGCTCAGGAGTTCGACACCAGCCTGAGCAAGAGTGAGACCTCCATCTCTACTAAAAAAAAAATGAAAGAAATTAGCTGGACATCTAAAAATAAATACAGAAAAAAATTAGCCGGGCATGGTGGTGCATGCCTATAGTCCCAGCTACTCAGGAGGGTGAGGCAGGAGGATCGCTTGAGCCCAGGAGTTTGAGGTTGCTGTGAGCTAGGCTGATGCCATGGCACTCTAGCCCAGGCAACAGAATGAGGCTGTCTCAAAAAAAAAAAAAAAAAAAAAATACTGGTGACATCTACATAACAAACTTAAAAAGACCTAGACGCTAGAAAATTCGATGGTTCTACTCTCCACTTCATAGTTAAGTTACATGCTGTTCAAGTTTGATTTAAAAATCGATGTATTTAAACTATGTCCCTTATGATGACAAGCTAGGTTGTGACAACATGCTTATAATCAACGTGATTATATGCAAAAGCACGCTGCTTATGACTAACACATCTCCAAGCCCATAGAGAACACAAGTTTCTCAAAGGAAGAAACTGTTGGTCTCCTGATATTGATGTAATTGGTCAAAATGTTTAACAAGAGCCAAGAAACATGGGGGTTAATGGTGGGCACCAAGCACCAGCGGTATTAATAAATAGTTCTCACCTTTGCATAACACTCACCCTCGCAAGTACCCAGAGCACATCTACCTGTCCTCAGGCTTTCTCTGTAACACTGACACGAAAAGTTTAAAATGCTCCTTTCCTCACTCCCGAATGTTCTAGCTCTTTTGAGAGCTTTACAATTAGAAAAAGCATCATAAACTACATCTGTCATTAACAATCTGTATAGGGTATTAAACTTTAGTGGGCTGGGCTTTAACACCTTGTAAAAATGTTGAAATAAGTGTTTTGGAAATGCATAAGCTTTAAAAAAAACGTGTCAAACAGCCCAACACTTAAATAATTGCTTAAAGACTGACTTGTAGAAACAAGCGCAAATGTAAACTAAGAGGACAGACTGTCCAATGTAGGGGGCAGCACGCCAGGACTCCGACACACCCCTTACCACCAACCATCTGTCCACATATCAGGTCATTTTTATTTTTACACAGGCTTACTAGGGCTAGAGAAGGACCTAGGTCAAAGCTTTCACTTTTTTTTCCTAAGAGGTCCTGCATCATATACATACACTTATATTTAAGCCTGCTCTATGACAATTAAACCTTACATCTTAAACTTAAGAGTACAACAGTTACAAGCATTTGAGATTCTAAATCCCTCTTTTAAAGATTTATCTGTTGCACATCATTTAAATGGTATTTAAATAGTATTTCCCCTATGTTTACAACTTTAGGTATTTTGGGGCTTAGGAAGACTTTAAATATATAAAATAGATAACTAAAAACTTAATTGCAGAATTCAAGAAAAAGCAGTATGAAATATACTGTTTCTTGGTCTACCTTTTTAACAGCCTGTAAATTCAATCACAACAGTTATGAAACTGAATAAATAGCATCAAAACAAGCAACCAGATCTGATTTACTTATAACAAGACACCCATCTTAAAATTTCATAGATTAAAAAAAGATTTGCATAACCTTAAGAGCTCCACCTCTTGCAGAAATTGCAAATTACCTAATCAGAGAGCCTGAAAACTAAACCAGCTATGCATTTAAAGTCACTGCCAATTATGATAATGGTCAAAAATACATTAATGTTTGTATTATTCACATAAATCTGCTTTTTAATTGAATAAAATTACCATAAAATGTTGATTTTTCTCTTTCAAAATTGTTAAGTAAATGCTTTTCTGTCTCCCTGGCACCTGGGTATAATGGTTGTCATTGGCAGGGCTAAATAGATAAGCTGAACTAAAATGAAACTGCAAACAAGCAATAGAAGTCAAACTGTAAATATCAGTAACATTAAAATGCAATCCTTAAAGCAGGTTTATTATCAGTTGGCTATGGATTAGTGTCATCTTAAATTTTGTTCAAGATTAGTAATATAGACTATTTCATTTTTGTGTTTTCTTCATTTTTAGAATAATATATACATATCAGACTTTGCTAAGACCAAACTCCAGAGATGTTGTAGTGTCTCAAATTTAATTGACAACTATTCATTTTAGATGTTTTGATGTTATTTTACTAAAATTCCCATCTAGTCCTTTGATAAATTCTTAGATTTAGGATGGCAGTATGTAAACCAAATTAAAATCTACCATAAAATCAGGTAACTAGAATTTTGTGTTTAATCAACTAATTTGGAAGCAGTTTGGTAAAATTTTAACATTTTTCAATTATACTATCATGAAATTAAAAATTTGTTTTGAAAAAGTTAAATATTAACACTGATATACAACTCTAACATAACCAAAAGTAAAATCAACCAGATCTACATATTTAAACAGTATAGTGATATTTTTTAAATAAATTCAACAGTTTAAGGTTCAAGATATACAACTAATCGTAGATATATTATGCAGTATTCAATTACTAGCTATGATTCCATTATGATGTAATTATGTATTTCATTTAAAAGTTATTAGTTTAAAGAAGGCTATAAATTCAGAATCAATAAGACTGATGTGCACTAAACATTTTAGACTTCCACCTGGAATTAAAACATACTAGTATTTCATTAGTTAAAAATTCATTACTTATACTTCATGTTGAAAATAAAATATTTATATTGCTAACAGCATAAAAAATTTCTCTAAAACCATGAACTATATCCTTTGAGCTTACATATCAAATTTCAATATTTAATATTGAAAGTAAGATTTTTCTGCAAAAATACTAATGTTTAAAATAAACAGCCATTTCAAGCACCCAAAAGCAGCTTAAAAACACCATTAGAAAAAAAGAAAATGAACAAAATATTAAAAATAAGATCTTCTAAAGAAATTTGAAAACACAAAAAAGAAAAAAATCAACCAAAAACACTATTAGAATTAAATTTAGAACAGTGAACAAGTTCCAATTAATATAATGTGTTATGCACATAGTATTTAGAATGATTTCTCTGATGTTTTCAGGGGTTTGGGCATTTTTTGGTTTTTTTGTTTTTGGTTAAACATTATAAAACACATTTCTTCTTTCTATAATTAATGATAGGGTAAGCTACATGTTGGAGTTTTCTGAAAATCAGAATAATCTGTAACAAGTACTAATAATGAAAACTAAGATGTTATTGATATCCCATTAATGACAAGATGTTTAACCAGATTATAATGTATTATCAGTCACATATGAGTGACTATACTTTACGCCTAAATTGAGATCCACTGGTTACCATAATTTACCTACTATTTAACACACTTTATCACCACAATTTTTCCCTGTCCTACCTTTCAAAGCAGCTTTAAAATTGCTTTTTAAAATAGTAAGGTACAGAACAAAGGAGTATTTTTTCTAAAAAAAAATACATTCACAGATGTTCATATATACATATAAATCATTCCTAAAGGACAAGAAACTGCACAGGAGTTGCATCTGAGGAAGGATAAGGAGAAACAATTATGGTTTAAATTTTACCATGTGTACTTTTTTTCTTTTTCTTTTCTTGCAAAACTAAGTTTCTTACACAATTGCCATGTGTACTTTAAAAAAAAAAAATCTTTCAACTTTTTTAATTACCATAGAAAAAAACTAGTTTTACTTAATTCCTGTGGTTGTTTTGTATACAACTCAAGAAAACAGCTTAAGATTCCATTTGATTTGTTTCAATATGCATTTCATTCATCAAGAAACTTAAGAAAAAACAGGAACACCGAAGAAAACTATGACAATGCTTTACCGATATTATACTCACTGCTATGAACAGTGCATCAAAATGCAATAGACAAGGAAAAATGCATGATCGTGAGCTAAAATAAAGTTAGACTGGTATGGAAAAAATAACCTGCAGATGATTAACAATCACCATAAGTGACATACATAATATACAACAGTTAATGTTTTAAGTGCAGAGCACAGTGTCTGAATTTAAGACTTAATGCATCATATACATAAAGAATGTCCTGATTTTTACCAGTTATAAGATATCCCCAGAAAAGAATCAAATATATTAGATGTACTGTATTTAGGTAAAGTCTACATTGAGTTAAGTACAAAGCTGCTCATCTAAAATGAAGCAGAAACAAAGATTTCATCTAGTTCCGTGGACATTATCATCCTCCCATCTGTGCTGAATCATTGCCCTTAGCATACCACCACCATGCTAAAATACTTCCTACCTTAAAAACCTTCACTTTAACAGTGTGAGCATAGAATCCGTAGAAACATGTAAGGGAATAAAAAAAAATAATAAAGAAAAATAAAAGAAAAAAAAATTTTTTTAAAAGTGTGAGCAACAAAATAATAGGAACATGTCATAATCTGTGCAATAAGAATCCATGAGTCCATTTATATTAATATAAAGTAAATTGGGGAAAAGAAAGCTTATTCCAACTAATAAATTTAGAAGAAATAAACAGAATTAGAAAGTCACCATTTGACAGCCTGTGTAATAGTAATAAAAGTTTCAGACAACAATCATAAATGGGTGCTAAAATTAAAGTATTATGAGAAACAGAATCTTTACATTGTCTCAAAGTATTTCCCTACAATGTTCTTATTGAAAAATAAATAAATAGTAACTGTATCCTGGAGAAGCCTGGCAGACACCACCTTAACCAATTGATCAAAGTTATCACCACTACTGGAACAAAATCGACACACACCATACACCTCCAGATGAGGTACACTGCAGAATGTATCACTTCTGAGGAATTCCATCAAAAATACATAACCCACTTCTAACCATAGGAGACATCAGACAAACCCACGTTGAGGGGCATTCTACAAAATAACTAGCTTATGCTCCTCAAAACCATGAAGGTCATGAAAGACAAGACCAAGGGAACTGTCCCAAATCAAGAAACCAAGGAGACATCACAACTAAAAGCAATATGTAACCCTGAATCAGATCCAGGACCAAAAAGAGGACATTAGTGGGACAACTGGCAAAATCTGGATACCATTTTTAAGTTGGACACCATTGTTTCAATGTTAATTTTTTTATTTTGATAATTGTACTGTGGTCATGGAACAGAATGTCCTTGTTTTCAGGCAACACACACGGTAGTATTTACAGGTAAAGGGCAGTACGAGTGCCATGTACTCTCAAATGTTCCAGAAAAATTAGAAGGCAGTCAAACCTTAACATTTGGGGAAACCGGATAAAAAGTATATGCTCCATCCACACTGTTTCTGTAACTCTCCTGTAAATTGAAATCGTTTTTTTTTAAGCCCTCCCTTGAACCACAGCCCTTCCAACTACCTTCCTATTTCTGCAATGTCTTTACAGCAAACCTCCCTCAAAGCCTATCCAGGCTCCCTGTCTCTGCTTCCCCCCTATCTTTCTGTTCTTTCAAACCCCCGCTCAGCTCCCCACCATACCCTCGGATCTCTCCTCCACCTGCTATCTATCCACTGTGGTATCTCCACACGTCTAACAGTCCCCTCCCACTTTACCTGGCCAAACTGAACTCATTGTTCGTCTCCCCCACCCCTAATGCTGCTGCTCCCACAACCCTGCTTGTCAGTTAGTGGAAACCCCATCTTTCCAGTTGCTTGAGCCCTAAGTCGTTGAGGTATTTCCATGGCTCCTCTCTCACTCCCTACTCCCTGCTTCAAGCCCCTCTCTCCAAGCTTGCTGTTGGCTCTGTCTCCAAAACAGAAGATTCTCACCAGCACCACTACCATGACAACCCTGGTCCCAGCCACCGCCATCTCTAACCTAGATAATTACAACCGTCTCATACCTGGTCTCCCCAAATAACACCTCCCCCCATGGTCTATTCTCAGAGTAGCCAGATAGGTCCCCTATGAAGACAAATCTGATTAGAACTGTCCCTTCTTAAAACCCTTCCATCGCTTCTCATCTCACTCAGAGGGGATCTGGCAGTGGTACTCCTGTGCCTCCCACTCCCATCCACCACCTTCCCACACCTCTGACCTCGTCTCCTACAGCTCTTGCTCTGTGGCTCTGCTCCAGCTACAGTGACCTCCAGCTACAGTGACCTCCAGCTACAGTGACCTCCTTTTTGTTTGGAAAGGCAGCTAGCATGCACTGGCCTCGTGGATCCTGGGCTTGCCGCCCCTCCGCCTAAGGCCACTCTTCCCTCAACATCTGTTCTTCGCACTCCCTCACCTCCTTCGAGTCTCTGCTCACACAGCCCCTGACTGGAGAGGCCTTCCACCACCTTACATGAAATAGCAGCCAAGCCTCACTCCCTGCCAAGTGTCCCCATTTCTCCTTACCCTATTCTGTTTTTCTCTATAGCCTTTATCATGTCTCACACAATGTATTTGTGTTTTCAGTCTCTTCTCTCTAGATCAGTGCTGTCCATTAAGAAGTAGAAGGAGGCCGGGCGTGGTGGCTCACACCTGTAATCCTAGCACTCTGGGAGGCTG
>VBSM01002217.1:26979138-26993061 GCA_008086735.1 Cheirogaleus medius | reverse complement strand
CCTGACCTCAAGTGATCCTCTTGCCTTGGCCTCCCAGAGTGCTAGGATTATAGGTGTGAGCTACTGCAAACAGCCTGTGAACATAAGATTAACTGAAGTTGGGGTCAGCACTATAGCACAATGGTAGGGAGGGCATCCTGCTTGGAGCCACACAGACCTTGATTAGAATATTTGCTTAATCTATGATCTTGGGCAAACTAATTACACTCTGAATGTCTTAGTTTTTTAAATTTGTAAATAGCAGTAATAAAATTTATTGCACAGGATTGTTGGGAATTAAATGATATTTGTAAACGACTTCTTGGATTGTCTGACACTTAAGCATTATTTTCTCAGCTATAGGTTTGTACATGTACCATGTGGCAATGGAAAATAAAGGATGGGTGTCTATTCCTGCACATCATAGTCTATGTCTCACATGTACACATATGTAGGAATGCTTCATATTTCCTTGTAGAATTTGGTTTATACACTGTGAACAAGTTAGGAATTTGTATTTTATATCTAGATGCATGAATCTTAGAAGCCCTAAAATGTGTTTAGTTCTGAAATTATCTTAAACAAGAGAGATTGACCTTAAAATGATAGACTGGGAGATGAAGAACTGATTTCAAAGCAGTAAACACAGTACAAGGATGGACAAAGGAGCCTGAGCAACATAGAGGTCCTGTCTCTACAAAAATAGAAAAATTAGACAGGCACAGTAGTGTGTGCCTGTAAGTCCCAGCTACTCAGGAAGCTGAGGCAGGAGGATAGTTTGAGCCTGGGAGTTAGAGGTTGCAGTGAGCTGTTATGATGCCACTGCACTTTAGCCCCGGTGACAGAGTGAGAAACTGTCTCAAAAAAATAAAAAAATAGGCCAGGCTCGGTGGCTCACACCTGTAATCCTAGCACTCTGGGAGGCCCAGGCAGGTGGATTGCTCAAGGTCAGGAGTTCGAAATCACCCTGAGCAAGTGCGAGACCCCGTCTCTACTAAAAATAGAAAGAAAATTAATTGGCCAACTTAAAAATTAAAAAATTAAAATAAATAAATAAATAGTATGTACACATAAAAGTGCCTATCACATTTTTATCCAAAGGTTCATTATATCCTCTGGGATGCCTTTTAAAAAATCAAATACAAGGAGCTTTAATCAGCACTGTTGGTTACTGTCTTACCATCAATGGGCTCAGTCAACCTTATTACAGGATTCTTAGTCCTATACCACAATTTACCCTAATTACGCTGGAGAGGATACCGTAAGAACAGCTCTGGATTCCACAGACTATTTGGGGTCTATAGCCATTCCCATGAAGCAATGAAGAAGCAAAAAGCAGTTCAACAGGATCTCTGGCGAGTAGATCCCAAAATTAACCTAGGCATCAAGACTTCCATGATAATCCCAAAAAAGCATTAATGCAAGTTAATGCTAAATGGCATTAACTGACTGAGCCCCTGAAGTTAAACACAGGAAGAATGAGAGTAACGCGGTCACTCCAACACACACAGGCTGCACGCCACCCTGCCACGCACTCCCAAGCCTCTTTAATCTCAAACAGCTTGTCGTTCCCACACACACACCAGGATGTTTCACACTCATGTGCCCTGGTTCCAGCTGTCCCTTCTGCCTCTTCCATCCTCGCTGCACACGGTCAGCCTCTGCTTGCCTTCACAAGCCTCTGCTTGCTCTAAATCTATCCCTGGCTGGCTGTACCAACACCCAGGCTAAGCCTACTGCCCCCGTCTGTGTTTCTGGGGCATCCCACATACACTTTATGACATATTTACAACATTTCCTTATTTGCAGATATTTTAATCCACCTTTATTTAGGATCACTGCCATGGCAAGCCACTATTACTGTTGAAAATGAAAATACCATCACCAAGACATTCAGACAGAAGAAAGTGAAAGTCATTATATTATACTACATGTACTTTTACTTTTCTTCAGAACAAGAGACTTATTCTTTCTAGCCCCTGAAACCCAGCACAGAATCTACTATAAGCACAGGTGCTCAACCTATGCTTGTTAAACTAAAAATTTATATAACTCGTAAGAAATGAATTCATTGCTGAAACTCAACAAATACAGAAATAGGTAAATGAGCACACAAAAAAATGAAAACTATGAACTTAAACCACATGTAACTCTCCAAAGAAAAAGAAAGAGCGTCCCCATTTTTGCAAAACCAGCTGACTTGATTTTTATTTAGCTTTATTTTTTTCTTAGACAGAATCTCCCTCTGTCACACAGGTTAGAGTGCAGTGGCATCATCTAGCTCATGGCAACCTCAAACTCTTGGGCTCAAGTGATGCTCCTCCTTCCTCAGTCTCCAGAGTAGCTGGGACTACAGGCGCACACAACTGATGCCTGGCTAATTTTTCTGTTTTTAGTAGAGACGGGGTCTCATTCTTGCTCAGGCTGGTCTCAAACTCCTGAGCTAAAGCAGTCCTCCCACCTCCACCTCCCAGAGTGCTAGGATTACAGGTGTGAGCCACCACACCCAGCCCAAAACCAGCTGCCTTAAAAAAAAATAAAAGACATTTGGAGATCACTGGGGAGAACTCAATCACTTCTTAAATGGTTTTACCACTCCCACAGGTTCTCATAACTAAGCTTTCTAATTATGTGCCCAGCTAGGATCACAAGCTGAATAGCACCTTCTTTTGGGAGCCAATTCTTAATAAAATTTCTCCTCAAAATATAATATTGTAAAGTTTCCACTACAAGAAACTATTTTGAGTTTCTGAGGTAAGGTCCAAAATCCAAGGTGCTACGTATGGGAGAGCATGAGCCCTAGGTATCTGAGCTATAAATTATCAGAACTGGCCAAACAAGCTGGATCATGCCTACGATCCTAGCACTTTGGGAGGCCAAGGCCATGAGTTTGAGACCAGCCTGAGCAAGAGCAAGAACCCCATTTCTACAAAAAAACAAAAATTAGCAGGCATGGTGGCACACACCTGTAGCCCCAGCTAATCAGGAGGCTGAGGCAGCAGGATCGCTTGAGCCCAGGAGTTCGAGGCTGCAGTGAGCTATGATGCCACCACTGCACTCTATCTAGCCCAGGCAACAGAGCGAAACTCTGCCTCAAAAAAAAAAAAAAAAAAAAAAATCAGATCTTAATTTTTATAGCTTTTTACTTAATTTTATATACAAAAGGCACAAATGAAATGGGTCAAAGACTTGTCAGAATAGCACAACATCTATGGTAGAAGAGTAAGTCTGTTTCTAGAACTATATAGTCCTCCATGCTTGAAGAGACCGTTCTTAACCAAACACTTTCACCGCACACTTCATGTGCTCTTTGCTGTCAAATTACAACTAACCATGTCAACATAAAAAATTTAGCGTTTTTTTCTGTGTGATTGGTACACACACACACAAAAAAAATTTTGCGTTTAAGAGCACTTTCAAATTTAAACATGTATATCTTTTGACATTGCAATTCCCAGTTTAAGAATTTACATTATAAAAATTCCCAGCCAAGAGTCTGGATAACACATAGCTATGCTGGACCGAAATCATAATGAAAAGGATGGTTAAATTATCGCACACCCATGCTGAACAGTGAAGCTGTTGGTTAAAAAAGCGAAATATTTGCCTACACAGAAGGTTGTTCAGGATACATTATTTAGTAAAAGCACAAATTATAAACAATATGATTTGATTATATTAAAAAATGTTTGTGGATACATGCACAGAGGAAATTCTGGAAAATAATATACCAAAGTAACTAGTGGTAAGCCATGGGAAGTACATGGAGATGGTAAGGACTGAAAAACAACTACTTTTCAAATTTTACTTTTTAAGTGTTTTGAATTAATTTGAATGTATATGTATGTAAAAATTATCAATCTGCTTAATATTTATACACTCTAGTATATCTAGGTTGTACCTTAAGAAAAAAGGTAATACATGCTCATTGTGGGGGAGGGGAGGAAAAAAAGAACACCCCATCCACCCACAGGTTTCTACTTCTGAAGCAGAACAAAGATCTTCCATGTGTCTGTTATCACCACCAAATCTAATCTACATCATCCAGCTTTCACATCTGAATCTCAAGGAGAAAAATACAACAGCTACCATTAGAAAGACCACTGGTGTTATTGTACTGATGCCTGACATACATTATCCTACATAGGATCCTGTGAAGCATCATTTCCATTTTAATCTCCCCAAGACCTCAATTTCCTTACCCTCAAACAACATTATGCATTTAGTAATTGCAGCTGGGAATCAAACCCAGATCTAAGATTTCATATCCCACACCCTTCTGACTATCCTTTCAGTTCAACAAGGACACATGAAGTAAGCAACAGGGCTCCTAATAAAGAGGTTTCAGCACAATTTCTCCCTCCTACTCTCCTGATCTTTGACGATATCCCAAGTTAAAGAGACTTTCTTCTGAAAGCCAGGGTCCTACCAAACTTGATAACAAACTGGGACAAATGGACACCTCTGCCTCTTTTGCAATCTAAGAACACACCCTAAGGAGTTACAATCACCCTCCTGAGTTAAAGCAATGACATCTGCCTCTCCTCGCCTTCTGTCCTATGCGCACATCTTCCGGCCCCTACTACTTCTCTGAAATTCATTTATATGAAGCTGAAGCTGCTAAAAATATATATTAAAGCAAAAAAAAAGTCTCAATTTTCTGTCTTAAATGAGGATGTCCAAATGTTTTTATTCTATAATAAGCCCTGGATTCCAGGCTACCTGTGTACAAGTCTTTTTCCTATAGAAAGATGAAAAACCAACCCTTCAAAGAAGCCAAACAAGATTTCTGTACTTAGAGAAGGCAAGAAATAAGACATCTCTGTTCTGACTCGCCACTGTAGACACGATGGAGCTGCCATGTACTTTGAGGATTTGAACTTAAATGGAAGGAATGAAGGCAGGCAGGGCAGAGTCACAGCACCTAGAAATGGGCTTCACTTGGTCACTTCTTCCAGGGCCTTATTGAGAAACTTTAGTAAAGCAACCAATACCACTTAAGAATTTATTGTGTGGGCCGGGCGCGGTGGCTCATGCCTGTAATCCTAGTACTCTGGGAGGTGGAGGTGGGAGGATTGCTTTAGCTCAGGAGTTCGAGACCAGCCTGAGCAAGAGCGAGACCCTGTCTCTACTAAAAATAGAAAATTAGCTGGACAACTAAAAATATATAGGAAAAAAAATTAGCCGGGCATGGTGGCGCATGTCTGTAGTCTCGGCCACTCGGGAGGCTGTGGCAGAAGGATTGCCTGAGCCCAGGAGTCTCAGGTTGCTGTGAGCTAGGCTGATGCCATGGCACTCTAGCCCGGGCAAAAGAGCAAGACTCTGTCTCAAAAAAGAATCTATTGTGTTATCTCATTTGTATTAGTTTAGTTTATCTTTCCTAAAATGGTAGTGTTTAAACATTTTTAAAGTAGTATTCCACTGATCAAAGGACTTGCATAGACAGAAAAAAGGTAATTCAGACCAAATCCTCTGTTTCAAAAAAATCAATTGATCTAACATATCAATCACCTAGTTTTGGCAACTATTGTGACCAAAGACAGGATTCATAATTTGAGGAGCATGCTACTTTACCAAAGACCAGATTTTTAAGTATGCAAAAAAGAGAATTTAGTTACTTCCAAACGATTTCTTATGGCAAAACTTTGGTGAATAAAATGGAAGGAATGCTTAATTTATGCTAGCATCCTAAAATAAAGTCTTTTAAACCTAGCCCATGATATCCATAAACATTTAGCCAATAGTTTCAACCTCTGCTTGTTAAATCAAGCATTTAGACCACCACATAGGCGCACTGGATTTGGTATATACTGTTTTGGAACCTAAGACAGCTTCAGAGAATTTCCTAAATGTATCTAAATCAAAAAGTAGAATGAGGCTGGGCCCAGTGGCTCACTCTTGTAATACTAGCACTCTGGGAGGCTGAAGTCAGGAAGATTGCTTGAGCTCAAGAGTTGGAGACCAGCCTGATTTCTACATGGATTTGTGGAGGGGAGGGAAAGAAAAAGAAAGAGACCAGCCCGAGTAAGAGCGAGACCCTGTCTCTACTAAAAATAGAAAAATTTAGCTGAGCAACTAAAAATAGAAAAAAAATTAGCAAGGTGTGGTTGTGCGTGCCTGTAGTCCCAGCTACTTGGGAGGCTGAGGCAGAAGGGTTGCTTGAGCCCAGGAGTTTGAGGTTGCTGTGAGCTAGGCTGATGCCATGGCACGCTAGCCCAGGCGACAGAGCAAGACACTGTCTCAAAAAAAAAAAAAGAATGAGTTGTCTGTAATCTGAAAGTGAGCTCATAGCCATCAGAAATGCTGAAAGATACAAGAGTAGGTCAATTGTTCTTAGATGTCACAAGTCTTATCCACTGAGCAAGAGGATCTATTAAAGTTGGAAGACTCTTCTATCTCTAACAGATAATAAACAGAGTATGCTCAGATGTTTCTAGAAAATAAAATGAATCAAGATCCTAAAAAGTGAATTCTGAAAGAAAGGGTATATCCCAGGTTGCTCCAAAATTTGTAAACCATTCTGCATCTATTTACAGAAGAGCCAGAAGGCTGAAATTTAATACACCCCCACTCACTTATTCACCATCTAAATCAGTAACTCTTGGTGGTTTTCTACATAGTTCATTACACCCTCCTTCTCCACAGGCTTTCTTCACTTACCTCCCACAAACAGTTCACTCTGCTTGCTTGCTTCTATGTTATCATTCTCCTGTCACCCTCCTTTGCTGGTCTCTCCTTTCTTCTAGAGCCCCAGGCTTGGTGCTTTGTGATCTTGTCCAACACTCCAGGTTTCAAATACCATAAGCTAATTAAGCCCCTAATTTTCACTTCTATGTCCTTGAGCTCCAGATTGATACACCTAACTGCCTATTCCACTTCTTCATTTACATTTCTAGTAAGTATTAGAAACACAATACACCAAAAGCAAAGCTGGATTTCCACCCAAGAATCTGCTCCTCCCCCAATATTCTCCATTTTGGTAAATGACACCATCTTCCACTCAGTTGTTTTGGCCAAAAAATCTTGTCATCTTTGACTCTTCTCACACTCCTTATTTAATCCATCAGCAAATCCTGTTGGCTGTTCCTCATGGCTACATAGAGAACAGCTGCTACTCATTACCTGCAAAGCTAATGCCATCATCTCTTACCAGGATATGACAATGGGGGCTGGCTTTCCATTTCTAGTACTACATGCAATTTTCTAATATTTTCTGTTCAAAGCATTTTGATGCCACTACTTCTTCCCTCCTCCAATCAGTGGGAGATAATCTACAAAGATGGTCACCATCCATTCCTCTCTCTCCATACCTGCAAGCCACTCTACCATCCAGAGATAGTCTATCTCCATATCCCGCTTGAATCTGCACTGGCCTGGTGACTTGCCTTACCCAGTCGAATGGGACAGGACTAATGATATGCCAATTCTGAGTCCAGCCCTTAACAAGACTAGCAGCTTCCACTTTTACTTGGGGTAGTCAGCTGTGCTATAAAAAAGCTCAGGCTACTTTTAAATGATGAGATACTATGTGGAGAAAGGTTACAAGGGCAGCCACTAAGAGACCAGTTATAAGAGTGAATAAAGCCTTCTTGGTCCTGTTAGCCTAGCTTAGTAAATGACCCAAATGATACCACGTGGAACAGAACCAACCTCCTAACAGACCTATAGAATCATAAGAATGAGCTGTCATTTTGGGGTGGTTTGTTATGCAGCCATGGATAACTGAAATACCATGATCACAACAAAATCATCTCCCTAAACAAGTAAGTGATAATGCCAAATAGTCTATGGACTTAGGCGGTTTTCAGCTTGTAGTTCTACTAGATTCCTCAAAGAATACTTCTACAATAATTTCAAACTATTTTCTAATCAAGTTAAATGGTCTCAGGATAATTCTCTAAAATACATGCAGTGTATGTTCTATGTATTCCCCTTCAGGGCAATAAAGCTCACATACTATATCAATATTTATAACTGTGTTTATTTACCAGTACTGAACCCTTGCCAAACAGCAATTTTAGACCATGATAAATTACACCCTCAATTTTAATGGAGCACTCAAAACTGTGCTTGCCACCAGCCTTCAAGCAAAATCCCGGCAGTCCAAGCCAATTTGTAACATCAGATTTACGGAGCAGAGATCCTAACTAAGAATGCCAATCCTACCCCTTGGTCATTGCTACCACACTGCCACCTCCTGTCTTATGACTCTGGAAGCTTGAATCAGAGGCAACAGTCGATAAAGGAAACTCGGCTAAGAATAGCACAGCTAACCATCTCGTCTTTCCGCCTCTCCTTCCTCCCAGACCAGACCAACCGCCAAAGTTACTGAATGGATAATTCATACCTTTCAAAAATTAGTTACTGCTAGAAAAGTTGCTGCCTGCACACTGCTAAAGACAATTATAATGAAGTCACTTCAGATATAAAAAGATGGTTCAACAGCTTCACTTTAATACAAGATCTCAATCCTACAACACATTAACTGAAGCGGCGTGGCTCATGAAATGGTTTCAAAGCATGGCAAAGATCATTTCCCTCTTGCTGACTGCCTGAAAGAGGTACACGGGGGCAAAAGCAACTGAGCTACTATACTACAGAAAAATTCTAGTCAAGCTTCTTACAGGGAAAACCCCAGATCTCTGTAATTCCAAAAGATTTTGAAGCCTCAGCTAGTAACCCCTTTATTCCAAGCAGAATGGTAAAAATCTCAGAACAAAATACTATCTGCCTCTTGTAGTTTATTACAATGGCATTTGGCCTTGAACAGAGAATGTAAGTGATCACACAAATCAAAAAGAACACCAGAAACAGAAGCCAAGATTCTCCATTCCCAATGGCTCCAGGCACATGTCATGTTTCCATAACATCTTCCTCTGAGTTACTGTGGACAACCACACAGTAGAAGCTACTTACCAACATTCATTTAATTTTTTACAATTGTATTAAAACCAAAGAAATCTTTCAAACTGTTTTGAGAAAACACGAAACCAAGAAAAAAACCTCTCCAGCTACAACGATTTAAGCAACCACACATTGATCTTAAAACTGAGCATTCCAAAGATAACCCTTCTTATAATTCTTTACCAGCCAAGAAAGTTTCCTAACATCCAGAACCAAGTCTCTACATGTGTGAGAAACTTCTCCAATTCACAAGATTCACCAATACCACACTGATAAGGAAGAGGTACACTCCTATTCACCTGTGTGCTTAAATGTTCTACATTAAAAAGAGCTTTTCTTGTTCTAAGACTTTGAAGTCAGCACCACAGTGAGGGGTCATATGCTTTGGCTGATGGGCATGTTGCTGGTCATGGTACCATCCTATTCTATACTTAACAGCTATTAAAATGCAACATTAGATTTTAAGTAGCCACTGAAAGTATGATACATTTAAAACCGCAGTTACTTTTATAATACTCTAACCAATTTACATGTTAAACACAGATTGTAATATGGAAGTAAGTTGTTCACTTATTTTAGAGATGAGGTCTTCCTCTGTCACCCAGGCTGGAGTGCAGTGGCAGAATTATAGCTCACTGCAGCCTTGAACTCCTGGGCTCAAGCGTAGTCTCTGAGTAGCTGGGACTATAGGCAAGCACCACCACACTCAGCTTATTTTCTTTTTTTAAGGAAACAAAAAAGAGGGACATTTGAGCTTAGGCATCACAGTTTGTTTTATTCGATCCTTCCTGGAAAACTATTAACTACCTTATTTTTTTCTCCTTTATTCAAATATATTTTCAGGTACATTTAATCCTAACGAATGCTAACAGCTAAATCATGAGGAAGTTTAATCAAAAATGGTTAGGCAATAGAAAACAATATGAAATTATTTTCATAATTTAAAAAAGCCATGGAAATTGAACTAAAGCCACCATCCTCTCAGTTCCCTTACTGTCAGCAACTTTCCTGTTTCCTCTCCCATGCCCAACAGCCCACAACATAACAAAAAAGGACATCAGTGCTATTTGCATAATCACATAGGGGCACATACAAGCCCCACAAGATACCAGCAGCTCTTCCAACAAAACTCAGCTGCAATCTTCAAAGTCACAACTATGTCCACACCCACCCTTACCTCCAAGGGGAGAAAAACATTAAGCCTATACCTCAGAGTCATCAAGTCTTCATTTGCTTTATCTTTTAACACTATCACAGATATCCAATGCAATTGTCTCTTCATCCCAGATGCAGGGACCTCAAGGTCTGTGAAGTACTGCTATAATCTTCCCCAACTGAGGGGTATCTGAATGCAGAAGAGCCACATTCCTTCCACATTCCCTAGAGACTTCGGTAATCAGGAGTTAAGCTTGGTCTGAACCAAACTCAACAATGCCCCTTCCTGAAAGGGTCCCCACCCAGCTTCACTCAAAGTCAGAGCGTCTAGACCAGCCTGCCAAGCATCCAATCACCTCCTGGGCCTGCTCCCCTGTTTAGTTAGTGCAAGCCCATTCATCCATCTAAGCCAGCTGCCATAGCATTCTCCAGCACCAGGTTCCCAGCATGCCTCACACAGCAGGTATAAAGGTCATTGCCGCACATGTGGGTGTGCCTGCCTCAGATGCCCACATGATGACGGGATGGAATGAAATGACTGCTAAGCAGAAAGAACTCCACCCTGAAGTCCAGCAGACTCACTTGGCAAGGATTGAGCTGCGGCATTCAACTCACTATCATAGTGACCACCTCTTGACCTTCCCATAGATGCTGGGCATGTGGTCACCAGGGTGCCTTCTCTGCCCTCTCTCAGAGCCTGTGCAGATGGTGGAACAGTCCAGATAAGGGAAACTGCAACACAGCTCCAAAGTTCAGTTAAAACAATTTTAACATAGATTTCCAGTAAATTTCCCGTGGGGCAAAGTAAGCTCTGCTTTTAAAACATTTCAACACAAGCAAAAGATTTACTTGATTTTCCTCTCAAATCAGTAAAAAAAAAATTGTCTCCAATGTTCTCACCTCTATTTTCTAGTAAGATGGTACTGTATCATTTAAATTCCTGAGCATTTTCATGCTAGTGAAAAATGAGCTTGAATATTTAATCTACATTGTTAATAAATTGAAAAAGTTCCCATTGATAAATATCTGCTGCCACTGGTAACATTTTACCTTATGTGCTTTTCTAAAGAGAAACTCCTGTTCATTATAAAATAACAAGTAACTATGTTCTTAGGCTGGGCAAAAGCCTTTAAGAATAAAACAGGCAGTTGGTATCAGGTAATATTTTAAATTTAATTTCCTACACATGGGGAGAAATTCACACCAGGTTGGAAAAGAGAGGCAGGAGAGTAAGGCAAAGTAATCTGTATTTACATGTAGGTCATTGAATTGTATCTGAAAAACTCAAACATTTAATGTTTAAACTTAGAAACTCTCAAATGGTAAAATGCCAGTCCTTCAAACAACCATTTGCTTATTCTTTTAATTCAACATTTTAAGAAAATTAAGACACACTGGCCAAATATGAAACCAATTAAAATTGGCAGAATGTGCTCACATTTTTTTCCTAGGTAACCAATTCAGACTATGCCTTTAAACTTTTTAGAGGGCTACAACTTCTCCCTCAGTTTTTCAATTCCTGTCAAACTAAGCTCAATCTAGGTATTTTTCAGGACACATTCTATTATTTTAGAAGTTTTTAAAAAATAATTACATTGTATATGAAATAACTTGACCAATCCAAAATTCCCAACTAGAACTAAATCAGGTCACTTGAATCTCTTTGCAATTATCCTAATGAGATTTAAGTACGTGAATAAGAGAAATCCGCAAAAATCCAAACCAGCTCGTTCCTAAAAACAAGATTTGTGAAAACGCTTTACCTGGAAGAGAGCTCAATCTGGAAATAGGCATGCAGATGACATTTTGGGTAGCCATCTATCTCTGCACAGCACCAGGGAACGGCAGAGCACACCCCTCCTGCCCTCCCGCACGCTCTCTCACCAATACCTAACCAGATACACGCAGCCCTGGTTTAAATTAAATTCGAGCTTATTGTTTGGCTCAAGCTGGGAGTAGGGGGATGGGAGAGGGGCAGGCAGAAACCCTAACCCCCACCTTGCAAAACCCACAAAGGCACAGGACAACCCCAGGGACACTGGGAGGGTACAGCCTTTCCAGTTAGTTACAGAGTCAAAATCTGGCCTGCTCTAGAGAAAGGAGCCATGTCTCCAAAATACTTCAGAGGCCAAAACAGTCTGCAAACATTCTGTAAAGTGACACGCTACACATGCTCTCGGAGAAGAGAAATCCCCCTGCTTAAGTAGCACAAATCTTGTAAGCAAAAAATATACCCTAAAAGGGGAGAGAGAGACAAAGGCGGTGACTACAGAAATCTATTATATATAGCTTTGTAGCGACCAAAAGGCATTTCTGGGCTGGAGAAGCCCAGGCGTTCGCTCACGTGTTCCAATACCCGCGGGCAAGCAAACAGGGAAAAGGCAAATTCCTCTGTTCTCAGATGCGCCCCGGGCCTCCCAACTCCGGACAGGGAGGGAAAGGCGCGCCACCCCGCGCGTGTCCGCAACCGCCTTCCGCTACCTTGTACCTAAGGGTGTAGGGGGGTTATCTCTGGCTCCCTAAGTCCTGCAGACTCCCCAAGTCTGCCCGTTGAGACTTTTGATTTCGATTTCCCGTTGTAGCAATTTGACCTGCTCTGACACAAAACATCTAGCTGTGAGCTTCCTTGAGAGATTTTGATAACCAACAACAACAACCGAGCGGCCACGGCACCAGCAACACTCACAGCCCTGCCATAAACTTAAACGCAAGGGAGAAAGAAACGCCTAGCCATACAGCAGCCTCGTAAGCATAAGAGGACAAGAAGTTGCTTTCAGCTGAGTCTTTCCTCCCACTAATGGAGTGGGAAGAGAATCGGTGAAAACAGAATATAAGCTCACCTTTGCCTTTTGGGGACCGAGTGCTCAACTTCTATGGGTTTCCCGTGCAGTTCCATTTTACCTGCGGACACACAATAAGTGAGAGAAGGTCGCCCGGGTTCAGCGTCTCTCCCCATCCTAAGGACAGGCACAGCCTAAGCGGCGACACAAATGGCCTCCCGAGACCCCGAATTGACCCCAAGGCCCGGACGCGGCTTAAGGCCTACAGAGTAGCCGGGTATCAAACGGGTGGGAAGCCGACCCCCTTGGATGGGTGTGGGTTTTTAACTTACGGATGGTTGGAGAAGAGGATCAATTGGCGGGCCCACTGCTGGGGTAACATTTTAGTCCCTAGGCCTCTCCCGCCCACCTAGGGGGGGGTCACCCAAACCCATAAGGCCCGCAAGAGGGACACTCCCCGCCGGACAAACTCAGGGGAGGAGGCTACACTGGCTTTCTTCAGGAGGGAGCTCCCCCCGGCCCTTCTCTCTGCTTGAGCCCAGGCCCGCGGGGAACACTAGGCGGTGGGGTTAGGGAGGACAGGGAGTGGCGGGAAACGGCCGGGGACGACAGGGGAGACGAAGGACGAGTGAATGGCCAGAGGTGCCGCTCAACACAGACTGAACCCGGAGCAAAGGACGACGAGGCTCCAGCACCGGGTCGGAGTTGGTAACGGGGAAAGCCGAAAGGCAAGGGGCTCCCAGAGGAACCTCCACGCGCAGCCCTCCCCTGGGGCGTTCTGCCCCGCCAGGCATGGTCCCCCGCCTTGGATGAGCCACCCTGCCACCCGAGGCCGCAGCCCCGCGCCAGAGCCCGGAGAGCGGCGGGTGGCCCAGAGCCGTGACGGCGACTCCCTCCCAGGCGACAAGCTGCCGCCCCCGCCCACCTGCCCCTTTCGCTGGTCGGACCGGGAGAGGTGGAATGTGGAACGGGGAAACCGGGCGCGCTCGCTCCCCTCCCGCGGGCTGGAGAGGAAGCGCGGGGCCGCCGGTGCGAGGCACCAGCCCTCGGCCTCACTCGGCAGCCGGGTCGAGGCCACTTTCCATTCTCCAAGGCCGGGGGGGGG
>VBSM01002217.1:26966329-26976609 GCA_008086735.1 Cheirogaleus medius | reverse complement strand
TTTTAAAAAAAAAAACAACTGTTCTAAATTTGCATCTTGTACTAAATTTGCAGATGCCTCAACTTTCCGGGGCTTCTAGAGAAATCGATCCGTTCTGCCCCCCCTCCCTTTCTAACCCCCTTTGTGGTCCACAGGGTTGCTTTAAGCAAAACCAAACAACCCCTCCAAAAAAGCAAACGAAAAATTCCGGGTAAAATCAACTATGCGGAGACCACGTTTTCGTTGAATCTGCCTTAAGACCAATGAAGCTGAGACCTACCTTGAAGGATTGATTTCTGTAGCTGAAATGTTCTAATTTTACTGACGTTTGGTGGAGACGGTGAGAAAAAATAAATATGAATTTGACTTGGAAAAGTACAAGACAAACGAAATAATCATATTTAATTTGATTAACTGAAAAGGCAAACAAACACAGTGGTGTATTCTAAATGCTGGTGTCTTTGGTGGGTTTGCAACTATATAAATAATTATTGGTCTTGTCAAAAATAAATTAAAGATCAGAACTCTGGTCATGACATAAAAGAAGGAAGTAAAAATTTGTTTGATATATCTGTTATAATTTCATAACAGACTTTACCAATCTTTAATTATCTGGAGAAAAGGAAATGTACCTGTTAAGAATATAACTTAATTTGTTCACAGATAATTTAATTGTTCATTTTTTTAAGTCTTGACAAAATACTCGATTTGGTTAAAAACTAGTAAAACGATAATTCTTCAGTAAATATTAAAAACTTTGAGAGAATTGGTTTACATCAGTGAATTCAAAGATTTTCTCTGTATTGTTCATTCTTAGATATAGTGATGTTATGTCCTCTTTATGTTCTTTTGGAAAAATTATCTTTAGTTCTGTACTATTTAGTTCTAGTCTCTAAAAACTAAGTAACAAATTGCCATGTACCATAATACTAAAACAAAGTTATTTGAGCAGCTTTTTTAAACAAACAAACAAAAACACTGAGTTGATTAGTAAAGGAAAGCTTTTAAAATAGGAATAATCATTATACATATTTTGTTTACATTTTGTATAAATTAACTACATTTCACTAATGTGGTTAATAGATAGTATTTCTGAAGTTGTCACATAAAATTATTCCTCAGAAACATTAGAGTAACTTACAAATGGTTTATTTTGAGTTGAACAAATTAATTAAAGCTTAGAGACTGAATTTACAGTATTCTAAAGATTATACAGTTAATAATTTAGATAACCCTTTAACACCTAAGAAATTTAAAATGTGAAGACATTATTTGTAACATGATTCTAGGTTAGAATATATATTTTCTATAATTTTTCTATTTTAAAAATAATACAGTAGAACAATACTAAAGAATCTTTTAGAGTAAGTTAAAATTGTAAAAAACACTTTCAAAATTAATCTAGACAAGCCAAAACTCTAAAATCTGGGATTTTTAAAATCTTTTTTTATTTTAATTTTAGCATACCTTTTAGTACTTCCTCTGTGATATTTTTAAATATTTTCTTAAAATCAAAGATCTATACAATCAATGTTTTTTTAATAAAAACAAACCTCTGTTCTGGTTAACAGAAATTGATTTTTTAAATTTTCAACTACTAAGTCAGGAATGGGAATTTTTATCTGGTAAACTTTATAGATAATTGTTAAAGTAGTAGATAAATATGATTCCTTTTATTGCAATTATATTCTGGATTATACTGCATTACTTGGGTGCAAACTTTAAAATACTCATTCTTCTAGTGGCGAAGGATGAGACCTTTAATGAAAAGACTCTTTGGTAATTGGTGTGTACATTTGTATTGGCAAACCAGCCACAGAAAACAAAGAAGGTAGGCATTTGTTTGTGGGGGGAGGGGTCTGGGGAAGCTGGGAAGATTTGGGTATTTAATCTTGTTTCTTGGTTGCAACTCATTTATCCTGCATGTTTCCTTGCTAAGGGTGGAAGGAAGGGGGTAGAGAGAGAATGTATTAACTAATGGAGTAAAATGGGACAGTAATCCAAGCATGAAATCCCACTGGAAAGAACAATAAGAACCTACTCTCCCCACTAAAATAATCTGAAAGCAAAGCACATGCTGAGGTTATAGATAGTTTTCAGCATTTTCTAACATGTACATTAAAAAACATCTTAGGTTACTATTTTCATATTTGGACCCTTTGTTTTCCTGACCATTTCTATTCAAGAATTCCATTCCAAAAGATTTAGAAATTAGTTTCTTTAATGAAACAGCAGATTTCTCTCTCTCTCTCACACACACACACACACACACACACACGCAAATTAACTCTTTTTAGATTATCTTTGAGGTAAATTGAATTCCTTATGCTGTCTATAAATGTAAAGTTTATTTTTAGATTAATGAAGAATGTATTTTTTAATTCCTTACTTGCAAGAATAATGAATGGTAGATCATTACCATTTCCACTTTGACTCATTAAAATCCATTCCTTCTTAAGTTCAGTTTAGATTCTGGTCCTGAGCTACTCTTTAGCATGGTGATCCTTGCTTTAAAGAAGGAAGCAGCAGGCTAAGTGAGGGGTCTTGTTTTTTGTTTTAATTTCAAAACATCTCAGCTGAAGTTCATAAGGAATCTGAGCTCATAAGATATGGCAGGAAAAAAAAACAAAGCTCAACCTGAAATCTTTATCAAAATTGACACTATAAAAATTTGTCCTAAAATTCATGTCTAACATACTTGTCTTGAACAGTTATTTCTTTTCAATCGTAGATTGTTTAAAAATATAAAAGTTGGTAGTATTTTTGTTGCTTTTCCTCAACTCCCTCAAATTCAGTGACCAATTATTTTTAAATTGACAATATTAGTGCTTTCTTAAAGGCAAAATTTTGTTTGAGCTGAGGTTTAACTTTATTATCAACAATTGAACCTATTTGATAATTTCCAGTTCTTATTTAATTTTGTTTTGGGGAAGTCTTGTGTCAATCATAGAAGCAATTTTTCTATTTTGTAAATCATTTTTCTTTGTAGGGTAAACTATTCACATTTTATTTTATAATCAGAAATGTTTTCCTAGCACTTTCCAATACTTGGAGAATAATTTAAAAGTAACTAAATATTACTTGTAAAATATGAGTAAAGACTTTTTAATATGTGTATAATTTGGTATAAACAAGTATGAAACATATTGCTCTTTAATCCTTTCTTTAAACTGAAATAATATATGATCCCTCTTGCATAGACAGCCTAATTCTAATCTAGCTATTAAAAATCTAATTCATAAAAAAGACACTAACAATGTAACAGAGGTCATAAAAGCCAAGAAAAAAATACCAGTTTTGTTATATCAGAAATAGATACTGTTTCTGCATTACAGTTAACATTTTGTTGTGGGACAAGTAAGTATGTTATCATCTTTTCTGTTCCTTTGTTGAAAATTGCCTAGAATTTTGCTCCTTGATTCTGTTACCACATATCCTATGGTAATTTCTTTGCTTTCATATTTCTTTGTTACCAAGATTCAAAGTATATCTTTGGTTTTCATTTAAATGAATGGCCATCTGTAAAAAGCTAAATAGAAAAATAAACTAAAAAATCAAAAATTTTAGTGTAGTACACTCTAGGTGCTTATCTCTGGCATCCATAGAAATATATTCAAATTTTATTTTAATCCAGAGCCAATATAGTGACTTTTAGAAACAGATTAAATTGAATTTTGTTTTAAATATTAATAAGACAGAAAAAGTTGAGTAGATGTTTTAATCCAGTAAAATAGACAGTAGGGTTAAAGGTAACATTGCTCTGTTCCCTCAACAACAACAACAACAAATCTTCCAGTTGAGGGCAATTCTGTGGGGTATGGAATGCAGTCAGTGTGTGCAATTGGACACATGAACTTATACACATTTCTGCTGAGAAGCCCTTTATGGAGATTTGTAAAGGAGCAAAGCATGATATAACTTGTGTTCAAATTCTGAAGTTGCAGGTTAAAACAAGCAAGATAAGCATTACTTTTTAAAGTTTTTTCTTAACCATCAGAATACTTCAATATGACATTTTTAAAGCTGGGGAGATAAAGACTAACAGTACAGATTGAACTGAAATTAGGATGCCACTAGTATGTCAACATTAGAACTTAAATAATACAAATATGTTTTCAATCTTATATTTTTCTGTACCTTGTTTTCTATTTTTTAAATTATTATTGTATTTAGTATTATACACATAAAATATCTAGCAACATTATTAAAACATAAATGTAATCAGTTTAAAAGTTGATAGAAGTAATACTGGTCATATATTTTAAAAAGTTAAATTTATCTACAAAATATGATGCTGTTACCACAAATCCTTTCTGTGGGATTATTCTAGCACTTCTATTTGTATACATTATCCACATGTGGATACTTTAATAAAAGTATATTAAAAGTGTATATAAAAGTGAACAGTATTATTTGAGAAAAATCCTCCTGTTAAAGAAAGAGCCAAAGATACTAGTTTACTGCTCTTGTGAAACCAACAATGTTTTTGAAACTTAGATATGGAGAGGAAACTCAGATTTTAAGTGAACTCTGGGGTCCTTTTATTTACTGTCTTGTTTTTATTTGTGGGGGATAGGAGAGTTGGGATTAAACTAATGTTGCTTAAGGAATGACCACCAATAAAGTTTTTAGTTGCTATAAATGAAGAATGTTGTTTCAACCAAATGATAGTCTCTTCCTATTACTATTCTTGTAAATATTCTTTTTCCTTGATTACTAAATATCCCCAAATTATTTCATTACAAAGAGGGGGGAGGAGTCATATCACATTAGAATAACCCAACCTTATAATACTTTGATTCTTTAAACAGATGGAGAATGGCCATTGCTTTTTAAATGAACAAAACAGTTTATTTTTGTTACAATAGGTGATACATTTATTTTCTTTCTTTATGGCAATTCTGCTAATATAGTAATAAGCAGAATTACTCTCTGAGGATGGCAATTTACAAATACATTATAGCCAAGCACAGAGAAGATGTATAAGTAAGAAAAAATATCAAAATCATCAGATTAATGGAATTCTTGATTAAGCTAAAAGTTAAATTATCTTCTCACAACCAAATCCAGTGATCAACTTATAGTCTTTATTGTTTAAAATTTGTAACAGAATAAAAACTTGAATGTATTGTTAGTATGCAGTTATAACCAATTAGCATGAGAAGAATCTTTAATAGTTTGTAGTTTCATTTAATGTAACTTTATATATGATATTAAAAAAATTATCTTATTTTTAAAGGGTTTTTTCCCATTCTTCTTTGCAGTAAATTAAAAAACCATGAAAGTTGTGCTGAAGACTGTGAGTTATTTTATAAAAACATGTTATCTGTGGATTAAAATGTAGTTCTTTTGCTTCTAACTTTCCATGAGAGCTTGAAATATAGCCTATTAGAAGCCAACAGATTTAATGATGTTTATAAGCTCATAAAACAGGTTTTGCCAATTTTTAAAAAATAATCTTACAAGTAATTTAAGGACATTGGAGAATTTGATTTTATATATATGTGTAGCCTGATTAGAGGTTGGCTATTCAAACAAATTCATTTTGAAAACAATATATTTCAAGCAAATTGCCACAGTTTGGCATTATCAAAGTGATTCTGCAATGTAATGGGAAGTTATAGACTCTGAATTTTGAATCCTGCTATTCAAAATATATAAATATGCAAATATATTCTTGTTTGCAAAAACCCAGGCTAGAGTGAATGTAAAATCAAGAAACCAGACTTTGTGGTGTAAAGGGAAGTCAAAATGTTTAAAGCACTTGTAACAGGAAAAGGACCCATGAACCGGAAGATATCTAGGTTCATTATAGCAAATAGTAAGTTACAATTTCTTTAAAATATAATTTTGGTAGTTAAGATTTTATCTTTGAAAGTGTATGCTATTAGCACTTTTTATTTAGCAAAGAAAAGCTAAGTGGGAAAATACCCCTTTTTTTATATATTCCAAATTCTTGAATACTTTGTATTAAAAAATTTGTTTATTGATCAAGGTTAGCTCCAAGAAGAGAGGGGAAAAAAAAGTTTGTTTAATAATTAGGGGACTATACAGAGTATTTTCTCTTTTATATGACTTTCAATTGAACCTATTTCATAAAAAGATCCTATAATTTGAGGGCTGGAAGGATTTTTAGGAATCTACTAGATACCCATTTTACTGTTGAGGAAATGGAGGCCCAAGGAAGGTCAATGCAGGCAGACCCACGGCTAGTTCAGAGGTGGGGCCAAGATGTGTTTGTCACAGAATGATATCATATAACAACCCTGAGTAGAAGGTATAACATTTTAGGTGATAAGAAAACAGACCCAAGGTGAGGTTTGCCCAGAACCAATATCATTCCAAAAAAAAAATGCCTACATTTATGCTGCCCAGACATTCTGCATGTCATTATTGAAAGCTAAGGTTGAAAGCCTTGCTGGTGGAGGAGACCTGGAAAAAAATTACCTGCTTCATCTCAGTGACTTTAGTCAGGATATCATTTAAACTGTCCCCAACAGGTAAAATCAGTTTAATGTGAAAGGCTGGTGTGGAAGAGATCCCATGATTTCTTTAGCCCATGATCTCTCTCATGTCTCTCCAAAGCTTGCTTCAGGGCCCAACTCCATCACAATCTCTAGGGGCCAAGGAGGCTGCTTCAACAACCTCCTCACTCCCCCTTGGCAGTAAGCTAAAAAATTCCTCCTTATATCAAACTTGGAAAACGATACGTTCGAATTTACTCCAAATTAACAATCAGCAGGGTTGAATTTTATTCTGTTTTTGCTTTAGTGAACTTTCAAATGGGGACTATGTATTACTATTAACATTTACATATATATGATACATACACATACATATATATATCTCTCCATGGTGTAGTTTGAACTCCTCCCTCCACTGCTGTCTCCTGGAAGAACAGCTGGCAGAAACTCAAACTCTCCCTGCCACCAGCTCTTCTCTTATTTTCTCACACCAGTAGGGGTAGGGGTTACTGCCCATAAATACTCCTGGCTTCTCACCCCTAACTAGCTACATGAATTGAAAAGTAAAATGGGCTCCCAAGAGCTCAAAGTCCTTAGCTGCGCCTTTGAGTTAAATACTGGTCTTCAATAACTTCGTTTACCTGTAACCTGTTGGCCTTCCTTCCTAAACGGTGGATGCCACTGTGGTGCCTGATTTCTGTGTGTGTAGCTGACCCTGCTGTGACCCTGGGTCAGTTTTTTTCACCTCCTGGGCCTTTGTTTCCACAGCTGTAAAAAGAGTTAAACTATTTATACCACCCTTCATGTTTTTCACCACACAAGGACACTGAGTAGCCTTCAACAAATATTTGTGGAATTTAGTTTTCAGAAAAAGGGCTAAGACTAGGAATATTGATGAAATCATTGGACCACTTCAGAAAGTTCTATAAAATGCAAGGGAGGAAGGGATTACTGCTTGACACTGGAAAATAATGCAGGGAGGGATATTTTTTGTACCAGTATCAGAGAGAAAGCAAAACAAAAGCTTACACAAATACTCTAGCTAGGTAACAGTTAGTGGGAAAGTAGAAAGGAAAAACTATCCCCTATAGAGGAATCCCTTAGCCACTAATAAAAGTGAATGCCCTGGTCAAACATAAAAAGAAATTTGTCTCAGCTCTCCAAGTAAAATTATAAATTTTCATAAAAGGTTTCCTTCTGATGGAATCAGATCCTTGTGTTTCTTAAGAACTTAGGTAAGGAATTATTATCATAATACAGAATTTAGAAGAATGAAAAGGAAAATATCAAAATTTAAAAACTAATGAGTCAAAATATCAGAGTACCAGATGATCAGTGTGAATGTTTAGTAAAAATTAAATTTTGCCTTTGAAATTAGTTTTCTAACTGCTTCTCTTAGGTTTCTGAAGAATGTATCAATTTGGATATCTTAATTTTATAGAAATAAATTATAGATGGTTAGAAGAAAAACTGGAGCCTCTTAAAACCAATTGTGAGATATTCTAAACCAAACTAGAGGTAAACAAAATATCATTAAACTTGGACCATATATATTGGACTTAAAGAATTTAAAGTGCTCAGTTCAAATATCTATATTTATTTCTATTCCTAATGGTTTCTTGAAATATTCTGTAAGAATTGCTTAGAAAAGAAGACAGATAAGATTTTTATTTATGATTCAGTGACTATGCCTGCCTTGGACTTTTCCTCTTTAGAGTTGAAATGTTCATTTGAGCAAC
The DNA here is from genome assembly GCA_008086735.1 of Cheirogaleus medius. Classification (NCBI taxonomy): domain Eukaryota; kingdom Metazoa; phylum Chordata; class Mammalia; order Primates; family Cheirogaleidae; genus Cheirogaleus; species Cheirogaleus medius. Next base: position 26,968,427 of record VBSM01002217.1, on the reverse strand, counting down.
ATTTAAGAAAGGAATTTTTCCATCGTATTAAAGAACTTCAACATAGTTGTTCCTCCTTGCAAAATAGCTTTAGCAGTGGTGCATTTAAAAACTAACAAAAATAATGGGAATAGCAGGGCTTTGAGAGAAAGAGGGAAAAAAAAGATATTGCAGATAAATTTTTTAAAAATATTTGAAATAAGTACAATTATAGCACTCAGATTTAATACTCAGTGATTATGAGTATCCCCATGCATTTTATGTGTTCAATTTATTCTCATAAAATGATGGAGAGAGAAGCTTGATAGAGCAAGCTGCATGATTTAGGAGCCATTTCTCACTTATTCAAAAGAATGTAAAGGGGGAAAAATGCAGTTTACTGGAATTTATTGAAAGAGATCTAGCTGGTGGTGTTACTTATGATATTTCAAATTTTTACAGAGACTAAAATTTTCAGAGTCTAGGCAAATTAAAAGGAAATTTCGTTAACACAAATTGTGTTTTGTGAATGTAAACGAAGAGCCTTGACAATAACTTAGTAGAAAAGTTTATTTAGCTTATTTAGTTTATAGCTCTGAGTACTTACAAAAATAAGAGCCATTTAATCTGGCCCTTCTACTTTAGAGTTATTAATAATGCAAATATAGGATAAGAGATTTTTATTTTATAAAACTTTGATTCCACTTCAAAATTTTAAATGTATTTTTAATGAGAAAAGTCATTATGGTCTAAATCAGAACTAATAATTATTTGAAAAAAAGAAAAACAACCAAACTTCGGTTTATTTGTCCTTTTAATTCCCGAGCTGTTATGTTTTCCATGTTGAAAATCTTTCATATACATGACACATTCAAATGTAGGCATATTATGTACTTCAAATTTTAAACTCTCCTCCTTTTTCTTTGTTCTTTTTATTTTGTAATATAACTAACTTGACTAAAAATAATTATGTATCAAGCATTCTGTAGTTTAGAATACATTTGTATCGTACGCTGGTCTACTGAGTCATTATTTTCCATGGAGGCTTTCCTACTCCTTTCAACTGGAAATAATCTCTCCTTCCTCTGATTTCAGAATTTTAAAATGTGAATTTGACATAGCACTTCATTTATTATAAAACAGTTATATTTAAAAATTTTTCATACTTCTCTTTTAGAATTAAAAGTGATTAGCAAGGTCTGATTTATCTTTGTATGTAAGTAAACCCCACAAGGGCAGGGATTTTTTTTGGTCTATGTTGTTCACTACTAATTTTCCAATACCTTAAATTGTGCTTAGTACATAATATATACTCAATAAATATTTGTCCAATAAATGCACGATACTGTCTAACATCCAGCCTTCTCTGTAGCAAGTCCTCAATAAAAGTTGTTGAACATACAAATGCTGAGGGGTTTTTTTGTGCAAATACATGCTCCACTCCACCCCCTGAAACAGTTCCTTTGGGACTGAGAGTATAGACTAATTTTTCTGAATCAAAATATCTTGAAGCTTTATGGTTTCAGTTTTCTAAGGGTGATGAAAAGTCTTTGGTCATAATTCAATATCAGTACATTCTTGTCAGAGCATCATAAAATGTTATTACTTCATATACAGACTACCTTTTAAGAAATAAGAACAGAGAGCAGAACTGAATTTAAAGGAAATTTTTTTGAGGCTTACTAGGGATGATTTTTGTCACATTTGGCAAAATATACTGAGTAAACATGAGGTTTTTATGATGTCTGTTTGAACAGAAGATGTCAACATTGGCCTTAGAAGAACCAGTCTGCAATCTAAACTCCTTGAACAGTAGAATTCACAAGTTAAAAAGTAAAGTTGCAGAGAATCTCATGTAATTATCAAATGAAATTCTAAGAAGTTACAGCAAATTTATTTCACTTTTCTATTTTAAGATAGTTACAATTTCAAATAGTTAAAATATATTCTGTGGTTTTTATGGGATCTTTATATTTGTTTATTTCTATCTTTTTTGATATGGGGTCTCAGCTATGTTGCCCAGACTGTCCTCAAACCCAGAGATCCTCCCACTTCAGTCTCCTGAATATCTGGGACCACAGGCATGTGCCACTGCGCCAGGCTGGGATCCTTCATTTCTACATTTCTTTTTTTTTTTTTT
>VBSM01002217.1:26946350-26958711 GCA_008086735.1 Cheirogaleus medius | reverse complement strand
CCAAAAGTCCCTAGCCTGGCCCAAAGGGTATAAAAGGCCTCACCCCCTTCAAACAAAGGCGACTTCTGGGGCCCCCCCTCTCTTGGGACCCCAGAACCTCATCTGAGAGTGCTAAATAAAGCCACATGGTTTGGCCCCACTCTTTCTGTTTCTTTCCCCGCCGAAAAACCTTACAGGAACTACTGTGCCCAGTCAATGAAACCATTTTGAAACCATATTTTAAAAAGAGTTTTAAAAAAAAACCACCAGATCACAGCTAGTATTCAGTTTTCATGTCTGTTTAGCCTCCTTTAATCTAGAATGTTTCTCATTCTTTGTCTTTGATAATATGGAAATTCTTAAAGCTCACAAGTCAGTTATTTTATAGAATTCTCAATTGGGGGATATCTGATTTTTCCCATGTTATAGTCATTATATAGTTTTTTTGTTTTCTTTTGTTTTTTAGACAGAGTCTTACCCTGTTGTCCAGGTAGAGTGCCCTGGCGTCAGCCTAGCTCATAGCAACCTCAAACTCCTGGGCTCAAGTGATCCTCCTCCCTTAGCCTCCCGAGTAGCTGGGGCTACAGATGTTGGCCACCACAGCCACCTAATTTTTTTTTTTTTTTGGTAGAGACAAGGTCTTGCTCTGTTGCCAAGGCTACTCTTTTATTTTTTTTGTTGAGACAGAGTCTCATTCTGTTGCCCATGCTAGAGTGCCCTGGTGTCAGCCTAGCTCACAGCAACCTCAAACTCCTGGGCTCAAGTGATCCTCTTGCCTCAGCCTCCTGAGTAGCTGGGACTACAGGCATGCGCCACCATGCCCAGCTAATTTTCTCTATATATTTTTTAGTTGTCTGGCTAATTTCTTTCTATTTTTAGTGGAGACAGGGTCTCACTCTTGCTCAGGCTAGTCTCGAACTGCTCACCTCAAGCCATCCTCCCGCCTCTGCCTCCCAGAGTGCTAGGATTACAGGTGTGAGCCACTGCACCCCGCCGCCCAGGCTAGTCTTGATGTTTTTTGTGGACTATCACATAAGAGATGTTATCCATGGCGCATGATATGAGGAAGCACATGATGTTCATTTATTTTTTTAAATTTATTTTATTTTTTTAACCCCACACTCCCTATGATGTCCGTTTAGTTCTATTACTGATGATGTTAACTTTGATCACAATGTTATCTGTCAGGTCTCTCCAGTGTAAAATTACAAAGTTTCCCCATTTGTAATTAGTAAGTATCTTGTGAAGAGGTAATTTTATACCGTAAATTTTTTGTTATTCTAGAGACTTTTGCGTACTAGTTTCAGAACCCATCAGAGCTTTGCCTTAATTAACTATGATTATCATAGTTGCCAAATGGTAATTTAAAGATTTTTTACATTTAGATATTTAATCCATCTATAATTTATATTGTTGTGATATTGTGTGAGGCAACAGTCTAAATCTTTTGTTTCTTTTTTTTTGAGAGTCTCTCTGTCACCTGGGCTAGAGTGCTGTGGCATCAGCCTAACTCACAGCAACCTCAAACTCCTGGGTTCCAGTGATCCTCCTGCTTCAGCCTCCTGAGTAGCTGGGACTACAGGCATGCACCACCACGCCCTGCTAATTTTCCTTTTATTAGTAGAGATAGGGTCTTGCTCTTGTTCAGGCTGGTCTTGAACTCCTAAGCACAAGTGATCCTCCTGCCTTGGCCTTCCAGAGTGCTAGGATTACAACAGTGAACCATCGTGCCGAACCTCATCCTCTTTTATTGTCTTTTTCCCACCAAAATGAAATGCCATTGTTTTTTTCATAGGTACTTGGATCCATTCTGGCCTCCCCTGATTATTCATTCCTATGTACATTCCTCCATGTGATCCTTGAAACAATTGTATCTATCTCCCACTTCCTAGTCTCAAGTCTCATAGGGATTGTTTTTTCTTTTTTAGAGACAAGGTCTTCCTGTCTTGACCAGGGTGGAAGCGTAGTGGCCTGATCACAGCTCATTGTAACTTCAAATTCCTGGGCTCAAGGATCCTCCTGCCTCAGCCTACTGAAGAGCTAGGACTATAGACCTGAGCCATCATACCCAGCTAAGTCTTAAAATTTTTGTAGAGACAGGGTCTCACTACATTGCCCAGGCTGGACTAGAACTCTTGGTTTGAAGGGACCCTTCTGCCCTCTCCCCCCAAAGTACTGGGATTACAGGAGAAAGCCACTCACCTTGGCTCTAGGGATTATTATAAACCATCAACAAAACCTTTCCCCTTCTGCATGAGAATTAGATTTCTCTGGCAATCTGATGAAGATAGTATGACAACTGTTACTAATATATTGCTTATGGTAAAGCAATTTGGAAAAGTGCATCTGGATGGGGAGAAAGTAGAAGTATCTAATGGAGACACCACACTTTGAAGTTTCCGAGTGCAGTGAGTGCCATAAAAGGCTGTCTCTTCTCCCAGGAACCTTAAAAGCTATGTCTATGGGTACTGGAGGCTACAACTTTTAAAGCCAGGTGGCTCCTGCACTTGAATGATGTGGGATCTCATCTCCTTAGACCTATATTGTATTGCTGTGTGGACTGCTACAAGGATCCCTGTGGAATGCCTGGCACTACCCTACTGCATGCTGCTTCCAGTCCTGTATCTTTTTTTTCTAATATGCCAAATATGGAGTAATATAGTTCTTTTTCTTTTTTTGAGACAGACTCTCATTCTGTTGCTGGGGCTAGCATGCAGTGGTGTCATCATAGCTAACTGCAACCTCAAACTCCTAGGCTCAAGTGATCCTCTTGCAAGGACAGGCAAACACCAGCAAGCCTGGCTAATTTTTATTTAGTATAGAGACAGGGTCTCCAACTCCTGGGCTTAAGCAATCCTTCTGCCTCAGGCTTCCAAAGTGCTGGGATTATAGGCATGAACCCCTGGGCCTGACTCTAACACAGTTTTCTAAGTTCGTTTACTTGAATTTAATCTACACTCTGATGGGCATACCATTCTCACTGGAACTCTATTACATATGTACAGCATATATAAATTTGGGGCAAAGTTTAAAGTGTAGTACTAGGTTTAACCATTCAGTAATATAAATTCAAGACCCATGCACACAACAAATGGTTTTAGTCTTCTTCACTTGAATTTTGCCCTTATTAAATTTATGGTATTAAAAATTGTGTAAATTCTATTTAATCTTACAAGATACCAGAGCATACAAGTAGTTTAAAATTTTATTAAAAGTTTAATTATGAATATGTGTATATGTATACCTTTACAAAGACAGATTTGAATCTTAAATCTTAGCTTACATTAAAAAAATGCTAAATTTCAGTTGGAAGTTAGTGAAAATAATGAATATTAATGTACCATTAATTAACTTTGAAGTTATACAGTACTTGAAAATAAATTCATGTCCCTTTTTAAGTTTCAAAAAAAGAACATTTTCCATTGTGACCTCTCTGCACTTGATCTTCTTGTGAATATCAAATAGAATGCTTCACTTATCTGACATTATCAGTGATCCCAGTGTTCCATATAAATGAATTTTCAAGGTGACTCAAGCACCAACACTTTTATGATAATTATATTGTCATTTCCCCCCATTAAACAGGTTATTTAAAATGATTTTTAACCCTTTTAAGGGTCATTATGATTGAATGTAATTTCAGCCTAGACCCCTTATAGACCCACTCTTTATACTTTAGCTTTTAAATTACTATTAATTACTATTGTAATTAATTTGATGAGACTGATTGGGAATTTAGTTCATGGGCCCTACCAATCATTTCCCCCATGACACTATCCTCATTCATTCACTCACTCATTTATAAAAATATTCATTGGACGCTTACTCCATGCCAGGCACTGTTTTAGGCACTAAGGATGCAGCAGTCACAAGGCAAGCAAGTTACCTCACTGGTTACCTAATCATTTTGTCACTTTCTTTTTTTTTTTTTTTGAGATACAGTCTCACTCTGTTGCCCACGCTAGAGTGCCGTGGTGTCAGCCTAGCTCACAGCAACCTCCAACTCCTGGGCTTGAGCGATCCTTCTGCCTCAGCCTCCCGAGTAGCTGGGACTACAGGAATGCGCCACCATGACCGGCTAATTTTTTCTGTATATACTTTTAGTACAGACGGGGTCTCGCTCAGGCTGGTTTCGAACTCCTGACCTTGAGCGATCCGCCCGTCTCGGCCTCCCAGAGTGCTAGGATTACAGGCGTGAGCCACCACGCCCCGCCCATTTTGTAACTTTCGAATTGCAGAGTACACCAGAGAGACAAAGCACCTAGATAAATGTGGATCTCTACTTTAGGTTTTTTGCTATACATACTTTTACATCTTTTGTCTATGAAAGAGACCTCCCTCTCTCATATATTGGTGGTGGGAATATAAATTGGCAAAGTCTTTTATTCTATTTATTTGTGTGTTTGATTTCTAAAAATTACTTAGACCTTTGTTTCTTTCCCTTTTTCCTGACACAAGGTCTTGCTCTGCTGCCCAGGCTAGAGTGCAATGGCATCATCGTAGCTCACTGCAGCCTCAAACTCTTGGGCTCTACTATCCTTCCTCAGCCTCCTGATTAGCTGGGAGTACACACACACAACACCCAGCTACCTTTCTTGTTTTCTATATGCATTACTCATTGATGGTATATTTTTCACCTGGCCTTTTAACATTAATCTCTGAATTGCTTTGTAGAATACAAAACTGCACTTATTTTGACCATTTAATTCATTTAATTTCAAATTACTTTGGCGGGAAAAAGAAAATTCACATTCAAAATTAACCTAAACCATTAAGCTTGACATCTGGGGTTGGCATAATTCAAACTAGTAAATAAACCTGTGTATTATATTACAAATACTGGACTTTTAATTGCCCTAACAAAGCAATATATTAATATATTTGTGCTTTATCGTTTTCAAGTTGCTGTGAAATTCAAAATGTTCTGACTGATAAGCAATGATATAAAAAACAATTAAGGCTGGGCATGGTGGCTCAGGCCTGTAATCCTAGCACTCTGGGAGGCTGAGGCAGGAGGATCGCTCGAGGTCAGGAGTTTGAGATTGCTGTGAGCTAGGCTGACGCCATGGCACTGCCATGGCACTCTAGTCCGGGCAACAGAGTGAGACTCTGTTTCAAAAACAACAACAACAAACCAATTAGCAAAGGCTAGACTTAGTGGTGCATGCCTGAAGTGCCAGCTACCTGAGAGTTGGAAGTGTGCCATAACACAGGCCTATAAATAGTCACTAATATTTGTACCCCCATAATACGCTGAAATAAAAAAAAAAAACAAAAAACACAACCAGCAAGGGAAGAAGTAATTTCTTCTTAAATCTATGGGGAATGTCAATTTTTATGACAGGAGCTTTTAACCTAAGAGAAGTAGGCATAATGTCTGTCAATTTGTATGTAAAATTGTCTTGTTTTCTGAAAGTTTCACTCAATTCTTCTTCCAGACTGCTATCCCACTATTAGACGGTTTTTACAGATCTATTCTATGCACAATGTACATAATTAAAAGAACACTTTTTGTTTTTTTGAGGCAGTCTTACTTTGTTGCCTGGGCTAGAGTACCGTGGCGTCAGCTTAGCTCACAGCAACCTCAAACTCCGGGGCTCAAGTAATCCTTCTGCCTCAGCCTCCCGAGTAGCTGGGACTACAGGCATGCGCCACCATGCCTGGCTAATTTTTTCTATATATTTTTAGTTGGCCAATTAATTTCTTTCTATTTTTTAGTAGAGATGGGGTCTCGCTCTTGCCGAGGCTGGTTTTGAACTCCTGACCTTGAGAGATCCGCCCGCCTTGGCCTCCCAGAGTGCTAGGATTACAGGCGTGAGCCACCGCGCCCGGCCCTTTTTGTTGTTTTTTGAGACAGAGTCTCTGTTGCCCTGGCACTCTAGCCGTGGCATCAGCCTAGCTCACAGCAAACTCAAACTCCTGGGCTCAAGAGATCCTTCTGCCTCAGCCTCCCAAGTAGCTGGGACTACAGGCATGCACCACCATGCCCAGCTAATTTTTTCTATATATATTTTAGTTGGCCAATTATTTTTTTCTATTTTTAGTATAGACTGAGTCTCGCTCTTGCTCAGTCTGGTTTCGAACTCCTTGAGCGTTCCTTCTGCCTCAGCCTCCCAGAGTGCTAGGTTTACAGTGGTGAGCCACCATGCCCGGCCCTAAAAGAACATTTTTATACAAGCATTTTATCTGTGCACCTTGCTAAGACAGACTGCAGCTTTTTTCAGATTTTTATGTGCTCCATGACCCAAATAAGAGGACAAATTCACACCTCATCCCATACCCCTTCCTCTCCCTAGCAGCACCCAACCCAACCTGTGGTTATTACCTTTGTCCTTTCTTACCTCTTTTCTTCATATCCAACACTCCAGGTATGCTACTAGCTTAAGGCCATTACACTACTTGCTGTTTTCTATATGTAACATTTTCTTCCCCCAGGTATCTACAGATATTTCTCCCCTTCACATCTTTACTCAAATTTCACATTCTTGGGAAGGGCTTCAAAGACTACCCTTGTAGGCCTCCCTCTCACTCCTTTATTCTCCTTCTCTGCTTTTTCTCCATACCACATATGTAACATCTAAATGTCTTGAATGTGGCTGTTTTCACTTTGTTGTTGATATATTGCTTAAAAAGTACTCCTATAATTAACAGATTGTTAGGGCTATGGTTCCTAGTCATTTTACTTGTTATTATATTCTATCATTATTATTGTTTTAAGAGACAGGGTCTCCCTATGTTACCCATAGCTTTGGTGCAGTGGCTATTCACAGGCATGATCTTAGCACACTGCAGCCTCAAACTCTTGGCTTCAAATCATCTTCCAGCCTCAGTTTTCCAAGTGGTTGGAACTACAGGTGCATGCCACTGCATCTAGCTTTCCAGTCTTTTTAATAACATGGTTTAACAATAACCATCCTCCAGGGGCCAAAAGATTGCCAACTTTATTCTTTGGATATCCTTTATTGACGAAGGACAGGCCTTTTGAAAAGTTAGTTTTTAGTAATCATAACCTGAGACACTTCAATCCCAAAGATTAACAAAATTCTCTGATCAAATGATCGGATATTAATATCATAATAATCTCATTTTATTCCTACTGCTCCTAATACCTTTTAAAGGTCACACCCTAAATACCCTCCCCCCTACGTTATACTGCAGTCAATTAAGTGTGTTTCCTACCAGAACATGGGCTTCTTGAAGTTGTGAACAACCTATTTATCTTTCCTTCAGCATGGTGCTGGTACTGAATATTCTCATCAGTTACAATTTGGTCCACCAAAACAAAAACAAAAAAAGAGGAAAAACAAAAAGACCAAAGAGGAGACAAGGATTAAACATTCAGGTAGAAGAAAAAATATTTGAAAAAAAGATAAATATTAGGAAATGAAAACTCAGGATGTGCAGACTTTTATATAAGTATGTACTGGGGGAATATAGGGAAGAGGAAAAACGTAAGGATTCGTAAGTCAATCCAGTTATATTTCTCCACTGCTCTACAATAATGAGACAAGCCCATTTTCAAAGAAATTAACTTTTATTTGAAAGATGACTACATGTCCCCACATGTATCTTCTAAGGACTCTATACTATACAATAACCTGCTTAACCATTGTCCCAATACCAAAATTTCTAACAGCAAATTATACAATTGCTCTAGGTAATAAATAAGGGTTGTCCTTCACTGATTAAGGGAATACTTGAGTAGGTTTAACACAAAAATCACACTTTACGTTTTTAAAGTTTAACAGATGTATTTCAAATACATGTTTTATAGGAGTCCACGAGCTTTTCATCTCTAAAAATGACTTAATTTTTAAAGTTCAAAAATTCTGTACTTCCAAAGAAATGGGCAAGTGTTTTCTATAGCTTCAAACTTTCTAAACTCAACTATTTGCTCCATGCCACCCCAGACAAACCTGACATGACTGAACTACTTCAAGTGTTACTATTAATATTTTCCCCAAAAGAAAGTTAAAAAAAAGAGGGACCTCATCATAAATGCAGATCTCTAATACAGTATCTAACACAAAAGAAGCTTCTAAAAGATCATTTCTTTCCTCATGTGTTTATCTTCTATGAAAGCAAAGAAAAATCATTTACAAAGCATAACACTGGGGTTCTTTTTTACTCAAGATGTTTAACTACTCAAATGACAACAATTACATCTTTAAGAGTACAATAAAAGGGGTGGAAAACAGCAACACAATTTACAAAAGTGTAGATGCTGAATAAATCACAGAGTTTTTTTAAAGGTTTTTTTTTTTTAAGGAGTAGGAAGGATCAGAAGCGTGGGGAAATCCAGAATTACAGAAAAAGAGAAAGAGAGAAAAAAGAAAACAAAGAGAAAAAAATGTTCTCAACCGCAACCATTCCATTATCAATAGCGCCCTGAAAGAGAAAGAGCAAAGAGTTATAAGATGACAATTACACTTTGATTTGCCTAATATTTTTCCATCTACTAACTGACACCATATATGCTAATATTCTAAAGTCAGCCATTAATTAGAAATGAGGTTTTTAATGCTACAAACGCAAAGTTCACATACTTGGACTGTAGGAACGAGATCTTGATCGTGATCTGTAACGACTATAATAAGGAGAAGGTGATCTTCTTCTGTAAGAAACAAAAGATTACTTAGCATACTACATAATCACTTCACTAAGGCAGATGAAAATAAGAATTCCTCATCACTGAAAATAATGTACCCAATACGAAAACTATTAAGTTCTCTGTGTGCCAAAGAGACTAGAACAGTAAGCACATGGCACAACAAAATATTGGCAAAAAAACAGATGGTTAACCTCCTGTTATCAAAGCATCATATATAATCTATTTTAACCATAAAGTTTTTATTCATACATATCAAACACGAAAGTGTCAAATAACACCATCATCTAATTTAGAACAGAAAATTCAAGTTAAAACATTACCTGTACCGGTAATCATAGTCTTCATATCTGTCATACCCACGATCATATCCTCTATCATAGTAAGAATCTCGACGTCTGCCACCACCTCCGCCTCCGCCGCCACCTCCACCTCCACCACCACCACCACTACTATAGAAAAATGTAAAAATTTTACATCAGTGTAAATGGTATTTTCCAGAATAATTTACTATAAATTGATAGGTTAATAAAAATGGAGAGGAGAGAAAAGGGAGAAAGAACTCTTTCATGCCAATTGCCTCTATATCTCATTTTGTTGACTCCCATGGTATTCTGCTTTGACTTCTTATTCAGGATATACACAACCAAGAACGCTTTCACAAAGCTCTCAAAGCTATAAACTGTTATCCTATTAAAAAGCATTGTCCAGTGCTCGCTTCAGCAGCACATATACTAAAATTGGAACGATACAGAGAAGATTAGCATGGCCCCTGCGCAAGGATGACACGCAAATTCGTGAAGCGTTCCATAAAAAAAAAAAAAAAAAGCATTGTCCAAATTATCAGGACTACTCAATGAAGCACTGTGTTGGGAAGCAGTGTCAAAATGCTAAGATGTGTATCCTCCCATGAGTAACTGAAAGGCAATTAACTCTGGATGCCAAAGAAAATTAACCACCTTACACTGAGGTCCAGCAGTAAAACCACTAGAACAATTTCAAGTTTTTAAACTCTAACACTTTTCTCTTGACATATCTAATTCCAGCACTTTGGGACACCAAAGTGGATCAATCGCTTGAGCCCAGGAGTTGAGACCAGCCTGGGCAACACAGTAAAATATTTCATCCCTACAAAACAATAAAAAAAGAGAGCCAGATGTGGTAGCCTGCACTTGTAGTTCAAGCTTACTTGGGAAGCTGAGGCAGGAGGATCACCTGAGCCCAGAAGTTCAAGGTTACAGTGAGTTATGATCACACCACTGCATACTAGCCTGGGTGACAGAGTGAGAGCCTGTCTCACAAAAAAAAAAAAAAAAAAGAATGCCTACACAGTCAGCTCTCCATATCCATGGGCTTCCACATCCATGAATTCAACCAACTCAAGGATAGATTTCTGGGGGAAAAAACTGTACTAAATGTATACAGACTTTTTTTCCTTGTCTTTGTTCTCTAAACAATACAGCATGACAACTATTAAATAGCACCTACATGGGAGGGCACGGTGGCTCATGCCTGCAATTCTAGCACTCCGGGAGTTAGAGGTGGGAGAATCACTTGCCCTCAGGAGTTCAAGACCAGCCTGAGCAAGAGCAAGACCCTGTCTCTACTAAAAATAGAAAAATTAGCCGGGCATTGTGGCGCACCCTTATAGTCCCAGCTACTTGGGAGGCTGAGGCAAGAGGACCGCTTAAGCCCAGGAGTTTGAAACTGCAGTGAGACAGTGAGCTATGATGACACCACTGTACTCTGCCCAGTACAACAGAGACTGTGTCTCAAAAAAACCCAAAACAAACAAAAACCCGCAAAAAACCCCACTTACATTGTATTAGGTATAATATACAGATGATTTAAAGTACATGGGAGAATGTGCATAGGCCATGTGCAAAACTACGCCATTTTATATCAAGAACTTGAGCACTCTTAGATTTTGGTATCCTGAAGAACCTGGAACCACACCCCCTCTAATACTGAAGGACAACTGTATTCCTTTTTTCACTTCCAAGAAATACCTCTTTGAATACTGTCATTGGTTGTATGTTTAAAAAATATTGTAAGAAAGCCCCTTATTAATGTTTTGCTCATTTAAAAAACTATGGCTTTTTAAAAAAACAAACGCTAGTATCAATAAAACCTGCCTACACAGAGGCTTCCCAGGTTACATAAGAACAGAAAGAGAATAAATATATAAGTAAACAGCACATGATATTTTTCTAGTATTCAATAATTTTTCTATTTGTTCAGTACCAAGAGACAGGAACATGCTTCGATAGTTTTAAAGAGTTCTCTGCTCAGATATATATATGTGTGTAAAAATAAAGTTTCAAGGAATGTATAACTTTCAACTCTAATTATTAGGAAAAAAACTTTATTTTCCAATTAATCGAAATTTATATACATTCTGGTGATTTCATAGTTTAGCTTACAAAACTTAAAAAAAAAATCTTACTGAGTTGGTCTGCCCATGTAGATGCCTGGTGTAGGCGTGTGTGCTCTCTTGGTGATGGAATAATCCACACGAATTCTTCTACCATCCAGCTCCATTCCATTTGCCCTTTCCATAGCCTGTAAAGGAGAACATGCACAGAAAGTCATGCATAATTCGCTAGCCTTGAAATAATCATTACTTAAAATTAAGCAGAGTATTTAAACTCCCAATTTTGAAAATAACAGCAATGTAACTTGGATAAGGGACTGAAGAGACATTTCTAGACTTCAACACTGTACAGAACACATTTTAATTTACTAAGCCCAAAGTGCAGTTAAACTTTTCTCCAAGTAATTTTTCAGCTCTGGCTCAGTTCCCACTACCAACAAGGAGAATGGGGATAAGAAGTCTTTTCAAGCTAAACTTTTTGTAGGTTGCCCAGGTAGGCTGCCATTTCACTTGCAAAGACTGACTTCAAAACATTAAAAAGGGTGAGCTAAGCTTTATATAGGTTCTACCTACAACCTGCCTCCATTCTTGTTCTTTAGTTATAGTCCAGTATACCGATGAGACTCAGTGAGCAGCCCAGAAAAAAAAAAGATATCACAATTTTAATGTAATTAACAAATGTTTCACCTTAAGAGTCCCTCAAAAAGCTATTTCTTCTTTTTTTTTAAAGCCAGTCAAATTTAGCAGTGGGGGGTTGTATACCAACTTTAGTGGCACTAAAGTTATTAAGTTCTGATAGCCTACTACCATCACCGCCTCAGCTCCACCCCAGATCATCAGGCATCAGATTCTCATAAGGAGGGCACAACCTAGAACACTCCCACGCGCAGTTTGTCAGGTTTGCACTCACATGAGAATCTAATTCTGCCGCTTATCGGACAGGAGGCGGTTTTTATACAGTGATGAGAGGGATGGAGAGTGGCTGTAAATACAGATGAAGCTTTTAGGCTTGTGGCCCAGTTTGGCACTGGTCAGAGCTGCCTGGGGGTTGGGGACCACAGCCTTAGGCAACACACTGCCACCTAGTGAACTCCAAATATAAAGAACTTGTAAATATGGCAAGAAGTCCTCTCCGTCTTTATACCTAAACTCACATTGTCAATCACTTTGCCCTTAGGCACCAATAACAATAAATGCAATGATAATTTAACCACTTCAGCAAATGGAAATATTTGCAAGAAGTTCTTTGGAATCTAAGTAAATTTGCCATTTTTATTTTATCCAGAACACCACCAAGTGATAAGTTATGGGGAAAACCAAGGGATAAGACGGACAAGTTTCAGCCAGGCATGGTGGCTCACTCCTGTAATCCTAGCACTCTGGGAGGCCGAGGTGAGAGG
>VBSM01002217.1:26933156-26943456 GCA_008086735.1 Cheirogaleus medius | reverse complement strand
ACCAGCCTGAGCAAGAGCGAGACCCTGTCTCTACTAAAAATAGAAAGAAACTAAATATATATAAAAAAATTAGCCGGGCATGGTGGCACATGCCTGCAGTCCCAGCTACTCGGGAGGCTGAGGCAGAAGGATTGCTTGAGCCCAGGATTTTGAGGTTGCTGTGAGCCAGGCTGATGTCACAGCACTCTAGCCCGGGCAACAGAGTGAGACTCTGTCTCAAAAATAAATAAAAAAAATCAACTGTTACTTTTAAATAGTAAGGACAGTAAGACATCAAAACTCTTCAAGAGTCCCTACCTTTTCTTTAAATCAGACAGTGACAAATGCTATGAAAAAAGAAATTAAGTGTAAGGGAATAAAAACTGTGTGTGCTATTTTATGTTCTTGGGTGACAATCAAATAAATGACAAGAGAATTATCTGAGTGAAGAGAATTCTAGGCTGAGGGCAGCAAGTGCTATTGCCCTAGGGTAAAAATACGCTCATTTCTATTTCTACATTCAAATTCTACCCCATGTTATTCTGCACGTGTATTTAATTAAATAATTGATGGGTTAGTAAATCAAGCACTGGGTTAGATCCTGAATGTAACAGAAAGTGGCATGACTGTGGATCAAGAAAAGTACAGTTTTTTAACTGATTCTTCTTCTGTGTCATGCTCCTTTGCAAACACTCTTTTCAAAGATATAAATTCTAGGTCTCTACCAAGGAAATCCAAGAAATGACAATGACTTATCAAACTAAAACTGTCCAGGTTGTTAACTTTTTTTATATCCCACCCCAGTATACCTGGCACATCTGATACAATGAACTCTGCAGCAGTTCACTAGAGTTTGAGGACCCCCCCCAATTATATCTGACCAGAGCTCCAACCTAGACAACAATCATAATCGTCAGGTAAAATACACCGTTGGAATGTGAATCTTTTTTTTTGAGGGAGGGAGGGAGGGGGGAGGGAGACAGACAGACAGACAGTCAGTCTCACTCTGTTGCCCAGGCTAGAGTGCCGTGGCATCAGCCTAGATCACAGCAATCTCAAACTCCTGGGCTCAAGCGATCCTGCTTCCTCAGCCTCACGAGTAGCTGGGACTACAGGCATGCGTCACAATGCCTGGGTAATTTTTTCTATATATCTTTTTAGTTGGCCAATTAATTTCTTTCTGTTTTTAGTAGAGACGGGGTCTCGCTCTTGCTCAGGCTGGTCTTGAACTCCTGACCTTGAGCGATCCTCCCGCCTTGGCCTCCCAGAGTGCTAGGATTACAGGCTTGAGCCACCATGCCTAGCCCTTTAATTTGTATTAATAGCTAGTATCCAACAGATTAACTGGGCCAAGAGATGATTCTAAGTCTTTATGCCTAGCTATTTTTTGTAGAGACGGGGTCTGGCAATGTTGCCGAGACTGGTTTCAAACTGCTGGCCTTAAGCAATCCTTCTGCCTCACCTCAGTCTCCCAAAGTGCTAAGATTACAGGCTTGAGTCACTGCACCCAGGCTATTATTCATTTTTACACTCTTCAGAAAAACAATTATACTTCATGATTTTGGTTCTTTGGTGAAATTTCTACTCAAAATGTAGCCTAAAACCCCTTTGTCATGCAAAATCCAAGAAGAACACTGTATGTATTATTTTAAACACGCTTACCTGGATTTTGATCTTGATCGAGAATGGGATTCAGAGTGTTTGGAAACCCTTGATGGACTACGAGATCCTGACCTGCTCTCCGATTTTACACGAGCAGGAGTTCCCGTTGGAGATTTTGACTGAGAGCGAGACTCCTAACAAAGAAGACAGTATTACAAATGGCACTGGTCACGTAGATGCCTAACACCTAACATTTAAAGTACCGTAATTATTTATATTGATTGCTCCTGAAAAACAAATGGTTAGGCAACACCCTCCAGAAAAAATTTCAGCTCATTAATAACCCATCGTTAATACTGCTAACTGTCCTCAATAATTCCCTACTTGAACCAGATCACCAATTCTCTATTAACTAAGTAATCATGCAAATTCATCTACAACTTGATCATACAGACACTGGAACATAAACCATACATTTACTTAACCTAGGACCCATTCATTCTTCCAGATTCTTTTAATTCTACTTCACTCTTGCTTTCTACTTCTCTTCATTCTTCATTGAGTTTTTCATTTTTCATACTTCGTGTATTCTTCCCCAATTCAAACAATTCAAAATAGCCTTAAAAAAAATATTCAAGTGCTTCTATCTGACCAATCTTCTGTTCAATTTTTTCCCCCATTCAATTTTAATTTTCTGATCTTTAATACTTTTCATTAGCCTTCTTTTATCTTGATTTATCTTCCACATTCTTGGAAAAAACTCTTCAATTTCTTCACGAACATTAACCTTAATGGAAAAAGAACATTTAGTATATTTAAGCACGTGGGGATTATAAAACTCTGCTGGAGTTCAGAATGTTATCTACCAAATGGAAAAGCCAGCAGGTAAAGTGCAAATAACTAGTTTATTAAAAAAAACAATTTTATAGTCTTTAAAACTGTTCAAAAGTCTAGTTTCTGACAGTTTACTGAATTTCTCTGAATGTTTTTCTTTTTTACCATACTCTTCACCCTCCTCCCCTTTCATGTTTCATTCTAGTTCCTAAAATATAAACAATTTTAATATATTTAATTCAAATATAAATCTAACATTAACTGTAGTTTCCCCCCCCACCTACGTGTTAAATTTTCACTATTTTATAACCTGGAGATTCTTAAATGCAGCTCTCACTAAGCCATGCTAAGAAATCGAGATATAGTTAAAGCAAAGCATCCCAGGCTGAAATATCTGCACACATCTATCTAAACTGGTGCATTATATAGCACACATGCCAAGGTTCAAAGAAGTCAAAAAAGTAGTAAAATTACTAACACCTTGTCCCAATTTTGTTTCATCACTATTTTAGCTCATTTTGATTTCACTAGAAAGAATTTGTTCTGAAGACAAGCATACTGAAAAAAACAAGGGGAAGAAGAATGAAATTCTTCAAACTCCCCCCATGGCTTGTTAATTCCTGAAATACGCATTTTTGCAACTGTGCCACTTTAAAATGCACATGGAATATCACAATGTCAAAGAAGTCACAAAATTTGTATCATGATCTTTGTCTTTGATCCCACCTCTTTGCTCAGTTTTTTTCCTGGCCTGTGACATAGAAGGCATTACTCATAGTTTTTATATATATTTTAGGTATTTATGTATACTTGTATTCCCTTCAGTGACTATATCCTATATCAGAAAAGACTAGCTTCTGAAAAACCTGAATATAAACAAAAACTTTCCAAATAATATAATTTATAATTGATTAAAAATTTGTTTTAAAATTTGACAGCTTATTATGACCCAAACAGGACTGACAATGTGGTTTCTCTGTCCACATAAGCCTCGTTATTACTGTAATTACCCAATTTCATACCAATTTTCATTTACACTATAATATTATCACACAACTTTTTAAAAACACCTTCCTTAAAACTTTTCCTTTACTTCAAGTTTAATATCAAAAGACTTATCAAGAACTGTACTAATGCTATTAGGTCTATCCATCTTTTCAGATTAAAACTACCTTTCTGTCCAATACCAACCATTCCCATTTAGCTATCTAGAACAAGTCTTTCACTACACCTCAGATACCCTCAAAATTGCTGGACAGATGCCTGGAAGCAGGCATAGCAATGTCGGCCTTTTCACTCACTGAAACCATAAAAGCAGCATATTCAGTATTTAAAAAAAAAAAAAAGGTATGGCTAAATTGCTTGCAATTGAAGTTCATAGACTGGTTCATTAACTAAACTGATAAGAATATTTTCCCCTCTTTTTCTCTTTTGGCTTTCCCTTCTATAAAACAGACCCTCTGGCATAATGTTCCTTTATGCTACTGTTGAATAGCAGTAGCTGGAAGAGTACCTATGAACATTACACCAAAGCCCTTGTGACGCACACATATCAGAAGGCTTTGCTCTGTAAGACACTGTAAACCTTTAATTTTACTAGGATAGAAATAAGAATCTTATATTAAACAGTTAAACAGTTAAGTCAATAACATCTCAAAATTTAAATTTTAAATCCCAGTTGTGGAGTAGTAAAACAAAGCATTAAGGTATGATAAAATGTCTTTTTTGAAAGACATCAGCATATTTTAAAAGAAGTTTAGCTTTTTATTACCCAGGGTATCACAAATGCCTAACCTCTTTGGTTATCTGCCCTTCTTCTCTTTACATCTCTGGGAAATCTAAATCTGAATACATTTCTTCACAGAATCATCCAAGATTAAAATAGTCCTCTTAGATCCCCTCTAACTCCTAGTTTACAAAGTTGTCCCTATCATTTTAACTTCCAAAATCAATCTAGAGACTTTCCTAAAAAGTTAATAACTGTTAAACTTAACCAAAATAAACTACCAAGTACAAAATAAACTTAATCCTTTAGAAATATTTTTACTATAATACCAAAAAAATGGCCCATCATTTTAAGAACTGGTGGTTAATAATCTTTACAAAGAAAAAAATCATATTAATACTCACAATTTTAAAGCAACTTATTTCTCAATGCTACCAAATAAATGTCACTTTCACTAAACTGCATTAAAAATCAAGCTACAAGAAGTCCTTTACGAAGGACAAATGCTAGATAATCTTTTTCTATCTTTAACTTATCTTCATTATGAAATAATTTCAAGTCTTTTCAAAAGAATTTATAAAACTATTCAGAATTTAGAAAATGAATTGAAATTACAAACAGAAAAAAAATTAAATGCTGGAAAGAGGTGGTATCTGCCCTGTTTTACTAGACCATCTGTTCTTATAGCTGTCAAGAAGTCGACAAATTCCTCAGTAACCTGGCTCCAGGACCCAACTATTAAAAATATATGCTGCCAATTTGAAATGGGCAGGTTAACGATTCAATCAATTCATATCACAGATTTAAAAAAAAATTGTTTTGTCTTTTAAATAATCTTTTAAATTTCTTTTTCTATTAAATAATTTGTCCTTTTATTATTTTTTTCTATCATTTACATTGTGGTTTTAAGATTTTAAAAGAAATCTTAATGAGGTCTCCAGTCTACCTCATATGCTATTATAAACTGGAAGCCAGGCACAGCACAACCTGCTTAGAAAGGTTTTTCTCCTGGTGTTTATCTACTTGTTTGTTTTTAACTATTCTTTATTACCAAGATACCTCTGCTGGTATCTTGATATCTTTCCATGTATTTTATGCACTGTAAATAAGCACAATAACCATGTACTATTATTTTAATCAGGGTTATTTTATGTATACACACACACGTTGTTGTAGAACTTAATTCCTACAACAAGCAATAACTGCAGTCTTTAAATAAGGCCCACATCATATTATAGAGGGGAAAAAAACCCCAACACAATACATATGCTTAGTACTTAATACTCATTAAAATAAACACATAAACTAATATAAATGCTACATTGTAACCCATTCCAATATTAAGGCCAGACAAATTCTATGCCAGGTCAACAGTGCCAAATTTACACAAATCCAAGTCTATGAGTATAGTAATACACAGTATGAGTAAAGCAAACTTACTCAAAATATATTTTCCTAAATACTTTATGAAAGTGGAGCTGTATTTCCATAGGAATATACTAGTGCATTTAGATAAATCATATGTCCCCAAAGGGGGGAGAATGCACTTAAATTACCCAAATATCTTGCAATATTCATTGTATTAAGAACTTCATGATGGGGTCTCACCCTTGCTCAGGCTGGTTTCGAACTCCTGACCTTGACCAATCCACCAGCCTCAGCCTCCCAGAGTGCTAGGATTACAGGTGTGAGCCACCACGCTCGGCCCAAGAACTTCATTCTTTACTACTTGTTATGACTTGTAAGAAACTGTCTATATTTACTCATTTTCAGCCTACAGAAATAAGAGTTTCTGCTTCTTTCCTCTTGGGTATTATAGGATACTTCTTTTACAAATTCTTAGGCTGTTAAAAAAACACTCCGGTCTCTTCTTAAATCATAACTGCCATTAGAGCAATCCTCTAAAAAGAAAATACTGTTAGCTTATAATATTAGTTTATTTTTTAAACAATTTCCTTTCCTTTAAGGCCATACCTATACACTGCATTTTGAATGAGTTTTAAGTGGTTTCTATCTCCAAAGGCTCAAAAATATTCTAATACTGTATGTATGTGTATTTTCTAAAGTTTAGAATAGTTTTGGAATAACTTCTATCATAAAAATGATTTACTAATTGGCACTTATATAAGCAAACTTAAACTTATGTCACCATTTTTGTTTATAAAGACTAAAGTGGTTTAGCTGTATTAAAAGCTGATAAGCAGCAACTAAAACCAAAGTACTAAGAACCTGTTATAGCATTCTCTGCTTATGCTCGCATCTTCTGGTGTCAGAGTACTTCTTAATCTTGGGTAAATCAGATGCCAGGGCCCTGGTTTCAAGGAAAAATCATCACTTTTCTTCTCCCTCAGATCAGTCAGGCCTAGTCACTCACACCCTTGGTGAAAATTACTGGACAATAAGGATTATACACAACTATATAGGAAAGTAACTTAAAGGAGGGAGGAGAACTACATTTCCTTTTATTATCATCCTCTCAAATTTTCTGTAGTGTTTACAATCTTTTCCTCATCTGATTGCTACCATTTCCTCACCCCTACTTCTGTCCTACTAAATCTGCTAGAACATATGAACAAATAATCAGTATTAATTCCCTTAGTGTGTGAATACACACCTTTTACAAAGGCCCCAGGGGTAGTTGATACCTGAGTATGCAATGATACTATTTAAGTTTTCACTGTCAGACAAGTTCTAAGAAACTACTATGGTGATTATTCATGTCATTTCATACTTGTTATCCTACCAGAGTTATACTACAGGTAAAAAAAAGTTCAGTTCATTTACAAAATTAAGCCTATAGACAAAGTTTACTTTGTCTGTTTTTTTAAAATGACTCTCATCCCTAAATTTAAATCTGTTGACATTCTTTTAGATGTCAAGGCTCTTTATTCTCACTTTTTATTTTTTTAGAGACAGTTTCACTCTGTTAGCCCGGGATAGAGTGCCCTGGCGTCAGTCTAGTTCACAGCAACCTCAAACTCCTGGGCTCAAGCAATCATTCTGCCTCAGCCTCCCGAGTAGCTGGCACTACAGGCATGTGCCACCATGCCTGGCTAATTTTTTCTGTTTTTGGTAGAGACAGGGTCTCACTCTTGCTCAGGCTGGTCTGGAACTCCTGAGCTCAAAGATCCTCTGGCCTTGGCCTCCCAGAGTGCTAGGATTACAGGCATGAGCCACCATGCCTGGCCATAGAAACAGTACAAAGTATAAGCATCTATGACATCTGAAAATCTGTTATGCCGGTATAATTACTTGCACAGCTCCTTTTCAAAATTCTGCCTTCTACTTACATTGAGCAAATTAGCACCCTTCAGTGAAAGAATCTCAAATATTAAAATTTGAGATGTTTCCTTAAGTTTACAAATTCTCTGCTTAAATGGGGGGAGGGGCAGAAGAACAATAAAAAGCATTAAAATTAGATGATAGTACTTAATTTTAGGAAAATAAATTAAACCCAAGACAAATAAATAAGACTTTCTCAGGTTTAATACTATCCCTACCTCAAAAAAGGAAGCTTTATCCTTTTGTAATAGGTCAATTTGGCGAGATACACAAAATTAAATTGCTTAAGTAGCTGAATAAGTCTTTTTAAAGTTAACATGCTATGATATCATTCACATTGATTATTTTAAAATTTCATTAAAAAATTTAGAGATCAATTTAGGGGATTTTTCTTTTATTTAAAAAAGAGCCAGTTGCCAAGTTGGGTTTTGAACCAGGTAATCACTTCTAACATTATCAGCTTTCAAAGAAGTAAAAAAACCTCCCCCTATTTCTTCTATTCTTTATCAAAATATCTTCACATACAGCTTTAATTCCAAATTGGTACAAATTAATTTTTTGTTTTGCTCTTCACTTTTATCATCTAATCACCTCATATAAAAAGAAGGGGAACTCTAGAAATCTCATAATACTCCAGCTACTCCAAAAGCCAGAGCAAACCCTGAAAAGGAGGTGAGAATAAGTAATACCTTTCCTCTTCAACTGTACTACAAAGCATAAATAACTATGGAATTATAAGATTGACCCCTAAACAATAATCATTAACCTTTACTGTAAACACTGGGATACTGCATGAAAAAGAATTGCACAACAAAGTTGAATTTTTAAAAATTTAGAGGAGTGGGGAAATAAAATAAGTAAAATGATAAGAAAGGCTTAATCTCCAATCCCCTTAATTTCTATAAAGGGCATTAAAATTTTGTGTGGTCAAATCCTTATTTTAGTTGAAGCTGAATGAAGTAAACAATTCACTGCTTTTATGAAAATAACATGCAAAGCCACAGCTCAATCACCAACCTCACTCCCAGCTGGAGGACATTTCCACTTAAAATGTTTGTTAACCTGATATACATGTTCCAAGGAAACTGTTTAATGGACCTATTTAATGGCACCATTATTCTCCTAGATTCCTTAAAAATTCTCTAATTCATTCTTTTAATTTTTTCTTTAATCTTTCTTGTTCTCTTTTACTTCCCTACGGCTAGAAGAATCCTTCATTCTTTATATTCCACTGCTGTCCTGTTTAGACCAGATTTTTTCAAAATTTCCTTTCTTAAATATGTCAAGTGCTTCCTGCTGCCCTTCCTGTACCAATCTCAGATCTTTGTCAATATTCCTTTCATTATGCCCCTCCCAGAATTAAGGATTCATAGATGGTACCTTAGCCATATTAGCACCTTAGAGAATATTGGATTAAGTCCAAATTCCTAAACTTAGTATTCAAAATCCTCCATTATCTGACTGCATATTTAGTCAGATTAATCTTTCACTATTTCAGCATAACTTTCTCATTGTCACACCCATACAAATCAGTATTAATTTAATTTCCCTAATCATAAAATCTACTGAAAGTTTCATATCTTAGGTAAAGCTTTCCTGTTCTCTTAGTTCACAAAACCATTCAGGCTCATTTTCTGAATTCCTTATTAATTCCATCACACAGAACTTGATTATATACTTACTTTTGCCCTGATTTGAACTGTCAGTCATCTCACATTAGACTGCAAGTTCCCTCTTCCTCAAGAACACTTACCCTTACTAAAAAGGCCCTTATCACTGAGTTTCACCTTGAGTTACTTACAACAGAATCCAGACAATTATATTTTCTTTCCTAAAGTTTTTTTTACTCTAGTCCTTTAAAATGGAAGAGACATTAGTCTATAATAGAAAATTAAGCTTCAGTAACTGCTTTTTACAAACTCTATTAAGAGCTCTGAAACACTGAAGTACAGTGTACTTTTTTTCATTTCTAAAATGCTAACGTAACGTAACGTAATCCAGCCCTTGCCAGATTACCATGAGCAGTACATTAGAAAACATATCAAAGATTTTTAGGGTGGTAGATCCTAAGATGCTATAAAAGTAGGCAATACTAATACCAGTTCTGTTTCTTTAATGTTTGGTGGCCTCTAGAAAGTTACCCTATAATTCTAAATGTCTTCTTAGTAAGATAGGGTTAATATGTGCCCTGTTTATAATCTACATAAAGCAAATGAAATTGCAGTTTAAAGTATTAGAGTTGTCCTTCTCATTAAAGAATTTCTACATAAAGGGAAAATATTAATTAAATCCCAAGCCTGTATTTGTAACTCCACACTTTTGATAACCCTAACATATGAATACTGACTAGCCAATGTTTTCCCTGATTTTAATAAAAAAAAAAAGTTTGAAGCCTAATAATTATTTAAACACCTTGACACCCACCATTTGAAAGTCTTTTTTTGAGCCTAAGTGGTTGCTATATGTAGATATCTTAAGCCACAAAAATAAGGACATAGCAGTTGTATTACAACTGGCTTATGGTCAGCAGATAAAAGTACTCACCGTAGTTTAAAAACCAAAAGCACTAGTGAATATTAAATTGCTTTAAGAAACAATAAAAAAGAGCTCTAGAAAAGCTTCCAGCATTCTCCTAATTCTCTAACTAATTATAAATAAAGACAATTGCCTCAACCTAAAAATATTAAAACACAAAACTAAAAAGACATAATATATGAGCCTGGAAGCATTAATTATTCAATTGAGTTGATTTACACTAAAATACACCTGGATACCACTTGTGAAAAATATTTACTATGATCAAACGGCCATAAGAGGGCCCTTTATTTCTAGTAAACAAATTGTCAATGCCTACACACATTTCACATTTTTTTTTTT
>VBSM01002217.1:26879164-26900177 GCA_008086735.1 Cheirogaleus medius | reverse complement strand
TGGTGTTTGTTGGTGAGATTTGACCACACCCTGTACGATGAGTCAGTAGATGCCATAAAATCAGGCTGATCTTGAATTCCTGGCCTCAAGCGATCCTCCTGCCTCAACCTCCCCATCACTGGGATTACAGGCATGTGCCACTGCACCTGGCTCTTGAATTTTTTCTTTTTTTATATGTCCCCATCTAGATCCAAGGATCATTAAGTCAAGAATCATATTTTTTTGGTTTTGTGGGATTTTTTTGCCTCATATTTGGATCTTTAACAGCCTGGCATGTGCCTGGTTGGTGCATAAGAAATGTCCTGAGACAGAACAGAATCTTACACTCTGTGTTCAGACTTGGTCTTAGATTACAGTCGTTCTCTGGGGTCTATGTCAGGGCTCATTTAGTTGCAAGAAATAGAAAGTATAGTGGAATTTTGTCCTTTTTTGCTAGTCTGGTATCTAAGCCCTTCCTATGTGGGGAATTCCTCATTAGGTGGCAGCTTTTGCAGAGACTGCACTGTGTTCCTCTTCTTCCTTTCTTGGTTGCCCCAGAAGGGAGTTTCTTCCTCTCCCACCCTTTGCAGCAAGGGCACTGGCAGGTGACCTAGACTTGACCCTTCGGCCTCTCCCACCTGGGTCTTTAAGTTTGGAGCAACTGATGCAAAGGTGAGGAAATAGTTAAAATTCATTAAATCTGCAGTGGCTAGCAGCATCACATAGCAGTGGTGGAGGTGCTCTGGCCAGACTGTCCTTGTTAAAAGACTTTTGGGGCACTGGACATTCCAGTGGTACGTTGATTCCTATCCATTTTCTCAGTTTGGGTCTATAGCCTCCTATCCATTTATTGAACCACTGATATATTTCCTTTTTTTCTTAAGATAATTAGAGTCGATTTCTGTTGCTTGCAATCAAGGACTCTTACTCATCCCTTCAATCAAGGTGGCTTCTGGCAAGGTGAATTTATACAGAGGTGTCTCCTGGAACCAATTTCAGTAGGCCTTCCCTGACCACTCTGTACAAAATAGTCGCCCCCACCCCCGCCACTCTATCCTCTTACCTTCTTGTACTTTTCCTCATATCATTTGTCATCTCTTGACATAGCATCCATTTACTTATTGTCTGTCTCCCTTCACTGGACCATCAGCTTCTCGAGAACAGGGGTCTTGATGGCTTACTGCTTATTCTCCAGCACCTGCTGCATTGCTGAGTGAATACTTAAATCAATGAAGTCAAAGGCAGAAACAGAACAAAAGCTCATGAGGGCCTGAAACTGAAAACTGGAAAACCATCAGGACCTGGGGCAGGTTCTTTCCCAAGGGGATCTTTCTAGGGCCACATGTTTGTTCATTTCTACCTTTTCCTTTCCATCTGCTTTTTTGCTTCTCTCTATAGACTAGGATGGAGGAGGGAGGAATACAGAGAAATAAAATGTTTTAAACCAGAGGCTTCCAAACCTCGTGGTTCATTAGAATCATTGCAGGATCATTTTGAAAGCATTGGTTCCTGGGCCTCACTCAGGACTCCCTGAATCAAAATATCCGTGGACAGGGCTCTGGAATCTACAGTTTTAAAATTCATATTTCACCAGCCAGGCACTGGTTTGTAGATGTGTCTCTGGGAACCTCTGCTCTAAGCAAATCAAACTTTTCCCAAAATATTGGTTTGTTTGTTTTGATACAGGGTCTCACTCTGTCACCCAGGCTAGGATGCAGTGGCTTGATCATAGCTCACTGTAACCTTGAACTCCTGGGCTCAAGCAAATCTCAGCCTGTCTTAGCCTCCCAAGTAGCTGGGACTACAGGCATGTGCCACCAAGCCTGGCTAATTATTTTATTTTTCACTTTTTGTTGCCCAGGCTGGTCTCAAGCTCCTAGCTTCATCCCAAAGTATTGGGATTACAGGCATGAACCACTGCGCCCAGCCAAACTTTCTACTAAAAAATTGGTATAGAGTTGACTTTAACAAATGTTCATTGACAGCACCTAATATGAGCCGGTCCCTGGTGTCGTTGCTGGGAGACTGTTGGGAAGAAGTTAAGTCCCTGACCTCATGCAGTTGATGATATCCTTGCGATTAATCTCATACAAAGGAAAAGGGATTGTTAACCATTTTCCTGGATAGCAAACTGGAAAACCAATAGAACAGAATTTTCATCCACCCTATTTCTGAAGTGTCTAGGAAACAGATTGGTACTGTTATTGGAAGAGGAGAGACTGGATGAGAGGCCAAGAGATCTGGTTTCTAATCTTGGTGTCTTCTTGGGCAAGTCTCTTCACTATTCTGAGCCTTACTTTCCTCAACAAAATACTGAGATAATAATATTTTTTCCATGTATTTCTCAGGATATGTAACAAGTAGATGAGATAATGCAAAAATGCTTTGAAAATTATACAAATGTCAGCCACTATGTCGTTTCTATAGATCCTATAGTTTCTGTAGGTTTTATGGAAAATCTTGATTATGAGTTCCCAACAGTCATATTAACAGAAGAATAGAGTTCCAAAGTTATCAATGAATGTCCTTTTATGATTGTACGTTACCTATCCACCACCTGGTCTTACTTCAGCACATTACAGACATTGTATAATATGTATCACTGGTATCAATATATCATTTAATAATATCTTGTATTGCTCTTTAATTGCTTTCTTTGTTGGACTTGTTATCATAACCTCCTTGTAAAATCGTCAGGTGTGGGTCTGTGTCGTGCTTGCCATGTGTTCTTCAAGGCACTGGGCAAAACCTGGGCAGTTGGTGCTCCAAAAATACTTGATGGAGTGACTGAATGGAGGAAGTTATTTGTACAATAACTGAGAGTGTATGCCCCGTTTGTTATCAACCAAATGAGGAGACAGTGTAGTTAACGCTTGCCAGTTTTTTCCTTCTTTCCCTCCCTCTCACTTTTTGTGGAATCTGGGAGAGATGGCTGACAGGATGTGGGTGGAAATAGATGGATCCGACAGGGACTACATGCAAGGCTGCATCTATCTGTTCCGTTAAAGGACTATCTGTTCTAAAGGATTGATTTGAGTAATGTATAATGGGGAGTGTATTGGAATGTGTGAATTTTATAGAACACGTTTAAAGTGAAATGCGTGACAGACAAAGCTCTTGGGATTACAAGAATTAAATATAATAAAGTTAGGTAATGCTTAGACCAAAATATTAATACAACTCTTTACTGTATAACATCTTTTGTCTAAATTCTTGGTGTCATAAATCTTGATTGATTAGATCTCATAATCTATTTGAGAAAGAGTAAATAGAGAGGTACCTGTACATTTTTTAGTTAGTGGGCAAACTAAGACATAGCCAAATAAAGTGACTTAATCCTTGGGATTTATCAAACACAACTATTAAAAATTGAATCCAATTTATCTAATTTAGAATATTTTGAGAACATAATTTCTAAAACTAACTCCTTATGTGTGGAAAAAAGTATGGTAACAAGTTTTGAATGCATTAACATTCATATACTTTATATGGAGTGATTATTCTGAATTTTATAATAATGAACAATGTAGGTAATGTTTGTAGTTAGCCAAGTTAGCAAGAAAATATACATATTTGTGCCTTCTGTTTGGTTAAAATCGATCTCACTGAATGTGTATGAGTATGATGAACTTGAGTCTGGCTAGGAAATATAATAGTTATTATGATTTTGATAATTTGAATGTTCATCTTTGCCTTTCTTTGTAATTTATAGCTGGGAGTTTTAATGAATAAGATCTGCTTTCTATAAGGAAAGCCTAAATTTGAACTGGGGCAAGATACAATGAGTACCCAGCATCAATGATGGAGAATTGAAATACCTGTCTTGGTTTAAACTGTTTATTACACTTTCAACTAGGAGATTTTCTCATGGTTAGCAGGCTCCTCTCACATTTCCAAACCCCATAGAAGAGAGGCAGGTTAGGTCTCTCCCTCCCTTTGCCTGTCAGACTCCTCCAGACTAAACCTTTTGGATCATTATATGGAAAAATAGAACTTTCCATGAAGGGTCAGTCACCTCTCACAGCCCAATGGAAGGTGCATCCAGAGTTAGGCCTTTCCAGCAATGGCGTCCTCAAGGGAGGCTCACTTCACTTCTGACTTGTTCCTTTTTTTTTTTTTTTTTAGACATGGGGTCTCACTCTTGCTCAGGCTGGTTATGAACTCCTGAGCTCAAACAATTCTCCCACCTCGGCCTCCCAGAGTGCTACAATTACAGGCGTGAGTCATCATGTCCTGCCAAACTTCTAACTTGTTTTTTTCTCCTACTGTTCTGTTCCCCACTTCGAGTTCTCAGGAAAGCACCACTTCTGCCCTCAGGAAAGAGGCCCACAAGTTTAGTCAAGAGTTCTTTTCATTCTCTTAGTGCATCTGAGCAATAATTCATGCCTGAGCAATAATTCATTCATACTCTGCCTCATAAAGAAGAATGGAAGTAGGTACTCCAATTCCAATTCCTTCTCCCAGTTCAGTTTCTAACTCTTTTCTTCAGAAACAACACCAATAATCCCTGGAAAAGCTATTTTTCTTGTTAGTATGATATTATTATACTAGTCTTGCCTTTTAGGAATAGACAACTTTCTCCTCTACTGTGCTGCTGAGGAAGTGGCACTTTCTAGCTAGGACCTGGTACTAGTGGGCTGTGGATTTTCTCCTTGATTCCAGAAAGGAATGGCTTCAACTCTCATTGAATTCTTTTGAGCAGTTAATTATGTTCTTTCGATTCTAGGTCTCTCTTTGACAGATGAGCAGGAGGAGTTTGGCGATACATCCCACTACTTCTAAGAAAATTGTTTCTAAATCGAAAAGTGCTGTAAAAGACAATAACAATTATTATTATTTTAATCTCTTGAGCCTTCCAACTTAATTTACTCTTTGTGTACCAAGATGCAGGATAGAATGGAGGTGTCAGGAAATCTTGAAAATAGCATTAGATGAATATTTAGACACAGGCCAGGGAAACTTCTGTCAGAGAGTCAAACAGCATTTATTAAATATATACAGTGTCAAGGGATTTGTGTACTGGGGTCACTAGGAAGGTTCATTCATTCACCATGTATTTATTGACTGCTCTTACCTGTGTTTGGAAACAGTGTATATAGTGAGGTGTTTAGAATCTAAAGGAAACTGGCTTAACATACATAAATATTAGATAACAAAACAGTCCCATAGACAAATGCAGAACCATCTTCCCACCTTAACACTTTGCATGATTCCTTAAATTAAGTAGAAATTCCTTAGTTTGGCATTTTAAAGCCCTCTAATTCTTGCTTTTTTTTTTTAAACCTTTTTAGTTTTCTCGTATATCTCTAGAGCAGCATTGTCCAATAGAAATATAATGCAAACCATATTTATGATTCTATTTCTGCTTGTAGTCACATTTAAAAAGTAAAAAAAATGAATTAATTTTAATAATGTATTTTGGTTGGGTGTGGTGGTGCATGCCTGTAATCCCAGTACTTTGTAAGGCTAAGGCAGGAGAATCACTTGAGGCCAGGAGTTGAAGACCAGCTGGGCAACATAGCAAGACCCTGTCTCTAAGAAAAATTTAAAAATTAGCCAGATGTGGTGGCACATGCCTGTAGTCCCAGCTACTTGGGAGGCTGAAGCAGGAGGATCGCTTGAGCCTAAGACTTCAAGGCTGCAGTGAGCTATGATTGGGCCATTGCACTCCAGCCTGGGCAACAGAATGAGACCCTGTCCCTAAAATAAATAAATAAATAAATATTTTATTTAACCAAATATATCCAAAATATTATCATTTTAACATATAGTCAATATTTAAAAACCCTTAGAGATATTTTACATTCTTTTTTTCAGACGAAATCTTTGACATTTGGTGTGTATGTTACACTCACATGCACATCTCAATTCAGACTAGCAAGTTCTTAAAAGCTGTGTGTGGCTGGTGGCTACTATATTGGACAGTGCAGATAATCTGTACTCAGATTATTCCATGTTTTGCACACATGACTTATATTGCCTCTTTTCCTTTGTGCCTACCGACCATGCAGATATTCTCCATTCAGATACAATTATTTTTTTCCTCTCCTAATAGCAGATACCATATTCTGCTGTGGCTGTTTGTATATTTATCTTCTCCGTAC
Organism: Cheirogaleus medius; assembly: GCA_008086735.1. Taxonomy (NCBI): domain Eukaryota; kingdom Metazoa; phylum Chordata; class Mammalia; order Primates; family Cheirogaleidae; genus Cheirogaleus; species Cheirogaleus medius. The sequence goes on along the minus strand of VBSM01002217.1, from coordinate 26,894,094 downwards.
CCTCTACCATAAGGGACCATTTCATGATTTACTTGCTTCTTTGTCTTTAATGCTTTAATGTGCTCGTAATGATACCAGTGGATGCAAAACCGGTGGTTATGGAGAGCCAATTGTGGACTTGAGCATCCTTAGATTTTGGTATCTGAAAGGGTCCTGGAACCAATCTCTCATGGATACTGAGAGATGACTGTACTCTGAAAACTGCTTTATTCACATCAACTCATATTCTCATTTTAATTCTAGCAGTATCCGTTTGATATACTCTATGATTGACATTTTGCAGATGGGGAACTGAGACCTAGAGAGGTTATGGAGCTTGTCCAGGGTTATACAGTTGTCGGGCCTAGAATTGAATGAAGGTAATCTGACTGTGGATCTCTGCTGTTTTATTTTTAAACTGGGAAACATAACACAAATGTGGAAAAATGTATAAATAATAAACATACAATATTAATGATTTATTTTCTTTGCTCTTGAGAGATTAATAAGAAACATAATGGGATTCTCAAATATTAAAGGCCTGCCAGGTTTTCTGGGACACCCACAACAGTGTAACCACCACCCATACCAAGAAATAGATTTGTAGAATTCCAACCCAATGCCTCTTCGCAGTTTCAAACCCCTCCATAGAACTTTCTCTGTCTTAGAGGTAGCTATTAACCTTTCTTTTATGGTGACTAATTCCTTTTTTATCTTTATAGTTTAACACCTAAGCATACATTCTTTTTTCCTGTTTTTGAATCTTATAAAAATGGAATAACACAGTATGCATATATTCTTTTGTGTTTTTTATTTTTCTTAATATTGTTTTTAGGATGTATCCATAGTGTTGAATGTTGCTTGTTCTTTTTTCCAAACTACTGTATTAATTTACTCTCCCTGAAGCGAAGTATGAGAATTCCCATTGCTCCACTCCTGGTCAACACTTGTAATTGTGAGTCATTTTTGTTGTAGCCATTCTGTGGGTGTTGGATTATTCTCTCATTGTGGTTCGAATTACCCTGTTTTCATAGGAGGTTGACACTTTTCCATATGTTTACTACTTGTTTGGATATCACCCTTAGAGGTTGTGCAGATATTTTTCTTATGATTTTAGATCTCTATATATTTTGGATACAAGACCTTTCTTGGTTATACATGTTGCAAATTCTTTATTTGTCTCTGAGGCTCGCCTTTTAACTCTTTTAATAGTGTAATTTGATGAAACCAAGTCTTAATGTTAAGTTAGTCAATTTTATCCATTTTTCTATTATAGTTAGTGCTTTTTGGATTAGTTTAAAAAGACTGTCCCCTACCCTTGAAGTCATGGATATATGATGCTATATTATCTTTAAAAACAATAAAAGCTTTATCTTTTGCCTTTCAAATTTATGCCTGTTACCCATCTAGAATTGACTTTTGTGTGTAATTTGAAGAGTCTAGTTTCATTCTTTTTTCCATATGGAAAACTATTTGTCCCAGCACCAATTAATTATTGAAAACTGTTCTTTAGGCACTGCTTTGCATTGCCACCTTGACAACATAAATTAAATTTCCATGTATGGCTGAGACTTTCTGTGCTCTCTATTCTGTTCTGTTGATACATTTGTCTACCCTTGCTAATACAACACTGCCCTAACTACTATCAAAGTTGAAAGAACCAAAGTGGAGTCACTTGTGTAAAAAAACTCCATAACCCTGCCAAATAGGGCTGGGGAAAACTAAGAACAGAGGGTTCTCATGCTTGTACGCCTGATAAAATTGTCACAAAAGACTGCGCAAAAACCACAACCTTATGCAAAGGCCATTACAACCTTACACAATAAATACTTTTGCAAGGACATCTTCCCAGCAATTGCCTGTCCAACCTCAGATTGGATCACCCTTGTTATACTGATTCTTATTGCTAAGGAAGATTGTATTAAAAGTTATATAATCCTCATTTTTCCTTTAAAAATGTTTGTCTTTCTTTATCTCCCTGAATACACACATAGTTAACCATGACAGATGTATTCCCATTGCAATGCGCTATTTCCGAATAAATATCTTTTTCTTTTAGAGATTCTGTTTGTTATTTAAATTGACAGCTTTATAATAAAGCTTGAAATCTGGTAGCACAGATATCCTCCCTTTCCTCTTTTGTTCTTGTTCCTCCTCTTCTTCATGCATGCTTGTTTTTGCTCTTCCATAAAATTTTAAATTAGCCTGTCCAGTATCTCACATATACACACAAATCTATTGAGATTTCATCTGGAATCGCACTGGATCTATAGAGAGATTTGGAGAGACTTGATGTCTCCCAGTATTGAATCTTCCAGTCCATGATTATATCTTTTATTTATTTAGGTCTTCTTCAATGTTTTTCAATGTTTTCCTCACACAGGTTTTGCACTTCTTTGATTGATTTATTCCCAGGTACTTGATATTTGTTTGGAGCTATTGTAAACGGTATGTTTTTAAGAAATTCTCTCTTTTCCTCGCATATATAAATAAATATTGATTTTTAAAAATATGATTTTTGTATCTATTAACTTTGTTAAACTCTTTTATTATTGTAGCAGTTTACCTGTAGATTCTTTTGGATTTGCCACATACATAACTATAGAATCTGTGAAAAAATAATTTTCTTTCTTCCTATTTAGTTCTATTTTTCTTGCCTTACTCCACTGGCTAAAAACCTTCAGTGACAATAAGGGACGTTCTTGTCCGGAGCACACTTAAGCACTACTAAGCTCCCCGGTCTCAAGTCAGCAGCACTGGGAAGGTCGATTCCCCACTGGAGATTGGGGAGTAAATGGCCTGCGCCCGCCTTCCAGCGCCCGCAGCGAGTTAAGGCGGAGGATACGCCTCTCGCAGGCTCGTCTTCCAATCCGAAAGGAGTCGGCCGCCCCTCTCTGGTTGCCGCGCAACGGCGTCGTCCTGACGGAGTAGGTGCAGGGCGATGGAAGCACGTGCCGCCTCTGCCTCATTCCAGGACTACATCCCCCACAATGCCGCGCGCCGCGGGCGGCGGGCCCTGGAGTGGGGGAAGGGTCGGGCTGGGAGGCGGTGCGGAAGCGGAGTGCGAGGGACGAGAGGAGTAAGACCGCAAGCTGGGAACCAACCGCGTCCTGACTCCCACCCCCCGGCCTTTCTCCACCCCGACCTGGAGGCTGCTTCGCGAGTGCCGGACTCAGCTGACGCCCGCTAATCGGCTTTCGCTGAACCGCTAGGGCTCGGAAACCCCGGGGCTTCGGCGACCGTGACGGGAAGCCCACAGGCAAGGTAATGGGAAGGGGGCGAGAGGGACGCGGCGGGTGGTGGCGTCTCCGCCGGCCCGGCCAGCGCCTTTCTCACAGACCCTCTGGCCCCGGCGGCCGCTCCTTCCTCGCCGCGCCCCCGGCCCCGATCCCCGATCCCCGCCCCGCCGCGGCCCCCACCGCGGAAACCCGGCTCGCGGACGGGCCGGCAGTCCCCTGCTGCGGCCGGGAAGGCTCTTTGTCCCTTCCCACGGGCTACGTCCCTGCCCCTCCGGGTCTGACAGCCGCGGCCCCGTGGGCCTGGGGCGGAGAACGGAGTGCGGCTCGGGCTGCCGGGGTCGAGCGTGGCGGGCTCGGTCCCGAGGTGCCGGGACGGAGAGCCCCGGCGGCAGCCGCTCTCACTTCTTTTTCTGTTTTTGACAGCTCAGTTCTTTTCTACTTTGAGAGAGAGTGAGAGAAAGTCAGATGCCCTTTTTAAAATTAACTCCTTCTTCAGAACTCATCTCTTCGGTGACTGGTAAGGACGAACTTAAACTGCTGTGTTGATTGTTGACTGTGGCGGTATTGTGGCTCAGCCACCCGGGATTCGAATCCAGATTGTCGCACAGCCTGCCTTTGTGATCTTGGTTAATTCAAGGCTCAAAGCCTAAATTTTCTCATTCATCAAAACACACACCTCTAAATTGTTAGAATTAAGAAATAACATACCTATAACGTCATTAATTCTTCATTTGATGAAAAGATCCTTTGAATGTGATACTTTCACTAGCTATGACTGAAGTGGCCTCTGGACTTAATAATTGTGCTTTTCTTTGTTTAATCATTAGCATCCTAGTTTGTGTATTCTGCACTTTATACTTTGTTCACCATAAACCTAAGCAAAGCATTCTTTAAACTGTGCCATCTTCTTAATTTCCCCCGTTTTAAGATGGCTGAGAATATTCTTGGGAAATTGATGACTCTGCTTTTCTGTGGATCAGCTTTAGAGATACAAGGATTTATTCACCTCTCCCCGCCCCCCTCAGTGTGTCCTTTGAGGATCCTTAGAGGAGCTTAAGTGTTTGTTTTGTCAGAGTGCATCTAGGTGTTCTGCAATCCTGTCGCTGGGCTTTATCATCTTTACCCTATGTCAACTTTTTTTTCTCGACACTTTCTCACTGATTAATAATTTCTCTCCCTGTGGGATTTTTGTTTCCAAGTTGTAGTTTTTGTTCTCAAGGCGTGTTGAATGAATGCAATATATTTGATAAGGAATGACTTAAAAAATTTCACGTTAATCTCTTTTCAATTTCGGTTGTTCTCGCTTGCACTGTTTTCTCCTGAATTTTACTGACACTGGTGATGAGTTTTTCTTCAATGAAATCTTTACTATCCGATCCTTAATTGAAATTTATTTTTCATTTAAAATGTTTGCTCTGTACTTACTTTGAGTTCAAACACTATTGTACAATCCATGCAATAATTTGTCCTGAGTAATGCTGTTTTGAAATATACAGTTGTAAGGAGGAAAAGCCAGTGGGCCTGACAAATTGTGAGTGTAATGTCTTTAGTGACAGATGAATTTTTAAAAAATATATATGAGGAAGAAAAGGAAAAATATAATGAATATATTTTATAAGGATAACAGAGAGCCAGAGAGTAAATAAGGTGAAAACTTAAACTGTGCAAGAAGGCATATGTACATAAAGATTTCTGATTCATTTTAAAATATGTTGCAGAAATACTTGTTTTGAGAAAATGTTTCTATGTTGGTGTTATTTAGTGCGGTGTAGGATATATTTATTTCTAGATCCTTAAGTGCAGCCTTTTGCCTGAATCCAAATTTTACAGAACAAATTCTTTTTTGTTTCTTCTTTTTTATTTTTTTGTAACTTAAAAAAAATTTATTTATTTTTTTTATTTCTCTTCTCTTTTTTTTTGTTTTTATTTTCTTTTCACTGAATACTGAGCAGTTAGAAGAGAACAGAACAAATTCTTATAGTAAAGGGATTTGTTCTGTGAAGTTTGGATTCAGTCATGGGGCTGTACTTGGGGGTCTGGAGGGCCACATGTGGTCTTGGGGCCACAGGTTCCCCACCCCTGAGTTGGAGAGCTGGGACCTTGTCCTAGCTCTGTCACTGTCTGTTGTAATTTTAGGCAACTTTATGTTTCTCAATTTCCTTATCTCTAAAATAGTAAATTGGTTGGATTCCAAGGACTCTTCTAGCTCAGACCTTCAATGATAAGAGTTTTTAAAGGTTCTTTTTAACATGGAAAAAAATTGGTGTAAACCCTTTTAATCATTTATTTGTGTCTTAGGATTTTTCTTTGCTCCAGGTCATATAGTTGTTTGAAACCACCTTGAGGAAAGGGATATACATGAAAGAACTAGAAAACTGCCAGAAATCAGAATCTTTACTGACCAGTTCATCCCTGTCTCTCATGAGCTGCAATCATTTTCTCTGCATTTTTGAACCACTTAATTCTCTTTCTCTCTGATGTATCTCTTTTCTTTTGTTCATAGCCTCTGTACCCATTATACCTGCTTCTTCATAACTTTAGCTTGTCAATCCTTTAACCCAACTTCACTGTTTCTTCTTCTGATTTCTTCTCCTTCAGCCCTTTCAGCCAACCTCCCGATTTTCTCTGGAGCCTCTTTGTGTAGGAGGCCTCCAGCAAGGGTGCCCAATGCTAGTCTAGTTAGCTATGGAAGGGGAGGTGGAGTCATGTGGCACAAAACATGATTGGCTGAGGCTGTGGCAGGTCAAGCTCTGTGATTGAAGTATCTGGTGCTGCATAGTATATTTTAGATTAAACTTTTACTATAGCACAGCGAGTAAGTAGTTTTCCTTTTGTCCTAACATTTTCTATTTTTATGCCTGCCTTACTTTACCCTTTTTCTCTTACCTATCTTTGTAATTTTCAGGGCTCTTGTCTTCTCCTTCCTCTCCCAAATATGCCATGTAAAATTGATCTGATATCTTGAGACACTTATTTTTGTATTTTAGCTGGAATTTTAGTGTAGCTTCTCATAAGGCAATGCGTTTAAATCTTAGACCTGATTATGGAGTGGATGGGCTGTGTCCTGTGTTCAATTCTGCATCTTCCCCCTCCCCCTAAGATATTAGCCTCAGCCAATATTATACAGAGAAAATATTTTATGAATGGGCCCCTTCTCCTGAAATAATATTCCGGGGTCAAGTCTGTGGACGGTTTATTTCGGAGATAACTATCTGAACCTCTGAGCTGTGATGAGCATACTGTGTCTTTTTGTATTGATAATAAATCTATGCCTCTAGCTGAAATTCCTTTGGGGACTAATAGGCAGTAGTGCTTGTAGCACCTTTGGCTGAGTTAGAGCTTCTCTGCCTGCTAGTTGCTATTGCTTTTGGTAGTTACTTTAAAGCTATAGTTATAACAGCAAAAAAAGTAGAGCACTGAATAAATGCAAAAATAAGATTTGAACAAGAGATTTTAAGGTAGTATTAGCCATCTATTAATGTTTTTAATGTTGATATTGCAATGTTTGCATAAAAATGCAAGGAAGTACTTCATGACCAGCAGTGTGAAATGCAGTGCTTTTTAAGCTTTTTGACTGCAGCACATAGGAAGAGATCTTTTTATATTAAGACTCCTCAGCTGTATCACTGTGTGTACATGCATATGTCTGTGTATGTAGAAATAAATAAATAAACTGAAAGAAAAGTTTCACAAAAAAAAATATGTAGTGTGTACAGTCTACTCTGGTGGTTTCTATTTTATCTTGTTTTTCAGAAAAAGTGCTGGTTGCAAATTAGCTAGTTGATTTTTCTTCCTTGCTTTTGAAAAACATTAGAGTCCTGGGCTAAGAATTTGTATACCTAATTTTTCTCCATTTGTTTGATGTTTGATTAATCCTTTTTGTGCTTCATTTTCTTTATCTTTATAATAAAGGTGTTCTAGTTTAAATGCTTGCTGATTCTTTGTCTTTACTTTTCTCTAGTAATAATGTTGAACTAAATGTATTTGTCTTTAGGTTTCTGGCTGGGGAGAAACCACTGAAAAATGGCTTAAATATTTGATTGTTTACATAGTGTGCTGTTTGGCAAGTAGCATAATAGAGCTTTGAACAACACTTTTCTCCAAAGATCTTGTAAATTGGAGTAGAGACTTTAGTGCCTGTAATAAATATAAAAATTTAGAAAAAAAATTACCCATGTTTGTTTTTCTACTTTTGTGTTCTTAACAAGGAATATTTTAGAGTTTGAAAGTCTTATTTAAAATGCTTAATATGAGCTGAGCGTAGTGGCTCACACCTGTAATCCCAGCACTTTGGGAGGCTGAGACAGGAGGATCATTTGAGGCCAGGAGTTCGAGATCAGCCTGTGCAACATAGCAAGACCCTGTCTCTACAAAATAAATAAATAAATAAATTAGCTGGGTGCTGTGGTGCACACCTGTAGCACTAGCTACTTAGGAGGCTGAGGCACTTGGAGAATTGTTTAAGCCTAGGAGTTCGAGGCTGCAGTGAGCCATGATTTTGCCACTATACTCCAGCCCAGGTGACAGAGCGAGACACTGTCTCTAAAAAATAAAAATTAAAAAAAAATGCTTCATACAAGTTTCAAGTAAATGCACTGGCAGATTGCTACCTAGTCTTATTCCATACCTCATCTTGCCACTGCCCCCTTCATATCAGAAAATACCAATAAGAATGTGTTTTTCTGTATGAAGACCACCATATTGGATCATTACTGTTCTGTATATTACCAAACGGTTGAACTGCCATTCTCATAAGGGGAACGTAAAGCTTTCCTTGCTTGTGGGTTTCCTTCTGTTCACTTTGGATGATTTCTCTAGATCAAGCCATTCCATGCTGGGGATTAGGAGCCCTCATTCTCATTTTTTTGTATTGAGGAGAATAGAAATAAGGAATTTACGGTCTGCTCCCAAGATTCTGGTAAAAAAAGAATTCCAAAAGTTTTATTTGGAAGGAAATTGGAACTAGACTTTGTACTTCCTTCTCTTTCTCAGATCAAATAACACCTCCTCAGAGGGCCTTCCTTGACCCCACACCTCATGTAGGCGTCCCCAGACACATCAGCCTTATTTTCTTCATAGCAGTTTATCACAAGCTGAAATTAGCTTTTTTCTTTTGTTTGTTTATTGTCCCACTTCTACTAAAGCATAGTCTCCAGGAGAACAGGAATACGTCTGTCTTGCCTCACCTTTCATATCTCTAGTTCCTGGCACATACTAGGTTCTTTAATAAATATTGTGAATGAATGAGTGAACAAATGAATGGATAAACCAAGTTCTTTCATACTTTAAATGAAATTGCATGTAGTAAAGGTTCTGTTTGAGCCTGGGCCTTTATGTACCCCCTTTCCAAATTTTTTTTCTGAAAATGTGTTTGTATGTTTGCTTATCATGGTGAAGGTCTCTATCTCCAAAAGACCTTGTATTTATCTTTGTTTTACTTTACTTTTTTATTTTTTTTTTCTATTCTGGTGTTTTGCCTGTATAGAAAACTAAGCTATAAGACTTCTTAAATCTTTCCTGTAGCAACTTTGTAATAGTTTGATTTATGTGAATAAAGCACACTCAAAACTTCAACAGGCCAACTTGATAATTTAATGAATAGTCCAGGTTAGGTATATTCAGGATTTTAGGATCATTGCCCTAAACTGCTGTTATTATTTTCTGTTTACATTCTTTTAAAGCAAAAAAGAACAGAGCTTCATTAATATTACAGTTCATTCAGTATTTACAAACACAGTCTTTCTAGTGGAGGTAAGGGAGAGATAAGGGAGAGGTGTAGGGAAAAACCTAGACAGCGAATCAAGACCTATATTCTGGATCAGTACAGTTTCTGCCACTACCTGGTTGTTTCATTTTAGGCAAGACACAACACATTGACTGCCACACTAGAAAAAAATTTTTTTTCCTTGGGGCCATGGTGTTTTATTTGAAAATAGAATAAAAATTTCAAAAACAAGATGATCCTTCTAATTTAATGAAAAATTTGTTATTTTTTTATTGTTTTCTGTGCATGAGTTATATGCAACTTGAAAAATATTAATAGTTCTTGAGGCTCCCAAGGTGAAAAGGCATGCGAGTTACATATGCTTCACGAGGCCCCAGGCTTAAAACTAGTGTGAATTAAATACAACTCACATGGCAGTAAATGTGTTAAACATCTCAGGGCTTTAGTTTCTTTATCTGAAATCTGAGGGGATTGGATTAGATCTTCTCAGGTTCTTCCAGCCCAAAAATGGATAATTGAAGATACTTTAATTTACCTCCAGATTTCGATCCTTTGCCTCTCTACCCCCCAAAATCATTGCAGGGAAGTCACATGGCTATTTGGAAGAAGGTGGGGTTAGGTTCAGGGATGTGTTTAAAAGTAAATAATAAGGTGTTTCTTAGTGACTGCTGATTGTTCACCAGGCTCTTTGTGAGATGTGGCAGCAATGAAAGGCAGGATATTTTTGCCTGTTAAGGGACCCGGGACTTAATTAAGGAGATAAGGCTCACACACATGACTGGATGATAGGATGTGTAAAATCAATTGGAATAGAGCAAATGTGCTGTGGGAGTTGGAAGATCAGTGTGGGATAGAATAAGGTAATGAGGTTTGGAAATCCTTCTAGCTGAGATAGCATTTAAACAGATATTCTATCTAGTCTCTTTTTAGGCTATTTGGAAGATGACCTGTTCTCATCAACAATATGCTATTATGTCATCTTGTAGGACTGGGTAATTCTTCAGTGACTTAATACCAATGAAATATTTCATGTTGTCCACAAATTCTAAGTAGAAACTTTTTCAAGCATGCGATCTCTCTCAGAGCTGACTGTTACTAAGTGAGAGAATATCAGGAAACATGTAAGGAAACATGCTGAGTAAATAAAAATATAACGTAAATATAAGGTATATTACTATTGTGTGAGGCAGAGAGAATACTGGCTTGATTGAGGGAGATATTTTTGTGACTAATAAGAAATAAATTTGGTCTTTGGGGACTGGATTATGGAGGCCTCATGAGAACTAATCAGAAGAGTTTTATTTGGGTCTGTTAAAACATCTCCTATATTAACTGACATTACTCAGATTATCAAGACTTAGTAGCATCGGTGCATGAGTGCCTGATACTAATAAAGGTTAATATTTATTGAGTACTATGAAGGGTCATTTAATCTTCACCAGTATTAGTTAGGTGCTATTGTCCTCATTATCTAAGTGAGGGCATCAGGATTTAGGGAGGTAAAATAACTTATATGCAGAATGATAGAGAATACCTTGAGGCTGGAGGTGGGATAGGAATGGGAGTGCTACATTTTGAAGAGTTGACATTTGAGCTAAGTACTAAAGGATGAAAAGGAACAAGTCATGGGAAGAACATTCCAAGGCATGGAACGGCAATTGTGTAGACCCCTAGGTCAGAAAGAATTTAGTGTGTGTTGCTTAGTGTGGCTATAGCACTGTGAGCAAGAGGGAAGTGGTATGAGATAAGGACAGAGAGAGATGGGTAGAAGTCAGATTATGTGGGGCCTTGTGGACTATGGTAAAGAGTTTGATGTTATTTTAAGTGCAGGAGGACACTGTCGAAGGGTTTTTAAGTGGGGGAATGATATGATACGCTTTTATGGGTATCTATGGTGAAAAAAATACATAACCTACAATTTATCATTTTAACCATTTTTATTTTTTTTGAGACAGAGTCTCACTTTGTTGCCCGGGCTAGAGTGCCGTGGCGTCAGCCTAGCTCACATCAACCTCAAACTCCTGGGATCTTTCTGCCTCAAGCGATCCTTCTGCCTCAGCCTCCCAAGTAGCTTGACTACAGGCATGTGCCACCATGCCCGGCTAATTTTTTTCTATATATTTTTAGCTGTCCAATTAACTTCTTACTATTTTTGGTAGAGACAGGGTCTTGTTCTTGCTCAGGCTGGTCTCGAACTCCTGAGTTCAAATGATCCGCCCGCCTCGGCCTCCCAGAGTGCTAGGATTACAGGCGTGAGCCACCGCACCCGGCCTTAACCATTTTTTAAATGTACAATTCAGTGACATTAAGTATGTTCACATTGTTTTGCAACCATGACCACCATACATCTCTAGGACTTTTCATCATCCCAAACTGAACTTCTATACCCGTTAAATCATAATTCTCCATTTAGGGGTAGAGAACCTGTAGCCTCAAGGCCACATATGGCCCTCCAGATCCCTAAGTGCAGCCCTTCATCTGAATCCAAACTTTACAGAACAAATCCCTTTTTCACAGGTCAAATCCCTTTATTAAAAGGATTTCTTCTGTAAACTTTTGATTTAGTCAAAAGGCCTCACTCAAGGATCCAGAAGGCCACAGCTTGCCCATTGGCTATTGTGAATAATGCTGCAATGAACATTGGCGTACAAGTATCCCTTTGAGTTCCTGCTTTCAGTTCTTTCGTGTATATATTCAGAAGTGGAATTCTGGATCATCTGATAATTCTATGTTTAAATTTTTCAGGAAATACCATACTGTTTTCCCCAGTGGCTGTACCATTTTATGTTCCTACCGCAGGTGCAGAAGAGTTTTAGTTTCTTCACATCCTTGCCAACACTTGTTTTCTGTTTTTGTTTTTTGATAATAGCCATCCTAATGGGTGTGAAGTGATATTTCATAGTGGTTTTAATTTGCATTTCCCTAGTGGTTAGTGATGCTAAACATTTTTTATTGGCAAAATGTCTATTCAAATCATGACTTTTGTTTTTGAAAGAATATTTTGAGTGCCCGAAGAGAATGGATTGAAGTGGGTTGGAGAGGAATCTGGGAAATCACTTGAGAAACAGCTGTAGGAATCCAACTGGAGGCGATGATACTTGTACCACACTCTGCTGCCCTTCTTCAGATCTAGTACTTTACTGCACTTCCTTTTAAGTGTGTCTCCTCTCCTTGATTCTTCTACCTTTGTGCCATATAGACTTTAATTTCTTTTGTAATTTCTGTAGCTGGGTGAGAACTTTCTCCTTGAATCCCTAAAATTACTCAGGAGTTTATATTAGGAGAAAATAATAAAGATGATGAAAGTGATGATGATTTTATTTTTTGCCTTAAAACTCTCCAGTCGTTACTTGGGGGGTGAATTTGAAGTTTGTTTCTTTGTTTTTTTAGTGATTAGTAAACAATTAATATAGTGGCCTAGAAGTGAAGATTAAAAAGTTTTTAAGAATGTAGACTATCATAGTGGAGGAAGGACTCCCTAATAAAGACGATACTAAATGGTAGCCATACTGTACGCCCTCAGCTTCAGTGTGGGCTTGTCAGGTTTCTAGTTAGTGACTCTGTCCTGACCTAGGTGGCCTTCCAGGAGCTGGATCAGTACTTGAAACATAAAGAAAAATTGGGGAGGTTCAAAGTTCAAATTCCTCTATAATTTGCAGCTTTGAACATTGCACAGAAAGAAGAGACATTGACTCTTTCCTTTTCTTTCCTAAGGATTGAGGCTATGAATTATTTTCCTTTCTAATCATTAAATTAAAAGTACATAAGTAAATTACCTTCAGTTGCTAAAGAATTCAAAACTTACTGTCTTTTTTTTTCCTATATGAAATCACAGACATAGCTCTCAGAGAATAGAACAGTGTATTCATATTGATCCTAGGGACTAAAGTGGTAGCAGTGGAAATTGCTTTCTCTTCACTCTACCTCCTTGCCTAATAATAAGGCCTAGGCCACTCTGGCAGTAATGACTTGGGTTCCAGCAAAAGTCACTTGTTTTCTGTCCCCCCTCACCCTTTCCCCTTTGAGGTCATTATGAGGTCTAATAGCAGGATTCTTATGTCACACCCAATGAACTGACTGGTAACTTTGAATTTAGCAGCCCCACCTGTAGCTTTCATTGCTGCTTCATAGAAATATTTGAGATTTGAGCAGTATTTCTCAAACTTTGTTGCACCTTGGAATAACTTAGTGCTCTTAAAAAAATACCGATGCCTGGCTCACATCCCCAGACTTTCTAATTTAATTGGTATAGGGTGTGATTTAAAAAAAACTGTCCAGGTGATTTTAATGAGAAGCACTCCCTGAGAAGAGACCAAAGGCAGAATTGTCTCCTTTTAGAAATCTTAGTTACTTCTATTGGCCTTGCTTGGAATTGCTTGTGGAAATAAAACCCTTAGGTACAGTAGTTTTCAGGCCTTCTTGGGTTGCTTCAGGGAATCCTCGTGGGCTTTTGAAATGCTTAACCTGATTTAGGGTCATCTTTTTAACTTGAAGAAGGCTCCAGAGTGTCCTTTCTTCCTGGTAGCTCCCATAACCACTTTATTGCTTGGTGTCCTAGTGTAGAGTGAGTGGGATTAAGTGCTCCCAACTTCTCACCTCTTTGCTATTCCCAAAGATGAACCCTTTTCATATTACATGTTTTACTTCTTAACGCTATAGAAAAACATAAACACTAACCAGTTACAAAGCATATAAATTGCTTACCATAGTAGTCCCTATATAAGTTCCTGACTTCCCTCTGAGATGGGCATTTGGGCTGCTTTTATTTTGTTGAGGGCAGTGCTGAGCAGGCACAGTCCATACAGAGTCAAGGCTATGGAAACCTTTCATTCATGAAGGCCTCTTTTCTTAATCTGGGGGTACAATTGGGCCTTGATACACAGTCAATACAGGGCAATATGAGCTCTTTATGTAAAGTTTGCAACTTAGATCTTTGGGCCCTTGACACTGAGAAACACTTGCTTTAAACTAGGCCTGTTTATTCCCTGGGATATATTAGTTTGGGGGCATGTCTTTACCAGTGGGCCTCTGCCTTGTCCACTGCGTGTGCTTGCTTTCTGTGTCTGCCGTTAGTACCACCGCTTACCCTTCAAGCAAAGTGCATGGTGGCCAGCAGCCTGTCACTTTTAAGCTTTTACCTACTTGGAAGGACTTTACCTCTTAAGGATGAGGCTCCCTGTGCTTGACGGTCCCATTCCCCAGCCTATCCCCATCCCCCAGTAAATCCCCAGTTCTCTCTCTGATGCTATTACTTACAGCCTTGGGATTTGATGCTTTTGTGAATTTTTGTAAAACCTATGAGTTCTCATAGAGCTAGATAGATTCTGAACTTTTGGACTTTTAGCTCTTGCCAAAGTTTAGGTAACTGAAGTCAGTTGGGCTGGGTAAAAATCTTAGGCAGGTTAACCTAAGTCTTAATTTGATAGGCTTTAAAGTGAGAATGATAACAATAGTAATAATACCTTCCTTATGGGGTTACTGTAAATATTATAGGAAATAACTCTTATGTTTACCTCAGAGTTAGGCACATAATAAGAGCTCTTTAGCTGTTCACTGTTGAACTTTCTACTGCTACTGTTTTATTGCTTTTGCTATAGAAGAGGGCAGTGGTTAAGATCCTGAGCTTTTAACCACTGTCTCTACCACTGTCTAGTTGTATGATGTTGGGCAAATTATTTAACTTCTCCTTGTCTCAGTTTTCCTAGTTATTAAGTGAGAATCTTAACATTAGTATGCAATGTTGTGAGAATAAAATGAATTAATTCATATAAGGTGCTTAGAGTTGTATCTGGTATGTAGTAAGTGATTATGGTATTGGTTGTTGCTGTTATTTAACTAAAGTTCCCTCTTTGCCTTTGGTTTGGTCTTCCCACTGGGTGCTAGGTTAAATAGTTCAATACACAGGTCATACTTGAGGAGACAGAGGAACCAGTAAAGATTTATGAATGAAGAATAAATTTAATATAAATATATACAAAAACTAAAAA
>VBSM01002217.1:26859937-26873283 GCA_008086735.1 Cheirogaleus medius | reverse complement strand
AAGAAAAGAAAAAAAAGAATGTAATTATCCAATCCAAACAACAGGCAGAAAAATAAACAAAAAATTCAAAAAAAAGAATTAAGCTTCAGGAACTTGTGGGACTGAAACGAAAGATCTAATGTTTATGTCATCAGAGTTTCAGGAGAAGAGAATGAGGGCAGAGCTGGAAAAGTACTTGAAGAAATAATGGCTGTGAATTTCCCATATTTGGCAAAAGACATAGACCTCAGATTCAAGAAGCAGAGTGAACTCCAAGCAGGATAAACTCATGCCAAGATACATCACAATTAAAATTTGAAGAAAAAAAAATGGCACCTTACCTATAGGAGGAAAACAACTTTTGGAATTTTCCTTTACATGTAAAATTTATATATTTACATACATAGAATGCTGTGTAATATCATTTACATAACACTCCAACAGCAGTGGAATAAACATGTTTTTCAAGCATCCATGCCATATTCACCAAAATAGATGATATCCTGGGTCATAAAACAAACCACAATAAACTTAAAAGAACTTAAAATCATACAGAGTCTGTTCTCTGACCACAGTAGAATCAAACTAGAAATCCATAACAGAAAGATAATAGGAAAATCTCCAATAGTTGGAAACTGGACAACATACTTCTAAATAATCAATGAGTCAAAGAGGAAGTTTTAAGAAATAAATACATTGAACTGAATAAAAATGAAAATGCAACATAAAAATGAAAATGCAGCCGGGCGTGGTGGCTCATGCCTGTAATCCTAGCACTGTGGGAGGCCAAGGCGGGCGGATCATTTGAGCTCAGGAGTTCGAGACCAGCCTGAGCAAGAGCGAGACCCCGTCTCTACCAAAAATAGAAAAAATTATCTGGGCATGGTGGCGCGTGCCTGTAGTCCCGGCTACTCGGGAGGCTGAGGCAGAAGGATTGCTTGAGCCCAGGAGTTTGAGGTTGCTGTGAGCTAGGCTGACGCCATGGCACTATAGCCCAGGCAACAGAGTGATACTCTGTCTCAAAAAAGAAAAGAAAAGAAAAGAAATAAAACCACAGATCAATATCCTTCCTGAATATAGATGCAGAAATTCTTAAGAAAATATTAGCAAACAGAATTCAGCAACATATAAAAAGAACTAAACACTAAGTGGTGTTTATTCCAGAAATGCAAGGCTGGTTCAATATTTGAAAATCAATCATTGTGATACTGTACACCAAATTAACAGACTAATAAGAAGATGGTGTTATTGTAAGAGGGCAACACAGGGATCGTTGTGGTGATGGAAATATTCTACATCTTGACTATGAGTGTAAGCATTCTGGTTTTGATATTGTATATATTAATAGCTTTTTGAGATGTTACCATTGGGGGGAAAACTGGGTAAAACATTAGAATCTCTGTAGTTATTATTTCTGAAAACTCTTTGTATATCTACAGTTATCTCTAAACAAAAAGTTAATTTAGCAATTAAGGGAAAAATCCCTAAACCAAACTTGTAAAATGGGTAGTTCTTGGATTCCAGATATGTTAATGGAAAGACAATCTCAAAATTCCTATTAGAAATGATTTTGATGTGGCTATTTAAAACATAGCTTATTTATGGTGATTTTATATCATGTAGGCAAATCTGTTACCTTGCATTTCTTTTCTCCAGAAAAATTAGGTGTATTTTATGTACTGAGGCATTTAATTTATATTTAATGTTTGATGAGAACATATCTTGCTTGGTCCACTCTTGAGATCTAAGTAGTGTGCCTTGCAATCTTAGGTGGGGAAGTAAGAAAATATTTGTTGAGTGATGTAATTTATTCAGCATTCAGTGGGAGAAGGTAAGTATAGTAAAAATGTAAAAGATTAAACAGTGAATGTACATTATTAATCATAGAGTTGATGAGATTTTTGAAAGCACTTTCACCCAACAATGTTCTCTTTGCTGTGATGCGCAGTTTGTATTCTTAGGAAGCATTCTTGTTTTACTGCCAGCTTCATAATAAATCTTTACACTAGGTAATTCACTCTGGTAATCGAGAAGTGACTTCTAAATTTTCTTACTTGTACCATTAAGCTGATGTCTAGTGGTGGTAAAATAGCAATTCGAATTTGAAAAATATTAATGAGGAAAAGTTTTTGATTTGTACAATACATGTTATAAACCCTTCTGTGTTTTATTTTCATTAGTCATTTTGTACTTTACAGTTTTATTTTCTTGTATGTACATTCATGTTTATCTTTATTTAGATCTGCCTTTCTACACAACAGATTTGCAGCAGCTAACCATAAGAGTGCAAACAAGAAAATAGCATTGAGGTGTAAATAAAAGATACAAGTTAAGACCGAGACATATGACATAAGTCGCGAGTCTGCAAGGGCATGTGTACTTGCTGTTCGTGCCAGTCCTATGACTGGTTACCCACAGATTTATTCTTTACCCTTTCTCTTTTCTGTTTTATGTCTCAAGGGAGAGTGATTCCAGTAGGTGGCATTTTCCAAGTTCCCAAATCAGCTGGCTTCTGCCTGGGTTCAGCCATTGGGAAGTATTGACAGGAGTTTGGAAAGTAGGAGGAAAGGAAAGTATTTTTCTCCCTCTCTGCACTCCTTTGCAGTGCCATTTTCTCTTGCAGTGCCTTGATTCTCTTTTTCTACTGGGTGACGTTGGACTTGGGCTCTGGTAAATCATCACTGCTTTCTCCCTCTGATCTATAATCTTAGGGATGATAGTGACTTCCTGCTGTGTGCCTCACAATCCCTGATTATGTTTAGCATAGTTAGAATCTTTTGTACTCAATATCTCTAGCATATTTAATAGCATTATAGCCGCCTTTTGATTTTTATGTACTATGAAATAATCAGGCTAGGTATAGTTTTGATATTATCTATGTTCTTATTTGCCTCTGTGATGACCTATTTTTTTCCCCTTAAACTGATTGATTTCTTCTCTCAGAATAGAGAAGTTTAAGCAGAAATAGAGCAACCTTAAAGGATTTTATGTCTTAAATCTGATCCTTCATGCTATTTTCAACAGACATGTGAATTAGACCTTCAGCAAATGTTCATTTCAAACATTTGTTGAGTGTCTGCAGTGTGATGAAGCACCAAGCTGGGTGAGCTAAGAGTAAAAGGATGGGATATGACATGGTCTCCATTTTCAAGTTGCTTTTAGAGGTTCTGAACAGGGCTTATGATGTGGAAGGGGTTCTTATTGCTAGCACCTTCAGTGACAGGGCTTTATGGGAAAGTATTATGAATTCCCATATAATATAAGCATATAATTCCCATAAATATGTAGTCCCATGACATGTGAACATAAAGTTGTATTGTGAATATAGAGAAAGGGGGATGTTTGGTGTATTTGAAAGAACTCCCAAGTTCAAGAAACTATCGTTTTGTTCTTGTTTTTCAACTAAGTGATTTGATATCATGGAACAAGGTAGTTATGGTCTCTTAGTCTCCTGTTTTATAATATTTTGTTAAAACAATTGATTTCAGAAAATTTAAAAGGAGCTCTGTATTTAATAATAATTTAGAAGATTGTTAAGTCATCATATAGTTGTTTCCCATCCATCTTCACTTTTTCTTTAATTGCTAATTGCTAATTCTGACTCTAATCAGTGATTAGACTATACCTTTATAATTGATGTCACACCTCAGCTTGGTGTCAAGCCTCCTGGAGCTTATGTTAATGTGTTATGTTAAAAGTGTACCCCCATTATTCTATCTAGCCTTCTTTGGCCTTGGTTGCTACTTATTCAGATATTACAAAGGAGGTGGTTGCCAGGGAACAACAGATCCAATAGTTATCATTGAGTCTTATTGCTGAAGGTTTTTAAAAAATACATAATTCTCTATTTACCAAATACTGTTGCAACTGAAAGGTCTTAATAAAGAAATGTCTCCTCTCCCCAGTCTTTTATTTTGAAAATTTTCAACTCTACAGAAAATTTTAAAAAATTGTATGGTAAATATCATATATTCTTCATCTGGACTCACCATTTGCTAACATTTTTTCCTACATCTGCTTTATCTTTCTTTCTCTCTATATACAAATATCTTTGCTTATTTCTTTTTGGTACCATTTGGAAAGTGTTGTTCTTCCATGACTAGACTTCCTCCAAATAGTTTTCCCCTCATTTTATATTAATTTATATTTTTTGATAAGCATTTTCTGATCACCTTCTTCTACCACCTACCACCACTACTCTACTGCTTTATTCTTTTTTTACTTTTTTCTATTTCTTTCTATTTTTTAGTAGAGATGGGGTCTCGCTCTTGCTCAGGCTGGTCTCGAACTCCTGAGTTCAAACGATCAGCCCGCCTTGGTCTCCCAGAGTGCTAGGATTACAGGCATGAACCACCACACCCAGCCTCTACTGCTTTATTCTGATATCTTTTTTTCCCTTTTAAAAAATTGAGCAAATTATCTGTAACATAAAATTTGTCATTAAACCATTTTTAAGTGTACAGTTCATCAGTATTAATTACAGTCATAGTGTTGTGCAACCATCACTACTGTCTCTTTCCAAAACTTTCACCACTCTACATGAGAAACTTTGTAGCCATCAAGCAATGAATCTTTATTCCCCCTCTTCACCTGGCCCTCGGTAACCTCTAATCTACTTTCTGTCTTTATAAATTTGCCTATTCTAGATACTCCATATAAATGGAATTGTACAATATTTGACCTTTGGTGTCTGGCATATTTCACGTAGCATAATGTCTTCAAAGTTCATCCATATCATAGCATGTATTGGAACATCATTCCTTTTTGTAGCTGAATAATATTCCATTGAATACCCCCCACTTTTGTTTATTCATTTATCTATCGATGGACACTAGGTTGTTTCTACCTACTGGCTAGAGTGAATAAAGCTGAAATGAACGTTGGTTTGTAAGTATCCCTTAGAGTCCATGCTTTTGATTTTGTTTTTTGGTATATACCTAGGAGTGGAATTCCTTGGTCATATAGTAATTCTATGTTTAACTTTTTGAGGAACTGCCAGACTTTTCCACAGCAGCTTCAGCATTTTATATTCCCACCGGTATGGTATGAAGGTTTCAATTTCTCCACATCCTCACCAACACTTTCCATTTCTTTGATTATAGCTATCCTAGTAGGTGTGAAGTGGCATGTTGTTGAA
Source organism: Cheirogaleus medius (assembly GCA_008086735.1). NCBI lineage: Eukaryota > Metazoa > Chordata > Mammalia > Primates > Cheirogaleidae > Cheirogaleus > Cheirogaleus medius. Next base: position 26,868,167 of record VBSM01002217.1, on the reverse strand, counting down.
ATTTTTGCTTTGCATTTCCCTAATGATTAGTGATGTTGGACATCTTTTCATGCACTTATTGGTCATTTGCATATCATTCGAGAAATGTCTATTTAAGTCCTTTGCCTATTTTAAAAATTGGTTTATTTATCTTTTTGTTCATGAGTTGTGAAAGATTTTTTATATGTTCTGGATAGTAGATCTTTATCAGATATATGATTTGTAAATATTTTCTCTCATTCTGTAGGTTATCTGTTCACTCTCTTGATAATGTCCTTTGATGCACAAAAGTTTTAAATTTTGATGGAATCTAATTTATCCATTTTTTTTCTTTTGTTGCTAGTGCTTTTCTGAAACTTTAGTAACAGAACCATTAGCAAATTTATCAGTTGTTAGGTGATTTTCTCCCCTGGTGATCCCAGATTAGGGCTTGGACTGCTTTTTCGGTCCAGGATCAACAAAAAATAACAATATTAGTTGCCACTAACTATGTACCTGCTATAGGCTAGGTGACTTTCGGAAGTCTGAGAAAAGAGAATTCTAAGGCAGAAAAGGCTCATACTTTTATTCTTGCCAGGTAAATTCTACTAAAACCTCATAACTTTCCAAAGACGTTAGAAGATACAGTCTTCTCCATCATTTTTCTGGAAGAAATTTAACTGGAAGAACTACCATTAGTGTGCCTACGGCACTGAACAGGTTCCTGACATTTGTCCTGGACCCTAGGCTCCACGTTTCTGCATTTCATTGACTCTTACTTAGCTAGCTTTTTACTTTACCTGCCTAGTCCACAGTATTCTTTACAAACTTCTTAAGAAACTCAAGGTAAATGGGTTACTTACAAAGGGACTACCATTTTGATCCAGACTTTAAATCTATTATATTGTGCTAGAAAATGAGAATTTCCCCCACATCTACAACTCTGAAATTCCTTTTAGAAACTATGTGATGCCATTGATTAAAATAATTAGACTTTTTCCTGTTTGTGATATGAGTGCATTCTCTCTGGTATGTTTTCTCTTGGATAATCCGATCATTGTTCACCTTTTCCCCTCAAACTATAAAAACACAAATATTAAGTGCTTTATTAATGTTTAATATGTTTTATTCTGATCTTTCCCCCTAGCGGATCTGAAAAGAACAATTGCTGTCCTTTTGGATGATATTTTGCAGCGCTTGGTGAAGCTGGAGAACAAAGTCGACTATATTGTTGTGAATGGCTCCACAACCAACAGTACCAATGGTACTAGTGGGAATTTGGTGCCAGTAACCACAAATAAAAGAATAAATGCATCAGGCAGCATTAGATAGCAGTCGAAGATCACCTTGTGCTGCTACATCCACTGTGGATTGTATCCTCTGGCAGAGAAGCTTTTTAATCGCTGGCTAGGACAGCTTTTCAATAAAAGCTCTACACATTTTCAAGGAGTATGCTGGATCCATGGAACTCTAATTCTGTATATAAAATTTTAAAAGTAATTAGTTTGCTTTCAGGCAAATCTCTTCAATGCTGTACTGTATCCTTAAAGGGAATTTGGTAACATGGTTGATGTAGTAAGCAGGTAGGTGATTTTTGTATAAATCTTTTGTGTTTGAGGTCACGCTGAAACAAAAACACTAAAAGACATGGATTCATTTCTATAAAATATTTATTTAAGTATATAACATGTTTTTCAGATAAGTGAAGAATATTGTATTGATCATTCTGTTATGTGTTCTCAATAGATATAAGTGTTAGACAAAGGCTATTAGAAAATGTGCTTACTTCCAGTACTATATTTTGTTACTCAGATTATGAGCAGAGAAAGGAAATATAATGTTGAAAATAATGTTTTGCAACCATGACCCAAAGAATGTGTTTGTTTGCACTATCCTTCAAAATAACTGAAGGTTTAATTATTGTATATTTTAAAAAATTACATTTATAAGAGTATAATCTTTCTGAAATGGGTAGCAGCCACTGTCCATAACCTATTCTAAATATTGGGGCAGTTTATTAACAACATTAAAATAGTAGTAAACTGTAATCTCATACTTAAAATTTTCTTATATTCTGAAGAGTAAAAGATATTTTTATGATGAGATTAAAAATAACTAGATGAGATTAAAAATAACTAAAGTATTCATGATTTTTCACATACATGAATGTTAAAAGTTTAACCCCTTGAGTATCTGTGCTGTCAAGAAAGCACATTATTTCCATACTTGGGTAATTTTTGCTTTTATTATGTTGGCGAGGGAGGAAGGGACTGAGGTATTTGGGAGACTGGGATTCTTGAGGATTTTAGCCAGATGTATATAATAAAGGTACTTGTGCTACAATAAATTGCTTGGAAAATGTTAACATTATATTATATAAGAGTATCCTGCTTTTTGAAATTTTGGATTTGTATAACAGATACATTAGATAATCATTTTATATAATGACCGCTTAAAATAATTAAGAACATTTAAAATATAAATTATGAAGATGACTATCTTTTCAAGAAAAAAAGCTACTGTATATAAGAAATTCTAATCTTGGGTAATTCTAGTATGGAATAAAATATACCTTTATTTAAATTTCCCTTGTAGCAAATCTAATTGCCATATGGTGCCCTATATTTCATAGTATTTATTCTTTATGATAACTGCTTAAGAGCAGCTAGCTTCTAGATTCAGACTATATGGAATTTAGTTTTGGATATTGTATTGTTCGTTATTACAGTATGCTACCACATGTAGCAATAATTGTAATATTTTATTAAAATAAGTATGTGGAAATATTGTTTCATGAAAGATAGATTTCCAAACTCTGTTCTCTGTACTCTACCTTTATGTGAAGAAATTAATTATATACCATTGCCAGGTGAAGCTTGGAATAATTGTTCAGTCTCTTTTAGATGTGGACATTTTTGGTTTTTGTTTTCAGGGATGAAATAAATTTATTATTTGTACTTACAAAGTATTTTTATTTAACAGTGGTTGTGTATTTAATAAATGATAAATGATTGAAAGGAATCTTAGGATAATTTTGGGTTTTGATCATTTTAGGCTGACACAGGCATGTAAGCACTACCATAATCAAGATAAATAGAATATTTCCATCATCCTAGAAAATTCTCTTCTTTTCTCTTGTAGTTTGTCCCTTTCCCCTGGCCCTGGCATGCACTGATCTAGATTTTCTCTCTAAAGCTTTGCCCTTTCCAGAATGTCCCATAAATGGAATCCTACATTATGTAGTTTTTGTGTCTGGCTTTTTCACTTAGCATAATGCTTTTAGGATTGTAGCATGTTAAAGTAACAAGGTGCAGCCCCAGTGGAGGGACCAGCCTTAGGCAATCTAAAGTATGTTTTTCACTAATCTTTCTTGGTTCTGTCTATAGGATAGAGGTGTTAGGTACTTAGGATCTCTGGCTTTTTAAGGGACAAGGGTACCCTGCTTTGGTGCTATCTCTAGCAATTGCTCCACCTGGGAAGAAGGATAAGGGCGGGCACTCCATTTTTGTGTTGCCCCACCCTTAATCCTATCCTGAGCAACTGCTACACCTGTGGAAGGAGGGAATGCTTTTATCAATCTGGGAATTCCCCAGCCCAGGCATGATAGGATTTAGAAAGTGACATAAGTAACCTAAAGGTAATTATTACGCCATTAGGTTGAATCTGCATTGCCGTTCATCCCCCCAGGTGGGCTTTCAGAGAGGGAGTTCTATATGCAGATGAAATTTTGAGGACACCTGTTGATCATTTGATAATATCCCATACCTCCTGAGAGCCCTACCCCAGAGTGAGCTAATAAAAGGAAACAATCTGAGAATTCATAGACTGAGTGAGTCTGTCAGTCTGTCTGTCTGTCTCTACTTGCAGAGACAGACCCATTTGTTCTACAATAAAGAGCTGCTTGTGTGAAACTGCTTCCTGCCTGAGGTTATTCTATCACACTGGCCCTGCTGGTGATTTTTCCAAGCAAGGAGTCAGAGGACGAGGATAATAGTCTGGACTTGATACTTTGGTGTGTCTGGTCATTCTTTGGCCAAGAGCACACCAAAAACCAAGGGCAGACTGCCACCCTGTCAGAGGGACAACTCTTAGTGAGGACTTTCCCAGGCTATCTCCTTTTCTATTGATATGTCTTGATGCTGGATGTGTTATCCTAGCCTTGTTTGGTACAAGTATTTCTGTACAGGATTTCTGAATTTGCAGAAGCCGGTCTCTTGGATCACCTACAGGGTACGACCAACAGCTGTGCGCTCAGAGGTCCCATGTTTCTTTTCTAACCCAGCCCTGTATCGGACATTGTGTGCAAGGCAACAGTCCATGTCACCTTGTCAATCCTCACGGTTATAGTTACTGTTTATGCCCTTTTTCACTTGATAATCTGTACCTTCTGTCTAAAACATCACCCCACTTTAGCAGGAAGTAGATCAATGACATCACCCCTCCTCTCATAGATATGGAAGGGTAAAATTGACAGTGGGGAATATGTAACAGAGAAAATGGCCTGCAAAAGAGTAAAAATGTTTTCTGTCCCTTCAAAACCCTCTCACCCTTTTTGAGAACTAAAACCTACATCCCTGCCTCAGGCCAGTGGTAAGGAGTGTCCTTTGTTCTTTGTGCCACAGGAGATGGCTGGAGGGAATTGTCTGCATGGAGGTCAGAGATTGTTTTAGCCAAAGATGGGATTATGGGATTAGTCAGTACCTAAACTCTGTACTTCTGCTCAAAAGTGGTACCTTGGTACTTTGAGATGGGAGTGTGCTGACCTTGTCATTTGCCAGCAAATTAATAAACTCTTTCCTTCTCAAAAAAAAAAAAAAGGTTTTAGCATGTTGTATCATGAATCAGTAGTCCATCTGTCAATGGAAAAAAGCCAAACTCTGTAAAATAATTTTAAAGAGATTATTCTGAGCCAAGTTGGAGGACCATGACCTGGGGCTGCTCCCAAGAAGCCTTGAGCAAGTGGACTCGCTGTGGCTGGGTTACAGTTTGGTTTTATACATTTCAGGGAGACAGAGGTTACAGGTAAAGTCATAAATCAGTATGTGGGAGGTATACATTGGTTTGGCCCGAAAAGGTGGGCCATCTCAAGGAGGGGGGGCTTACAGGTTATAGGTGGGTTTAAACATTCTTTGGCTTGTAATTGGTTAAGACATGAAACTTTATCTAAAGGCTTGGAATGTTTCAACACAGGAGCTGTTATCAGAGATAAGCCACCAGACATAGATTTGTTGTGTAAATTGAGGACCTGTAGGTTTGTCTTGCATACCCTTAGGCCTGTTAATGGGTTACAAAGGATGTCCTCAAGAAGAGAGGGGGGCATGATAAGGGATGTCTGACTTCCTTCTTCCTGGCAGGCAATTTAGTTTTAGGATATTCCTTTGGCCTCGAGGGGGTCCATTTAGTCAGACTTGGGGGGGGGGTGAGCCTCAAAATTTTATTTTAGTTCACAATTCTGATTAGTACTGAGCTGAAGACTCCAGGGCTCCCTCTACACATTTCATGAGTTCTGTCTCTCTGTGCAGCCCTGTCTTGGACAGTGCTCTGCCTTGCAAATTCTAGCTGCACCACCTTTCCTGAATTTTCAAATTTTCTTCTTCAATTCAGGGAGAATGGCCCTATTTGGTTTCCCTTTCCCCTGTGCTGTGGCCTGGAAAGTTTCATGCAGTGAGTTGGAGGCAATTGTAGGGCTTATCTTGTTTGCTTTCCTTCTCTCAGGGATCACTGTTCTGTTTCCCTTTGTTCAATGTTTGAAAACTGTTGTTGTATAGATCTTATCCGTTTGTTTGTTTCTTTAAGGTAGAGGAAGGGTGTATTAATTTTCTTTTCTTTCTTTTTTTTTTTGTTTAATATAATCTTTCTTAAAAATTTTTTTTTCTTTTTTCCTGAATCCTTATGGCTACATGGTGTATTAATTTTCTATGATTGCTGTAACAAATTACCACAAATTTGGTGGATTAAAATGTCAACCTAAAGGAAGAAACTGAGGCACAAAATATAATTTTAAAGAGTTTACTTGAGCCGAGATGAGGACAGCTGCCTAGAAGACTGAGAGCCAAGTAACCTTGGATATGGGTTTTGTTTGGCCTTTGTCACAAGCAGGTTTTTAAAGGCAAAAAAATGTGGACAAGGAGTGGGCTGGTACAAAGTTGTTTGTCAGGAATTCTCATTGGTTTACAGAAATAACATTGATTGGTGATTGGCTATACACTGTTGAACTGTAGGGTATGGGTTATGGTATCCGTGGCAACAGTCAGTCTGGAGTCCACACAGCAAGCAGCTTTAAGAGATGATTACTTAGCTCAAGGGGGCAAAGTCTGAAGTGACTGCTGTCTTATTCCCATGCCTCTCTAGGCCTGATAATTCAGAGGTGGCTCACATTCCTCAGATAAAAGTTTCATTTCTTTCTCAAAAACAACACATTTATTCTCTTACAGTTCTGGAAGTCAGAAATCTGAAATCAAGGTGTTGGCAGGACTGAGCTCCCTCTGGAAGCTCTGGGGGAGAATGTTTCCATGCCTTTTTCAGCTTGTAGAGCTGCATTCCTTGCATTCCTTGGCTGTCGGTCCCTTTTTTCATTTCCAAAGCCAGCGGTGTGGTGTAGCATATTGCTTCAGTCATCACATTGCCTCTTTTTCTGTAGTCAGATCTCTGTCTCCCTAAGTTACCAATAACTTTGTTTTTTTGTTTTTTTGAAACAGAGTCTCACTCTGTTGCCTGGGCTAGAGTGCTGTGGCGTCAGCCTAGCTCACAGCAACCTCAAACTCCTGGGCTCAAGCAATCCTTCTGCCTCAGCCTCCCGAGTAGCTGGGAATACAGGCATGCGCCACCATGCCCAGCTAATTTTTTCTATATATTTTTAGTTGTCCAATTAATTTGTTTCTATTTTTAGTAGAGACAGGGGTCTTGCTCTTGCTCAGGCTGGTTTCAAACTCCTGACCTTGAGCGATCTGCCCGCCTCAGCCTTCCAGAGTGCTAGGATTACAGGCGTGAGCCATCGTGTCTGGCCAATAACTTTTCCATAATGTTTTAAGCATCACACCTGACCATCATTTTCTGTCTTTATAGCACACTCCCTCTAATCCCTTGACTCTGGTAATTTGTTTCCCCAAGATCACTGATCTATCGATCCTCCCATCTTATCACTATGCCTCGGCTCCTTAATGTCCTCACTTTCTCTCTTTTCCAGGTTAGATTCTACCGTGCAGCATTATAATCACTCCTTTCAAACACAACTCAACTTCCTTGCCTCGCTCATCTTCTGTTGTGCCTCCATAGCATTTAAATCTCAACTCTCTATTCCATGACTGACTGCACCTGACCAGCCACGCAGGCATTAATGCCTGACATCCGTTTTATTTCATGACCTCTAACCTCAAGTTGGTTCTTAGTGCTGTCTGGCAATTCTACTACCCTAGTCAATTTATCTTCTGCTTTAGTTACTGTTTCATACCTTATTCTCATTCCTTAATTCCCCAATACCTACTCTCTACTCTTTGCTTTCAGTTAATAAACTTACTTCATATTTTACTGAAAAACAGAGCAATTAAAAAGAACTTACATATGCTCTCTCCATCAAATTTTGTGACCTACTTTCTTCTCTACCTGTATACTCTCTAACTTTCCTCTTCATACAGCAGCTGAGCTGTCCAGGCTCCTCACTAAGGCCAATATCTCCACTTGACCCTCTCTTTCCAGCATCATCAATATCCCCTTCTCTACTGGGTCATTCTCATTAGAATACAAACATGTTGCAGTGTTCCTCTCTCCTCCCCTCCAAAAAAACCTAACCCTCTTTGACCTCATGTTCATCTTCAGCTACAGCATTAGTATTAGTTACCTATTGTTATGTATCAAATTACCACACACAAAAAATGGCAGCTTAAAACAAAACACACTTATTATCTCACAATTTCTGTCAGATTAGAAGTCCAGGCATAGGCTTAGCTGGGTCTTCTGCTTCGAGGTGTCACATAATGTTGCAGTCATGGCTGAGGTCTCATTTGGAGGCTTCACTGAGGAAGGAGCCACTTCCAAATTCAGGCTGTTGTTAACAGGATTCAGTTCCTTGCAGGCTTTTGGGCTGAGGACTGTAAGGCTGGTGGCAGGCCCCCCTCCCCTCCCTAGATCAAAAAAGAAAAGGCTCACGAGACCAGACCCGCCAAGGACAATACTGCCAGGCCCCGCTGAGAGAAACCACACCCAGATGTCCACTCGGATAAGATAAGAACGGTTTGGCTCCTGGATTCCACAAATACCTCCAGCCCCTCCTATT
>VBSM01002217.1:26830657-26846527 GCA_008086735.1 Cheirogaleus medius | reverse complement strand
GAGACGGGGGTCTCGCTCTTGCTCAGGCTGGTCTCGAACTCCTGAGCTCAAGCGCCACCTCGGCCTCCTAGAGTGCTAGGATTACAGGCATGAGCCACCGCTCCTGGCTCCCCACATTTCTTTAGAGTAACAAAAAATTAAAATGTATGTTGAATTAAGCCATTGTTAGTTGGATTATTCTGTTATTTGTAGAAGAAAACATTCCTAACGTACTCATCACTGCAAAATGCTGATAATTCCTATGTCATAAAGTTTTATGAGGAATAAATATGTAAAATCTCTAACAATTGCCTAGGCAATTTTCATGCTACCTCTGCCCATCCTACTTCCTGGATCAATTCAGCTACATTTTTTGGAGGAAATTGTAATTCAATTTACCTTTTTATTAAAGCAGAGGTCAGAACCATACAATATTCTAATCAGCAAAGGTGTCACAGCTCCAGAAATCATATTCGTTAAATATGAAATGTCTAACTTCCAATCCAAAGTGTAGTTTATTATATCTCAAACAAGCAGCAGTACAATTAATTGAAGAATGCGCCTAAACCATTGACACAGTTTTGCCATCTGAATGGTAGCTTGTTTATATCTAAGGTTAGGATAACATTTTCTAGTTTGTTCCATACTCTCATTTGTCACGCCCACTATTTTTGTTGACTTCTTTGGCCAGAGGAGTTTGCTGCTCCAGCATCTTCCTGTAAGAGTCCACAATGGCACTGAGGCTATTCATAATTATTTCCCTCTAGACTCATTAAATTGTACTTGCCTACACAGACATTCCCCTGCCACGTTTCTATAAGGTCACAGAGCCTGGCATTTTCTCCTATTTATCTTTGTTAGTTTAGCTGCTGCCAAAAAGCAGGGCTAGGCTCTCATAAAGGGGTAGAACAGACAGTAGCAAACTACAGGTATGACTGGAGAGAGGGCTCAGCTGGATCTCCTCTAAAATGCCAACCTGATTTCAGGACCACTCATTTATCTGACTGTTGAACGCTCTTTGGTTGAACGCTCCTGAAAGGGAAGAGGACTTTAGATGAACCAGGAGGGGAGGTTCCCAAACAATTTGTGTACACAATATTTCGCGTTTTGTACCTGAAACATGTAGAAAAACCCTTTTAAAATAAAGTACTGTATTGAAGTCAGAGAATTATTTTTCTTACTGTTTAACGACTCCCCAGGACTAATAATGGATTTCCCACCCCTTTTCCAGGTTGCTAAGCCAAATTAGGGCTAAATTACCAATTGCATGGTAATTCAACTTTTTTTTTTTTGAGACAGAATCTCACTCTGTAACCTGGACTAGAGTGCATGGCGTCAGCCTAGCTCACAGCAACCTCCAACTCCTGGGCTCAAGCGATCCTTCTGCCTCAGCCTCCCGAGTAGCTGGGACTACAGGCATGCGCCACCATGCGGGCTAATTTTTTTCTATATATATTTTTAATCGTCCAGCCACTTCCTTTCTATTTTTAGTAGAGACAGGGTCTCGCTCTTGCTCAGGCTGGTCTCGAACTCCTGAGCTCAAACAATCCACCCGCCTCGGCCTCCCAGAGTGCTAGGATTACAGGCATGAGCCACCGCGCCCCGCCTTAATTCAACTTTTAAACAGATTTTGTGGAGTCTTTCCAAAGGTTAAAAAAACCCCCTACCTAAGTTGTTTTTTACTTGTTTTTCTTTAACCATGTTACTTCACTTCCTTCGAAGAGCACGTGGCTTTAGCGTCACCCAGACTGAAGGGAGACACTCGGGACTATTGACTTCATAGCACAGGGTTTGAAACGCCGGTAACAAGGAAAACAAGGCTGTCAAGTATGGAGGGAGGCGGGCCTCAGTCTAACCAGAGCCTCCTCAAAGCCACTCACATTTCAAGAGATGGATTAAGTTGAAAGGGCCGTTTGCTATGCGTCCATGACATGCAAGGCCCTGCACTGCCCGGCCACTCGGTAACTTTGCAAGGAGACTTGCCGGGCCGGGGAAAGGGAAAGGCGACACAGGCGAGGTCCGTGGCCCGCGGCAAACCGCGTCCCCGGCGGCCAGGTAGAAGCGCGCGCCCTGCGCCCTGCGCCCAGGCTGCGCGCGCCCGCCGCGGTCTGCGGGCCGGACCGGCCAATCCGCGGGCGGCGGGCGGCGGGCGGCGCGGCCTGGCGCCGGGGCCGGTGTTCGCGCGGGCGCCCTGGCTCCCCGCCGGCCATGGAGCGTCTGAGCTTGCCTCCCGGCGGCGCGGCGGCGGCGGACGAGTACCTGGAGTACCGCAGGTGAGGGGCGGCTCGCGGCCCGCATCCCGCCGCTCCGCGGGCAGAGGACCGGGCCGGCCCGGTGTCCCTTAGCCGGAGGACGGCTGGTGGCGCCAGGGCACCCGGCATCGGTTCCTGGGCTGTGGGAGGGAGGCCTAGGTGCATTTCAGGTTTCGCCTTTCTGCAATTAAACATTGCAGTGACTCGCAGGTCTGTTCGGTGATAAGTCTTCCGAGGCCAGTTAAGATGTCCTTCCGTTCCCTTCCGAGGAGGATTATTAGCTCTAGATGTATGCAAAGGTCCAATTGTTTTTTTAAAATGGCCATTGAAGAAATACACCTGGAGTACTCGGGACCTATAAAAGTTAGCAGACATCAAATTAATCCGGTAATGGGTAAATCGTAAACTTCAGAACGTGCTCGCAACCCCGAGGTGCTGGTTTTAGGGAAAGACGCCGCCGACTGGTGTGGTTTTCTGTGGTTTTGGAGAAACTGGTCCCCAGAAGCAGGACGCAGTTCACTGCCCTGTGCGCTGGCAAAGGCTGCTGCACCTTAGGCGCCGTGTTCTTTTTCTGTTGCCTGAGGTTTTTGGCAGTTGGGAAACTGGGCGAATGGGAATTACTGGGAGGACGGGCCGGAGGCTGCGGGGTCGAGGCGGGACGATGTGTGTGTTCAAACGGGAGGTGAAACGGTCATGGCTCAGCCTGGGAAACCTGAGCGAGACGGGCTACTCTGTTTAACAGTGGTCTGCCCAAATCCCCCAGAGGAGTCCGGGCAGGCGGGTTCCCCAGCTGACCGCACTGGCCCCGACTGCCCAGCTGGTGCAGTTTTAGGTAATGCTTAGAACTGCCTAGAATTCTGAACCGAGAAAGTGAAAGTGAGGAGCTTGATGGGTCAGTCCCCATGGACAGTTCAGGTGGGTTCAGGTAACTCCAAGATTCCTAGGCGGAACAGCAACGACCCAGCCCTCACCCAGGGCAGAGCCGGCTCCTTTAACCTCCAGTTCTCCAGGGCTTTTCTCAGGAGTGAATTGCTGGGACCAGGTGTTGACTGGTAACGTAGATATTTAGATATGTGGATCCATTGTGGGCCTCGAGTTGTCTCTTTCCTAGCCTAGAAAATGTTAGGGGCAGGCCTGGTGGGAAACTATTTTTGCAAGCATAAATAACCCGAAACATTTCCCTACAAAACAGATTATCAGGTCTTTTGCTGGCATTAGGATTTGAGAAAAGTGGGGAAAACAGCACTTGGGTGCCTAGATGTGAAAAGGGGTGTGGTGGTGGGAAGGGTCAAAAGGATGAATCTAGAAGGAAATAAACTCTCCTTGAAAGTTTTCCTTGGTTTGGTCTTGCCTAGGTGCTTTGGTGGGAGTTAGTTGGGAGGGGAGGTGTAGAGCCTTGCTGTTAATGCCTAGAAGTGTGGACATAGGCATCACCTGGGAGCTTGTTAGAAAGCAGAGTCTCAGGCCCACCTCAAACCTGTATTTGAACAAGATTCACTGGGGGTTCTGTAAATAATAACTTTTTTTTTTCTTTTTTCCTTCATGAAAATTACCATAACATTAGAGCTGCACTGGTTTAGAACGTAAATACCAATGTACTCTTCCTTTAAAGGTCTGCATTTATCTTAAGATCTGTCCAGTACCTGTTGATATTCTTCTTGATAGCTATAAGAAAGTGAAATGGCCCAAAACTTATCTCAGAATAAAATGCTATTTGTTTTTTACTGTTGTTTATCTAAGTTGTTTATGTTAGGAAGGTTGTGATGATTTCATAGCTTACGAATTGGTTTTTATTTCCTACCTCAGAGGCTTCACGGCATGGAAAAAAGTATGTATTGCACAAAAAAATATGTAGCATCCTACAAATAATACTTTTCATGACTTTTAAAGAGGCTGTTTTCAAGGAGAAATGTCTTCAATTTTGAACAACTTCTTTTAGTTGTGCTTTCTTTTCCTCCAGGGATGCCAACTCTTAATTTCTTTCCATAGAAATAGTCGGGGCTTAATTGTTCCCATAAAATTTTGGGTTCTTTTGAAATCAAACAATGATAAACCTGAGTACCCAACACACGGATGTGGGTTTGAGCTTATGCAGATCCAGGTGTGTTTTTAGGTTCCACATTAGTTTAAAGTCCTGGCCAGAGTTTGGGATCAGGCATGGAAATTAGTTGTGTTCGTTTCTGCATTGATATTTTTTGTACTTTTTTTGATACTGTTTTTAAAGGAGGAAAATTTTAGAACTTTTAGCATTCTAGGCTCTAACTTTTAATGAGAAGAATGAGCATGTTTGCATCAGAATCAAAGGAGAAATTAAGATGAGTATGTGCTAATCTTCCATTGATAAACCTCCAGTAAAGTCAGATGTTATGAATTCATTGACTTTCTTATTTATAATACTCTTTTATATGGGAAGTATAGAGTAGAAAATATTTCTTTCCTCAGTCATCACTAGCTTCATGGTTGAGGCATCTATAATAAAAGATAGATTAACAAGAGAAAAGCTTATACATTTATTTAAAATAAGTTTTATGTGACAGTGGGCACTTTCATAAAATGAAGATCCAAAGAAACTGGAAATCCTATGTATTTTTTTTTTTTTAATTTTTAATTTTTTAGAGACAGGGTCTTGTTCTTTCACCCAGGCTGGAGAGGAGTGGCCTAATCATACCGTGTTTCCCCAAAAATAAGACAGTGTCTTATATTTATTTTTCCTCAAGAAGACACCCTAGGGCTTATTTTCAGGGGATGTGTTATTTTTTTTAAGTACGGTACAACAATCTACATTTATTCAAATATAGTTAAGTCGTCTTCGAAACATCATCATAACTCTCCAAACCCGGAATTCCATTCTGAATTAGTTGCGACTCTATTTCCTTTAGAACCATTGGCTCCAATCTCTCATGTTGAGCAATAGAGCTCTCCTGGGGCAGATGAGAAGGGCTGCTCGTCTTCTTTACTGCTCTGTGTGGAAATGCATGGGTTGTGCAGATACGCTGCATAGCCACGCCCATCACTAGGTCTTATTTTCGGGGTAGGGCTTATATGGCTTATATTTCGCAAATGCTTATAAATCCTGCTAGGGCTTATTTTATGGGTAGGTCTTATTTTTGGGGAAACACGGTAGCTCACTGTAACCTTGACCTCCTGGGCTCAAGCGATCTTCCTGCCTTAGCCTCCTGAGTAGGTAGGACTACAGGCATATACCACCATACCTGGCTAATATTTTAATTTTAATTTTGTAGGAATGGGGTCTTGCTATATTGCCCAGATGGTCTCGAACTCCTGGCCTCAAGTGATCCTCCTGCCTTGGCCTTCCAAAGTGCTGGAATTATAGGCATGAACCACTGCACCTGGCCCCTGTGTATTTTTATGCTTAGATTTGATGAAGAATATAAGGTCATGGAGAAAATGATTGAAGGAAAAAAGGGTATGATCTAATGGTAATAAACTGGAGGGAACTTAGCAAGGCCTGTTTGTTTATATTCTTCTCCATGTCCCCATGTCTTAGAAGATAAGCATGCTCCCTTGCTCCATCTATAGGGAGATTATTTCTGGAATGAAAGTTTTATGACCTGCTTCAGAGAAGAAGAGGGCGGGGAAGATGAGAGTGACCTTCCTACTTCTGTTTTTGCAAATGCCAGGGTTTTGTATTTTGGGGTAGCATGTCCTGAACTCCGTGAGAAGCAAAAGTTTTACTACAATTGTTTGTAATTTGGCTGTTATCATGTGCTTAAAGTAAAAAAATCAAAGTCAAAGCAGCCTTTCCTTTGACTATGCCGGTATAGTTTAGTATTTTTAACCTGGAAAATAAATACTCAAGGCTTAAGAGAAATACTCTTTTGTTGTAGAATCGTCGGTGAGGACGATGGAGGGAAACTTTTTACTCCTGAAGAATATGAAGAATACAAAAGAAAAGTTTTACCTACGCGCTTACAAAACAGATTATTTGTGAGCTGGCGGTCACCAACTGGAATGGATTGTAAACTTGTGGGCCCAGAGACACTGTGTTTTTGTACACATAGGTAAGATATTCTATTGCTAAGTTGTCTGATGATTAGAAAATAAAAAGCTGTAGCAAAGCATATCTTCTATAAGTAACACTCTGATGAGTAACATTTAAAAATAGGCCCTTATACAGTACAGTAGAAATTATCTAAAGCTTTTTTTAGCTGTAATTTAAACATTTCAATCATAGCCTATTAGAACTCATCATAGAGTCTATCATGTTAAGCAACTCTTTTCTTGCCGTTGGTAAAAAAGATTTTGGTGCCCCTATGACTTTGCCAGGGGTCTTTAAGTTTGTGTGGGGAGCAGAGTCTACCTATGTCTGCTATCATCGGACAAGGTAGAGAACGAATGGATCATCAGACTGAAGAACCACTTCAACAGTCGCTTGAATTGACCCACACTGATTATGCTATCCATCTACATATAGAAGCATTGCTCCTCAAATTTACTGATCGCCTTTCATACCTTAAAGAACTGTTGTGTTGATACCTTTCTTTAAACAAATAAAAATACAATGCCATGTTCCAAGGAAAGGAAGTACCCGAGGCTCCAGTCACTGACGTGTGTTGCATATATCTGAGGTTTGCATTTTGCTGTGTGTATGCTCTACTTTAAAGTGTACTACTGTCTGACAGTTGTAAAATTCAAAATAACCGAGCCGCTTCACAGAAAAATCTCTGAACCTATTACATGTTTTCAGGCAACAACTTTAACTTTTTGTTCTAAGGGAACCATTGAAGGAGAACCACCCCATTCCAATAGTTCTTTCATGAAAGACTTTTTGTATAGTTGCTATTTACAGAGTTACAGTTGCCAAAGGTTGTTAAACAGTTGCTAGGGTGAATAATGCTGTATATATTTAATAGATTGACTATAAACTTATTTAGCAACTCCAACTAAAAACACTAAGAGGAGGAATGGAGGTTGAGGGATGTGTTGATATCTTTCAGAATGGAAGAGGGATTTGGTAAATTCGTGATAGCTTTATAATTTATTCTTGTACAAATTTAGTGCCAGTTTCTTATCTCTGTATAATTCATACAGCATGGAATTGACCCTCAAAATCAACCCAACCCAACTTTGATGGAGAAGTTATTTAGTATGGATCACTCAGTGGGATCTCTGTCCAAACTATTTTTTTTCCTGTTATAAAAGTGATACGTGGTTTTTAAGGAAAATGGAGACTATATAGAAAAGTAGAAGACTCAACACCCAAAGCTAGCTACTGTTAATACTTTTTACTGTATCTGTGTGATTTTTTCTTTACATAGTTCATTTAGTAGTTGTTAATTATGTGTGTGTATAAAATATTTAGCCATTTTTTTCATGACAGAATCACAGAAATATGTTTCACATTGTTATGTAGTAATCACAAGCGAGATTTTTAATACTTGCCTGATATTCCAGCTAATCTAACTGTGTTTATCTTGAGTTCCCCAGAGCTGCGAGGGAGCTTCAGGAGTGTGCCAGGTGGAAGGGCAGAGTAGGGACACGACGAAATCTAATTCTGGCTCTTCCCCTTGCTTTAATCAATTCCGCCTCCATTTTATATATTATAGTTCTGTACAAGATTTTATTTGAAGACAGAGTTTCACTGCTAGACTGTTTGAAAACTGTTGTCTAGTAATTTACTTATCCATTACTTTATGTTGTGTGTGTGCGCGCTCATATATGTTGTTATAAGTACTGTTGCTGATACTAACATTATTCACAAAACTTTTTCTATACATACTATATTTCATGTACTGTAATTATTAATGTAATTAATGAATTTTCTTAGGGTACATTTTCCAAAAATGAACTTTGTGGGTTAAAGCATGAATCTTTTAAAGTTTCTTGAAACATTATTAAATGGGATTGGTACTTTGTAATACTCTTGGTGGCATTGTTAATTATGTATAGTTTAAAAAAAAAACTGTGACTCTTTGCTAAGTGATAAATGGTATGTCGTTATTTTAACTTGCTTTTCTTAGATTACTATTGAGATTAACAAATCTAATATTATTTTACTGAAGTATCACCTTAGGAGAAAGGAGTGAGTGACCTATTTAAATAAATTACAGTGCTTTACAAAGGAGCTTTGGCTTTCAAAAATATTGAAAATTTATTTTGAAGTTAAAAGATAAAAATTAAATTATATTAAAATAAATTACATTAATGCAAGTTTATTGAACTTATTTCAATTTTAAATGGCAAAACTATGAAAAAATTTAAGTAATGCACTTTGATCAAAATAATTTTTATAAAGAGCTGTTTTTAATACTATTAGGTTGCGCTTCTATATTAAAGAATCTGTAGAGGTAAGTATTTTAAGGGAATTATATGGTATTTTTTTGTATTACTGTCAAACAACTTCTTCCTTTTTTTTTTTTTGAGACAGAATCTTGCTCTGTTGCTCTGTGCCATGGAGTCAGCCTAGCTCACAGCAACCTCAAACTCCTGGGCTCAAGCAATCCTCCTGCCTCAGCCTCCCAAGTAGATGGGACTATAGGCATGCACCAGCGCACCCAGCTAATTTTTTTCTATTTTTAGTAGAGAAGGGGTCTTGCTCTTGCTCAGGCTGGTCTCGAGCTCCTGAGCTCAAGCGATCCTCCCACCTCCGCCTCCCAGAGTACTAGGACTACAGGCATGAGCCACTGCGCCTGGCCTGTGAAACAACTTCTTAAATAACTAAAAATAAAAATCTAAAAGGGTAAAGATTTCCTCTAACCAAAGCAACATAGCTGACAGAAATACTGCATATAGGGGGATTTATTTTCACTTTACTAACAAGAACAACAAAAGAATAAAAATAAAAAATAATCATATTTGCATTGAACAGAATAGAAATTAGAAATTGTAATTTTTGGTAATACCTGCATTGTGTTTACGTTTTTTTCTTTCTGTCATTTTTTTTAAAGGTATAAACAACATAAAACTGACTTTGAAAGGATTCCTGAGCAGCGCCCCATTGATCTGCCTTGCCGGGTGACTGGCTGCCAGTGCAGGGCTTACCTGTATGTGCCTTTGAATGGCACTCAGCCCATTCGCTGCAGATGCAAGCACTTTGCTGATCAGCACAGTGCTGCGCCTGGCTTTGCGTGTAATGCATGTGAGTTTTGTTATTATAAACACACCAGCACAGAATGTTCTCATTTCTTCCTTGAATATTTAATTGCCTTTGTACCAATTTTATTCAGTTATAGAGTCAATGTTAAATAACTAAGGAAAATTCAGTGGATATTCATTTTTGTGGAAAAACTCAAGAGTTATTGCTATGTTTGGTAATCATAAACTCTAGTCTCATGTATTTAAAATAACTTAAGTAATAGTAATAGATTTTAAAGAATCACTAGATGTAACCTGATTCAAATTTTTGAATAGTGGGAGTTTAATCAACTAACTTCTATTTGCAGATTTTTAAAAGGGATTTTATAAGTCAAAAAATTTTTGTAATTTGCTAACAGATTATAATGTTATTGCCTAAAACACAGGCTGATGGGAAAAATGAAATACAACATGGTAACTGTAATGCTGTGTATGCGATAGCACTCTTACCTCAGTACCTGGACCCAAATCCCAACCTCCACCGCATATTCCCTTCCATTTGATCATAATTTTAAAGCTTTTGGAAATAGGTAGGGTAATGGTCCACTTTCCTTCAGGAGATAGTTTATTACAATTGTTTTTGTAGTAGTTTCAGTTGAAATCTTATGATGAAATATGTAACAAAACATTTTTCATGACAGTGGTAGGAATAAATGTGTTTCACTGGCTAAGTGTGGAAGTAGTTGGAGAAGACTTGTTTACTTATGTGCCTTTGTTCCTGTATGCATTTGTCAAAAGTGCGAGTGGGTAAAGATTTTCTTAATGGTGTATTCTGGCCTCTGTTCCTATATGGCTTGTTTTTTTAATATAACACCTTTATTAAGACATAATTTATATACCATACAATTTAAAAATTTAAAATATACAATGTAATGGTTTTTAATATATTAATCAGAGTGAATGTTGTGCAACCATCAGCACAATAAAGTATAGATCATTTTTGTTACACCAAAAAGAAACTCTATTAGGAGTCATTCCTTATTTTTACTTCCCCCCAGCCCGAGGTAACCAGTAATCTACTTTGTAGTATATGTGCTCCTGAAGTTCTGTCTGCAGTTATTTGCCTTTTCTGGATATTTTATATAAATGGAATCATAGAATATGTGGTCTTTTATGACTGGCTTCTTTTGCTTAGCATAATGCTTTTGTGATTCATTTATTTCGTAGAATGTATCAGTACTACTTTCCTTTTTATTGCTGAACAGTATTCCATTGTATCCTTTCTGTGTCCATGGATAGGCCTTCCAATATGACTTTCATGGGGAGTTGATCTGTAGGGAGGTTTCTATAATATATCATCTCTTCACCTCATCCTGGCCACTTGGCTGACCCTGCCGCAACTGGTTTTATCTCAGTTTTTGAGGAGAAGGTCCGCATTTCCAGGATCTTCAGTGTACAACACAAATTCTTTTTGTCTTGGTTGGTTTTTCCATTTTTCTTTTCCTGTGATATACCCCCTTACCACATTAGCATATTTCAGAAGTAAGAGCAGTGGCTGGCAGGAAGTTCAGGGGCTGGAGGTAAGCGCTTTAGGGGCTAAGGCTGGGCATGGTGGCTCACGCCTGTAATCCTAGCACTCTGGGAGGCTGAGGTGGGCGGATCGCTCAAGGTCAGGAGTTCGAAACCAGCCTGAGCAAGAGCGAGACCCTGTCTCTACTAAAAATAGAAAGAAATTAATTGACCAACTAAAAATATATAGAAAAAATTAGCCGGGCATGGTGGCATGTGCCTGTAGTCCCAGCTACTCAGGAGGCTGAGGCAGTAGAATCGCCTGAGCCCAGGAGTTGGAGGTTGCTGTGAGCCAGGCTGACACCACGGCACTCTAGCCTGGGCAACAGAGTGAGACTCTGTCTCAAAAAAAAAAAAAAGAGTTATAGGGGCTAGGGATCTAGATTCAGCTGGCTTTGGCCAAGCTAAGTGGCTTTAGGGTAGACAGCTTAGTACCAATATTTAAAAATATTTAATTCCCTTTGCATCTTCCTTCAGGTTCCAAGTGTTCAGGATTCCATAGCTGCTTCACTTGTGCTTGTGGTCAGCCTGCATATGCCCATGACACAGTAGTGGAAACTAAGCAAGAAAGACTGGCTCAGGGAAAACCAGTGGGACGAGATGTTCCGTACGCAGCAATGGGAGGATTAACTGGTTTCAGCTCACTGGCAGAAGGCTACATGCGATTAGATGACAGTGGAATCGGTAAGTGATGATACATGAAGAATGAGCTTGTCATATTGTTTTTATGTGTGCTAACAATAGTGAAGCCTTATATTTGTTGAGCACTTTATAGTCATTTGTTTTTTCAGGAAACATTCTTTCATTTGATTTTTATTCTTAAAAAAATGTTTTACTGTGACTATATATATTGTCAGAAAATTTAGAGGACACAAGATTACTCCTACCCCAGTACTTGTACTCAAATCCCAGTTCACATCTCCATCGTTTGTAATAGCTGATATTTCTCTTATTTGATGTGATAGTTTACCTGTTACCCTGCTGTACACAGTTTTTGTTATTATATCTGTCTCATTTTCGAAACAATAAGCATATGTTCATGTATGTCAACATACATGTATGTACAGGTAACCACATCTATAGTAAAGTATATGTACACACACATATATCTTCTTGCATACATGAAAGTTTTAAATAATATGGGCAAAAGTTTAATAGGATATATCCTGAATTATTGAAGGTAGCCATATCCTTCTGAGAATTGAGTGGGATTAGAGAGCAGAACGTTCACTTGTCTACTTTATTTTTATTTATTTATTTTTTTTTGAGACAGAGTCTCACTTTGTTGCCCGGGCTAGAGTGAGTGCCATGGCATCAGCCTAGCTCAGAGCAACCTCAAACTCCTGAGCTCAAGCAATCCTCCCTCCTCGGCCTCCCAGAGTGCTAGGATTACAGGCGTGAGCCACCGCACCCGGCCCACTTGTCTACTTTAAACATTTCTGTGTGTGAAGATTTTTAAAAATTTTACAACAAGCATGTATTTTTTTAATTAAAAAAATTACATAAATACAGATACATATATATATTTAAGGTTGGAATTCAGTTCTTTTTACAAAGTCCCTTGTAAAAACAAAACAGAATAAAACCAAAAAGGAGGGACAAAATTTAAAAAAAGAAGAAAAAAGAAAGGAAAAGGAAATAAAATAAGATGGTTTATTGCTTCTCCCAGATATATATATTCTTATAAACAATTCAAACAATAGAAATGAAATGCAAAGCTCTCTTGAACACTTCTTTTTCCCTGACTCTTTCCCAGAGGCTAATTGCTATCATCATTTTATTTTTTTCTTTAACATACATTTTTACTATTTATTTTTTTTTAAACTTAGAGAAATTTTGAAGGCCTATTATGTCATGACACAAATGTACTTCATTCTTTTTAACTGCTGCACAGTATTCCACATTATAGATAAAATAGTTTAACTATTTCCTTGTTAGTGGGATTTAGGTTTTTTATTTTTGGCCATTACACACAATCTTGCCAAGAAAATCTTTCAGCTTGC
Source organism: Cheirogaleus medius (assembly GCA_008086735.1). Taxonomy (NCBI): domain Eukaryota; kingdom Metazoa; phylum Chordata; class Mammalia; order Primates; family Cheirogaleidae; genus Cheirogaleus; species Cheirogaleus medius. The sequence goes on along the minus strand of VBSM01002217.1, from coordinate 26,833,689 downwards.
CTCTTTGTATCTTTGCATAAATTTGACTCTAAAGTAGACAGAAGTAAAATTGTTGGATTGAAGTGTGTTAACATGTAAAATTTTAATACATTCTGCCAAATTGGCCTTCAAAAATACCATACCTGTTTTTACTTCTTCTAGTGATGTTTTGGCTTACCTATTTCCCTTATATTTAGGCTAATGACTGATAGTATTAAACTTTATTATTTTGCCATTCCAAAGCATGAAATTGTTATTGTTTTAGTTTGATTTCCCTGGTTATTAGCTATATGAGGCTCTTTAATATTTATTGGCCATTTCACTTTCTGTGAATTGTGAAATTCTGTGTTCATATCTTTTGCTCCTTTTTCTGTTTTTATCTTTTCTCATTGACTATAGGAAGTCTTTTTATATATTCTGTATACTAATTCTTTGTTGTTTATTTTGCAGACATTTTCTCCCAATCTGTCACTTGCCTTTTAATTTTTAAAAACAGGTTTTTTTACACTTCTTACATTTTGGAGACAAGCCTTCCCTGTTTCAATTTTATAAATATATTCTCTTTCATTCTATTTTTTTATGTTTAGCTTTTTCATATATCTGGAATTTATTTTTTGTGAAAGTGTGAGGTAGGTATGTCTGTCTAACTTCAGTTTTTGTCCATATTGATGGCCAGTTATCCAAATACCATTCTTTCCTAAATAATTTGAAATTTTATCATATTCTATCCTACTCTCTATTTTATACCATTGGCCTATTTGTCTACCTTGTCCATATTATATATTTTTTATTATTATAGTTTCATGGTGTGTTTTGATATTTGGTATGATAAATTCCTCCTGTTTGTGATCATTTTCCAAGATTATCTTGATATTTTTGTGCATTTTCTCTTCTAGGTGATTTTTCAATTAGTTTGTTAAATTCCATAAATAAATTATTTTACAGTTTTCATATGATTGTATTAGGCTCATGCAACAGTTACAGAAAACCCAATTACCAGTGGCAAAATATGATGATGATGATGTTGATGATGATTGTAGCTTTGTATTGCCGGTAGTTGTTCCAGCCACTTCACACGTATTACCTCATTTAATACTCACCACAGCTCTCTGAGTTAGATGATTATTCCTGTTTTATAGAAGAGGAAACTTAGCACACAGCAGTAAAATAACTTGCTCTGTGTTATTCAGCTACTAAGTAGGAGGGTTGGGTTCAACCCAAAGATTGCTCTGGGCTCCTTAGTCTGTCTCGTTGTTGTCTATTTCTGTACAGCTATTGCTGTATTTCTGCTGCTTTCATTACTGCAGCTTTAGAATAAATAAATTAATATTTGTGACATCATTTTATTACTTCAGAATTTTCCTGGCCTACTCTTACCTTTTAATTCTTTCAAAACTTTGACATTATTTTGTGAAGTTATAGAACTCTACTGTTTTAATTGAGATCGCATTGAATGTGTAGGTTAATGTAGAAAGAATTGATATTTTAAAATATGGTCTCTTCATTTATTTGCAGCAAATACACGTGCAGCAAAGTGGGCTTCTCAAGTTGTCTTCCCAGAAGTCCTGTACAATTCTCAGGTTTATTTCTAGGTATTTAATGTTTTTTTAATAGGTATCATACATCAGATTTTTCAAAATTATATTTTCTAACTGATTATAGTTTGTTTATAAAACAGTAAATTTTCTGCTGCTGCTTTCGTTACCAGTCTTACGACTTCATCTTAGAGTTTTTACTAAATTTTTAGTTTATTTTATAAATAATGATATTTTTCCCTCTTCCTTTCCAATATTTATGACTCCTCTTACTCTTGACTAATCAAAATGGCTAGTACTTCCCGAGCAATGCTAAATAATAGTGGTAAGCCAGATGTGGTGGCGTGTACCTCTAGTCCCAGCTACTTAGGAGGCTGAGGTGGGAGGATCGTTTGAGCCCAGGAGTTCAAGTCTAGCCCAGGCAACATAGTGAGAATCTGTCTCTTAAAAAACAAAACCTGGCCGGGGGTGGCGGCTCACACCTGTACTCCTAGCACTCTGGGAGGCTGAGACGGGCGGATCGTTCAAGGTCAGGAGTTCGAAACCAGCCTGAGCAAGAGCGAGACCCCGTCTCTACTAAAAATAGAAAGAAATTAATTGACCAACTAAAAATATATAGAAAAAATTAGCCGGGCATGGTGGCGCATGCCTGTAGTGCCAGCTACTTCGGAGGCTGAGGCAGGAGGATCGCCTGAGCCCAGGAGTTTGAGTTTGCTGTGAGCTAGGCTGATGCCACGGCACTCTAGCCTGGGCAAGAGAGTGAGACTCTGTCTCAAAACAACAACAACGACAACAACAAAACAAAAAGTAGAGGTAATAGATGGCATCTTTGCCTTTTTGTGACTTCTGGTATTTTATCACTTGAGTATCTTCGTAGTACAGCCATGTGTCACTTAATGATGGGGATACATTCTGAGAAATGTGTCCTTAGATGATTTCATCATTGTGCAAACATCATACAGTGTACTTACACTAACCTAGATGGTATAGCCTATTGTTCCTAGGCTACAGACCTGTACAGAATGTTACTCCACTGAATACTGTAGGCAGTTGTAACGCAGTGGGAAGTATTTGCATATCTAAACATAGAAAAGGTACAATAAAAACACAGTATAACAGATAAAAAAATGATACATCTTTATAGTGTGGGTTCATTATGATCTCCTGGGACCATGATTATATATGGGGTCAGTTGTTGACTGAAATGTCTTTTTTTAAAATTAAAATGAATGTTTATGGACTATAAACCTATGAAAAGCCATAATAGCATTATTTTTACTTATTTTCCAATAAGTCAGATAACAGTGTAAGCTTTGAGTATAATAACAGAATTCATTTCTGTAGCAGAATAACATAGGAATTATAAGTAACAATGGGCCGGGCGCGGTGGCTCACGCCTGTAATCCTAGCACTCTGGGAGGCCGAGGCGGGTGGATCCTTTGAGCTCAGGGAGTTTGAGACCAACCTGAGCAAGAGCAAGACCCCGTCTCTACTAAGAATAGAAAGAAATTAGCTGGA
>VBSM01002217.1:26799569-26823482 GCA_008086735.1 Cheirogaleus medius | reverse complement strand
GTTTAGTGCTTAGATCTTTATATATATAATTTATATATATATTTAATCTTATACCTTTAGAACAACACTGAGAAGTAGGTATTTATATATATATGATATATGATATATATATCATATGAGTGTTTCTGAAAGAGGTTCCCAATCAACTCAAAGAGGAGAGGGAAAAAATGGGGAAGAGACAGGTTACTCTAGAAATTTTTATTACTTGCAATTTGATAAGACTGAGTAGACTGGTTTTACAAGGTCTCTCCTGGTTTCTTGATATTATTCCTGTTACTTTAGATGGTAGGAGGCCCTGTCTCTACCCATTCCCCTTATTTTCTCTCCCCTTCTTGGCAGGGGAAAGGCAGTGGTGCTGCCTTTGGAAATTGGTGTGTTTTGATGTGAGTGGTGGTGGGTCAGAGACAGGTGGGCTTTGTGTTCTCTGGGCTCTTGAATCCCATGGAAAAGGCCTATATGAGTCTAAAAAGTTAGAAGGCCACGGCTTGGGGTATGTGTCTTGCTTCACTGCTTTCACTATAATGGAGGAGGACAAGACCTTCAGGAAAGTAACTGTGGAATGTAGAAACCAGAGTTATAGGAAAGCATCCTTAAAGCAGGCCATGTTTCAAAGATAATCCAGGTGGATCAGGTGTATTCTGTAACTTTGTAGAGAATGTGTATAGATTGGATATAAAGTTGAGCATTTAAATTTTTAATTAATTTTTAATTTTAGTAGCAGTTGAAACTAATTTATTCTTTTGTCTAAAGCAATATTCATTTATATGTAATTTTTATTAAAATGCTTCTGTAAAATTAAAATCAAACCATTTAAAAATATGCAATTATGTCCCTTTGTCAGATTTTGGCTTTAGTATTTGTGGAAGGGCTGTGTTAAATAAGACATGAATCCAAATGAGGTTAATGCAATCTTTTTTTTTCTTTAGAATGGTTTACAAATTATTATATCAATAAATATTTTAAATTTACAGATAAAAATGGAAAAGGCTGCTAAGCAGAAAGGAAAAGCTCCATTGCTATCTTCTACAAAGCCTTCATGAAGACTACTGCAGAAATTAAAACCACCATCCAAATATATCATTTTCGTGTTTATTTAAATGTAATAATACAATTTATTTTCTCTCAAATTATTTACTTTGTTTACTGTATAAATGTCTTTTTCATATGTTTCCCTAATTTATTTAAATAAGTGAAAATGCCTTCTATTACTTTTGTTGAAATTTCTCATTAATGACTTTGTATATATTTTTTCTCTTTCCTAACAAATGAGGTTGTTTTTATGAGTCAAAACCTGAAAGTACAGTAAATATTTTCAGTATACCTTTAACTTTTTCAGGCCATTTAAAAAATTAAAGATGCTATTAAGGGTTTTGAATAAATATATAAGGACCACTTTTTCATTCAAAATAGTAAATTCGCCTTGCATGGTGGCGCGTGCCTGTGGTCCCAGCTACTCGGGAGGCTGAGGTGGGAGGAATGCTAATAGCTTAGGAGTTTGAGGTTGCTGTGAGCTAGGCTGACACCACTGTACTCTAGCCAGGCAACAGAGTGAGACCCTGTCAGAAAAAAAAAAAAAAAAAAGGAAAAAATAAGTTAAAATCACTATTTTAAATTTTTCAAACTTTGTAATGTTAATTTGTTTTCAAATAAAAAACTAATATTTTAAAATTATACAACCATTTTCTTAAGTTGTATTGTTAACTATCATTGTGTTTAACTGTATTGGGCGTTTCTTGTGTGCCACTATAAATCTTTGTGGCCCCACCTTCTACTCCAGTACTGCTTTGAAACAGTTCCAGGCAGGTTTCTGACAGCTTCATGTGGAAGCCATTTGATGGCACCTTATCTTGGGCCCATGTCATGGCTCTCTTGCTTGCTTTTGCAGGGATCCTCTGACTCTGTGGCTTGGGATGTCCTCAAACCCCACTGTACATGTGCTGCCCAAAGATGTGGAGGAGCTAATGACTTTGGGGCCATTCTTGAAAGCCAGTAGATAATAAGGAAGCCCTGCCTTTCTGTCTGCTGGGAAGACAGTTCTGAAATGCATTTCATAAGGTTCCTCAGAAAATCCCATGGCATTTAGCACCAGACACCCATAGCAGTAGCCAACTCAAATAATGCATCCTTATGGTAGCTTTCTCTTTTCCACTACCCCATCCCTCCCTCTCATTCCCTCAGATCGCTTCCCCAATAAATTACCCAGATGAGAACATTTGTGTTAGGCTTTGCTTTTGGGAAGGAGGTAAACTCAGGATAAGATGGTTGGTACCAGAAACAGCCTTTGAAAGCAAATGCTGAGGATGGGATTCTGTAACTGAATCAGTTACTGCCATGGATTTAGATGACATGCAGGTTAAAGATGAAGTGTTAGGTTATGCAGTAGCTGTGTCATTACATTGGAATGGGAGTAATGGAAATTATAAAGATTGAGGTTTTGGTTAGTTATTAAGTGCTTTAGAAACCTTAAGAAAAGAAAATGACATAGGCTTATGTTAGCCACTTAACTCAAGTCATGCTGTGAAAGCCAGAGTCCCTCTGCAGCATTCTTTAAGGAAACTTTCATTTCCTGAAGATGCAGGGCAGACTGTTGATGATCAGGTCCAAATCTAATAGTAAGGTGGCAAGGCTGCAAAGGAGACTGAATGCACAGCCTCTATATTCTCCAACAAAGTCAATGAGCAGACAGGAAAAGAATGGAACCCTAAATCATGGGATGGGGACATTTGTGTTGGTGAGCCTGAGAATCTAACCCTCTGGTTTTCCTGAACCCCTGAGCTGGCTCAAGCAGCAGCATCCTATTTTCTAGAGGAGAATAACCTGTTCTTGCCTTGAGATTCTGCAAAGGCTTTATCTGAGACAGCTGCATCACAAGGTGACACTTGTCCTCAAGACCTTCCACTGCTACTTTTCATTGACTCTGAAGTAATAACTAGGATTAGGTCTCAGCATACCCCAAGTTGGGAAAGATAGTCCTTCCGCTAGGAGGATAGGTTTTGCTCTGAATGAACTACAGATTCTGGTTAAAATGTATTGGCAGGAACACAGGAGGGAGTAGATCTGGAGGGTGTGAATCAAGACATGGGCTGGGGGTGGAATATAGGAGAGAGTGACATGGAAGCACTCATGACACATGATTTAATGCCCTGGCAAGGATGTCTGGAGTTGGTCCTAACATACTGCAAGAAGATAGGGTGTAAATGCCAGAAATTATTCCTCCTCATAGTATTGAAGAAGGGGTCAGAAAGCTCAAGGAAGTGGAAATGTTAGAATGGATTTGTTGTTTGAAACTGGCAAAGCTACCACCTGACTTTTCCCTGGGAAGGCCCAGATGACACTCATAACTAGGACAATGTAATGGACAAGAGTATACTAGGAACAGAAGCTTGGCAGTGGTTGATGTCTATGGGCTAGAATTGATGGAAGATGCTGCCATGATACTGGGCTCTGCAGTATCAATGTATATAGATGACAGGATGCAGGAATATTGAAGGCCAAGTTGTGGAACTTAACTGTCAGAGGCCCAAAGGGCATAATTAACTTAATGGGCACCAAGGCATGGATCTATGAATAAGGTTAAGATCATGGTGTTGCAAGGGGCAAGATAGAAGGACAGCTGATTGGGATGTTATTTGACATGTATAACTGTCCCCCTTGCCTCTAAAAAAATATTGAGAACTGGCAAGAAGGCTGACATCAATCATGGTAATGAAAAACCACAGTTCCTCACCCAATTTTGAGATCTAAAGCAGTTCAGACCTAGCGCCCGTGATGGAACAGAGAACCCAGATCCCTTTGAGTAAGGATCCTTATATATATTTGATAAATATCCACCTAATCCTTCCTCAAAAGGGCAGTCATATACCATCATTTACCAGGGCAACTATACAGTGGATAAAGAGGAATACTCAGATTTTTTCAACGGAAAACTGTTGGATACAGTGTCTGAGCTAACATGGATCCCAAAGTACCCAAAAGACTGTCGTGGGTCACTGATTAGAGTAAGGTTTTATGGAAGCCCAGTGATAAATGAAGTCCTGGCCAAAATCCATCTCACAGTGGGTAAAATGGGTCTGGTCTCACACTTTATTTCTACAGTCCCTAAGTACATATAATTGGGATAGATACACTCTGAAGCTGGCAGAACCCTTGGGCCTACACTGATAGCTTTTGCTTCTTGCCCTATGCCTTCGTAGATGCTGCAGGACAGAGTTAGTGACCTAGGGGCCTTCCTTGACCAATAGGTTATGTAGAAGACTTGAACCACACTATTAAGCAACTTGAACTAATTGACATTTATAGAACACTCAAGCCAATACCAAGAGAATACATATTACTTTTATTAGTGCAAATGTTATGTTTACTAAGATTGACCATATTTTAGGGCATAAGACAAATCTCAATACTTTTTTTTTTTTTTTTTTTTTTTTTTTTTTAGAGACGGGGTCTCGCTCTTGGTCAGGCTGGTTTCGAACTCCTGACCTTGAGCTATCCACCCGCCTCGGCCTCCCAGAGTGCTAGGATTACAGGCGTGAGCCACCGCGCCCGGCCCAAATCTCAATACTTTTAAGATGATTCAGATCATAAAGTATATCCTCTGACCACAATGGAATTAAATTAGATATCAGTAACATATCTCAAAATCTCCAAATATTTGAAAAGTATATAATATGTGCAAATAATTCATAGTTCAAAGAAAAAAATCAAAAGGGGAATAAAAGTATTTTTAATTGACAATGAAAACACAATATTTATGAGATGCAACTAAAGCAGTACTCAGAAATTTACAGCACCAAATGCCTCTATCAGTAAAGAAGATCTCAAATCAGCAACCCCAGCCTTTACCTTAAAGAACTAGAAAAATAAGAGTAAGTGAAAACTAAAATAAATGGAAAAAGGAAAATAATAAAGACCAGAGCATAAACTGAAATAGAAAAGCAACAGAAGAAATCAATAAAACCCAAAGCTGTTTTTTTTTGAGAAAACCAATAAAATTGATAAACTTGTAGCCTGACTAATCAGTGTGAGAGAGAGAGAGAGAGAGAAGACCAGATTGCCCATTTTAGGAATGAGAGTGGTGACATCACCATAGGTTTTACAGATATTAAAAGGATACTAAGGGAATATTATAAACAGATTTATGCCAATTTAGATGAAATGGACAAATTCCTTGAAAAACACTGTGTTGTAAACATGGAAGTCAGTCCCTCTTGTGAGATCAGGGATCATTCCAATATGGCTATGGAAATTACAGAGAAGCATATGAAATTAAAGGATTATACTCATAGGTCCTAGAGAAAGGAGGCATGGTATGCCACATGGGGCTATTTGGGAGGAGTGAATGCCAGGGAAGCAGGCTCAGTCAAGTAGGTGGAGAGCTGAGAGAGAGTGAGGACCCATGGAGGAGAGCCTTTACTGGGGTTAGAGCAGAGTACACAAGCAAAAGATGTGAGGGGATTTCATTGGTGCTTTTGAATGTCACTAGGTCACAATCAGGGGAGGGCAAGAAGGGGAACTTGTGGCAGGAACTAGCCTTATCACATTGGTATACCTGGTTCCTTGGGTAGGGTGCTCATAGCCTGTGGAGATGTTGAGGTATCAGGAAAATATAAAGTTTAAAAATTTTACAATACAGACAAAAACTATCAAGCTCACTCAATAATATTAATAAATAGATAAACTGATTCGCCTTATATGACTTTGCTGTTAAAAACCTTACCACAAAGAAAATTCCAGGGTGAGATGGCTACAGCATGAATTTTACTAAATATTAAAGGAACAAAGAATATCAATTCTATAAGACTTTTCCAGAAAATTGAAGGTGGGAATTCTTTACAACTTACTCTATGTGGAAAGCATTACTCTGATATCAAAACCAGCCAAGGACATTACAAGAAAAGAAAATTTCAGACAAATATTCCTCTTGAACATAAGTGCAAAAATTCTTAACAATTTTAGCAAATCTAATACAAGAACATATCCAAAGGATAATACATCATGACCAATTAGGTTTTATCCCAGAAATGCAGGTTGGTTTAACATTTGAAAATTAATCAAAGTAATTCATCATATTGATAAGCTAAAAAAGAACCACATGATCATCTTAATAGATGTAAAAGAAGTATTTGACAAAATTCAACATACATTCATGATAAAAAATCTCAGCAAGCTAGGAATAAAAGGTAACTTCTTCAATCTGTTAAAGGGGATCTACTAAAACCCCACAGCTAACATCATACTTAATGGTGAAAGGAAAATGCTTTCCTCCTGAGATCAGGAACATGGGAAGGGTATCTGCTCTGAGCACCTCTACTCAACAGTATACTGGAGGATCTAGCCATTACAATAAGGAAAGATAAAAAATAAAAAAAAAGATTGGAAAGAAGAAAGTAAAACAGTTTTTATTTACATATGACATGATCATCTATGTAGATAATTCTGTTCAATGTATAAAAAAGCTATCACTAGAAATAGGTGAATTTTCAAAACATTTAAACATGACCAATATTTTAAAAGTATATTTCTATATACTAGCAACTAAACAACCAGAAACTGAAATTAAGAAAACAATACCATTTACAATAGCATAAAAAAATGAAATCCTTAGGGATAAATCAGAGAAAGATGTGTAAAACTTTTATATTGAAAAGCACAAAACATTGCTCAGGGAAATAAAAGAAGACATAAATAAGCAGAGATATATGCTGTGTTCATGGATAAGAAGACTCAGTATAATTAAGATGTCAATTCTTCTCAAGTTGATGTATAGATTCAATGTAATCCCAATCAAAATCTCAGCAGGCTGGGTGTGTGTGTGTGTTTTGTGTGTGTGTAGTCATTGACCAATTGATTCTATAATTCACATAGAACTTCAGAGCTAATACAACATTGAAAAAGAACAATGCTGGAAGGCTTACAGTATCTGTCTTTAAGACTTAATATAAACTACAGTAATCAGCGTAGTGTGGTATTAGTCTAAAGAAAACAAACAACAATGTAATGGCATCTAGAAATAGACATGCACATATATGGTCAACTAATCTTTGAAAATGGTGTAAAGAAAATTCAATAGAGAAATGATAATGTGCTGGAAAATGGTGCTGGAAAAATAGGATATCTATATGTAAAAAAAAATGAACTTTGACTCATGTTTCACATCTTATAAGAAATTAACTCAAAAGGATTATAAATCTAAATATAGAGCCCAAACATGTAAAACTTCTAGAAGAAAATGTAGAAGAAAACTTTTGTGAAGTAGGTTAGAGATTTCTTAGATACTACACAAAAGCATAATCCAGGCGGGTGCGGTGGCTCATGCTTGTAATCCTAGCACTCTGGAAAGCCAAGGTGGAAGGATCACTTGAGCTCAGGAGTTTGAGACCAGCCTGAATCCTGAGCAAAAGCAAGACCCTGTCTCTACTAAAAACAGAAAAAAATTACTGGGGCATGGTGTTGTGTGTCAGTAGTCCCAGCCACCCTGGAGGCTGAGGCAGGAAGATCGCTTGAGCTCAGGAGTTTGAGCTTGCACAGTGAGCTATGCTGATGACACTGTACCCTAGCGCTGGGGTGCTGGCGTGACAGAACAAAACTCTGTCCAAAAAAAAAAAAAAAAAAAAAGCATAATCCATAAGGCAAAACTGATAAATTAGACTCCACTGAAATTAAGAACCTTTGCTCTTTGAAATGCCCTTTTTAGAGAAGTAAAAAACAGCTATAGACTGGGAGACAATATTTGCAAATCTAAAAGAGTTGTATCCATAACATATAAAGAACTGTCAAAACTTAAGAAAACAATCCAGTTAGAAAATGGAAAAAGTCTGAACAGATACCTCACCTAAGAAGATATATGGGTGGAAAATAAACAGATGAAAAGATGCTCAACATTTTTAGTCAATAAGGAAATAAATGCAAATTAAAACCACAAGGAGATACCACTATACATAATATCTAAACACTGACCGTATCAAGTGAGGGTGAGGATATAGAACAACTCTAACTCTTAAACACTAGTGGTGAGAATATATTAATACAATAGCACAGTTACTTTGTAAACAGTCTGGCAGTTTCATAAACACACACAACTCTGTGATCTAGCCATTCCACTCCTAGGTATTAACTGAACAGAAATGAAACATGTCCATACAAAGACTTGCACACAATAGCAGCTTTAACTGAAACAACTGCAAACTAGAAACAATCCAAATGTCTATCAAAAGATAGATAAACAAATTGTGTTATATTCATGCAATGGAATAGTAACAGCAATAAAAAGCAATAGACTATTGATATATGGGACAAAATGGATGAATCTCAAAATAATTACGCTATTTAAAATAAACCAGGTAAAAGGTTCACACAGTTTAATTCTATTAATGTTAAAATCTAGAAATGCAAAGTAACGTATGGCGACCGAAAGCAGAAAGGTAGGTGAGGGGAACCAGATATTATATTGTTTCTTTTTTTTCTTTTTCTTTCTTTCTTTTTTCTTCTCTTCACAAATACTGTCTTCTTTGGAGCACCAGATACTATAAATGGGCATAAGGAAACTTTTTGGGGGTGATGGAAAACTTCACCTTGATTGTGGTAGTGATTTCAACGGTGTTATTTATATATGTTGACTCTTAACATACTGCGCACTTTTGATATCTGCACTTTATTGTATATTAAGCATGCCTCAGTCAAGCTGTTAAAAATTAACTGGAGGCAATTTTCAATTGTTGTGCACGTTTTGCCACAAAGTGTAATATCTAGATATAACCGGACAGCAAAGCTACATTTTCCCCCCTTAACGTTGTGAAAAAAGCTGCAACATTAGAGAGAGCCACGGATGCTAAGGTGGGCTAAGAAAAGCTACTAATCTGAAAAACACATTCTTCATTTACCAAAGTCATTTTCTCCTTTCCGTGGTGCAAAAAGAATGTTGAGATTCTTCTAATTTGGGCATTTATAAAATTTAAACTTAAATCTGCGTGAACAAATTAGTAAAGACCAAGAAACCTCACGTCGCCGTCTTACGTCATTGCTCGAAGCTTTGAAGAACCACCTGTCATTGGCCTGCAGGTGTGGAGAACCCCCCTTCCCATAAATCCCCAGCGCGCAGCCTCAGTGCGCTGCTCCCTGCGTGAGGGTCGGTAGCAGCAAGCGCGCGCCCTTCTGGCCTCTTCCTAGGCCCGAGGCCTTGGCAACCACGTGACTCGGGTGCGGCTCCCGCCAAACCCGGATGATGGCGGAACGCCGTGTGCGCACGCGCAGTGAGGGGCCCCAGCAGGCGAAGCACGCGCGGTAAGCTTTTGCACGTGCGCGACGGCGGGCGGAGGGCGAGCCGCGGTGGCGGGCGAAGGGCTGAGGCCTGCCATGTGGGGCCAGGGTCACTTTTCTAAAGAGTCTGTGGCGGAAAGTGTGAGGTCAGTAGTAGTTCTTGTAGTAGGTGCGATGGTGGCTGCTTCAAGGACTGTATTTTTGTCGCTGTTTGCGTTTAGGTCTCCAAGCCTGGGATGAGGCCCATTTCCTGGCCTTCCACCGTCTTTGAGCCGCCACCACCTCCCCAGGAGGCAAAACTGGTTTGCAGATAACCCAGGCCTGAGTGATTTTGGTGAAGACACACAGGCCTGTTCTGGGTTGGAATTCTCTCCTTTCCTTCCTGCAAATTCTGTGCTATTTAGACTTCAAAATCCCCTATAAAGCAAGGGTCAAGGAGCTCCCTTACTTATTTCTTACAAATTCTCGTCTTGAAGTGGAGATTTGGCCGTTCCATTTGGTGATCCAGGTTTGCAGAAAGTGGGTACAGCATCGGTTCTTTCATAATCATCAGGGCAAGTAATTTTAAAATAAGATCTTAAAACTGTTTAAGTAGCTTCTTGGAATGTATGGCGGGATTTCCAAAGTAAATATTTTCATTTCATTCTAAGTTTAGGACTTAGAATGTCTTACAGAGAAATATATAATTTCCTTAAACAGATTCCAGCTTGTTTTTACAACTTTTTGGTCGATTGAATTTAAGAACTACTTTTGACCAGTATTAAAGAGTCCTTGTTTTGAAGATGTTTTGATGCCACTTAATGTATTTGAATTTTTTTCTTTCCTTTTTAAAATTTTAATAGATTTAGGGGGTACAAGTTGAATTCTGTTTCATGTATATATGGTGTAGTGGTTGAGTCTGGGCTTTGGTATACAAAAAAAATTTTAAGCTGTAATGAAAGAATAAAGTTTTAAAATTTTAGGAATTTTTTTTTTCTGTGATGAAGAGTTAATAACTTTTCCATTTTCATAATTGAGAGAGTATTTGGAACTTTGGTATAGTGGTGTTTTTGAAGGTCATTGACTGTCACACTAGAAAAAAATTTCTTTCCTTAGTGCTTCAGTGTTTTATTACAAAAATAGAATAAAAACTTCAAAAATAAAATGATCCTTTCTAGTTTAATGAAAAATTTGTTAATTTTTTTTCCTTAATCCATTTTCCCATGTTTGTTATTTTTTCTATTGTTTTCTGTGCATGGGTTATATGCAACTTGAAAAATAGTTCACTTAATAACTAGTTCCCAAAGTAAAGAGACTTGTGAGTTACATGTGCTTCATGAGGCCCTGGGCTCAAAACTAGTGTAAGTTAAATACAACTCAAATGGCAGTTGTGTTTAAAAAAAATTTATGTTTTAATTTTCCTTCAACATTTATGAATGGAAGGAACAATATTCTAGTGTATTAAGGATAAAATTATGTAGTAGTAGACATTTCTTTTGAAATAATTTGTAGTGGGTGAAGTATGATATTATATAATGAAAATTATTTTTGAAGTCATGGGCAAAATTGATCTATTTTGTAGTCTTTAATCCTGGGGTTTCTTCAAAAATGGTAACCACTGTGCCTTTTATATAAAATTACCAGTCTGAAGTGTTTGTTCTGTTACTTGTAGTGTTTCTCTTTGTTTACATTATGGAAGTCCTACTCTTGTTTTGGGAGGACATTAAGTTTTTTTTTAAAAGAATTTGCACATTGTACCAAAGTATTGATTTATGTAACTGATCAACATGTACACGAATTATCCATTTCAGTGTAATCATAAAAGTTTGGCTAAAGAGATAATTTTTTTAAGGATAGAGATTATGACGAAATTGCAAACTATAGTATACTCAAAAGAATTAATTATTGAAGGAAATATTTTTGAGGTCATTTTTAAAATAGAGTTTGAATTTTGATAATTTAGTACAAAACATACATGTAAGCATTTGAACATTATGTGGTTTAGTGTTTATTCATTATTAGTGGATGGATTATTATAACCTAATTCAAGTTACTTAATTGTTTTAGTTCTTCAGGAATTGTCAAAATGGATGAAGATACTCATTACAATAAAGGTACTGACACTAAAAATTATTTTGGGGTGTAAAAAACTAGATACTGATTAATTTCTAATTTTCTTTGCACTGTGATTTGGTTTTAGTTGAAGATGTGGTTGGAAGTCACGTAGAAGATGCAGTAACATTTTGGGCCCAGGTAAATAACAGCCTGGTTGATTTCTTCTTCTCTTCTACCCTCTGCCGTTAACCTAGGTCCTCCCCACCAAAACCAAAAAAGCCCAAGGAATAAATCTATTTATCATTATCATTCTCAATGCCTAATTTTAATTTAATAATTTAGCACAAGGCATTATTACAAGACAAATGGCTACACCTGGGATTTTACATGAGTTATGAGTAGTATGTTCATAATATACCAAGTTAAAAAATTAAAAAAAATCATCAAGATCATGATTTCAGAATTACACACAATTTAATGCCAAAAATGGCTATGTAAATTGCTGACAATTCTGAGAGCTTGTATCTGTGAAGTTACAGCCCCATCTAGGGGTCTTTTATAAGATTGTTTCTTGAAAAATGGTAAGTTTTAAAATCTTAGTCATTTTTTTCTGATGGCTTATATTTGAATTTTAAATATGGTATTTTTCTCATTATAAAGTTGGAAGCACTATTGAAACATTTCTACTTTTCTGTGGAAGGCTGCAAGTCAGATAAGTTTATTCAATTTTAAATATAAAGCAAAGCACCAGCATACTTGTGTTCTAGAATTTAAGAAGATGAATCCCTCTAGTGAACACAATTACCCACTAATTTTTTATTTTTTTGAACTATACATGCTATGGGAAGGAAGGGAATTACATTTCTCTATACTTCCTATAGCATTGGAATTCCTTTTTGTGAGAGTAGGGTGAGTTGGAAATGTGGGAAATGCAAGAATTTATGAGCCCAGTGGCTCACACTTGTAATCCTAGCACTTTGGGAGGCTGAGGCAGGAGGATCACTGGAGGCCAGGAGTTTGTGACCAGCCTGAACAACATAGCAAGACCCTGTCTCTACAAAACATAGAAAAGTTAGCTGTGTATGGTGGCGTGCGCCTGTAGTCCCAGCTGCTCGGGAGACTGAGGTAGGAGGATTGCTTGAGCCCAGGATTTTGAAGTTGCAGTGAACTATGATGTTGCCACTGCACTCTAGCCCCGCAACAGAGCAAGACCCTGTCTCAAAAAAAAAAAAAAAATTATGAGAGAAAAGTTATAGAAGAATACGATTAACCAAAAGTTTTTAAATACATAGTTATGCTTTGCTTGATGACTGTGTTCTGAGAAATGCGTCATTAGGTGATTTTGTCTTTGGGTGAACATCATAGAGTGTACTTACACAAACTGAGATGGTATAGCCTACTATATACCTAGGATACGTGCAATAGCCTATTGCTTCTGGGCCATACACCTGTGCGGCACGTTACTGGATTGAATACTGTAGGCAGTTACAACACACTGATAAGTGTTTGTGTATTTAAATATGTCTAAACATAGAAAAGTTACAGTAAAAATACAGTATAAAAGATAAAAAATGGTACACCTTTGTAGGGCACTTACCATGAGTGGAGCTTGGAGGCCTAGAACTTGCTCTGGGTGAGTCAGTGAGTGAGTCATGAATGAATGTCGAAGGCCTAGGACATTACTGTGTACCACTGTAGACTTTATGAACACTGTACACTTAGGCTAGACTAAATATATTAAAAAAGTTTTGCTTTATTAGTAAATTAACCTTACTGTAGCTTTTTTACTTTATAAAGTTTTAAATTATTTTAACTTTTTGACTCATTTGTAATAACTCAGCTTAAATAATGTACAGCTGTACAAAAATATTTTCTTTATATCCTTATTCTATAAACTTTTTTCTCTTTTTAAAAATTTTAATTTTTTTACTTTTACAACTTTTTTGTTAAAAACTAAGACACAGATACGCACATTAGGCTAGGCCTACCCAGAGTTAGGATCATCAGCATCAGTTTTCTACCTCCACATCTTGTCCCATTGGGAGGTCTTCAGGGGCAGTAACACACATGGAGCTATGATCTTCTGTGATAACAATGTCTTCTTCTGGATACCTCCTGAAGCACCTGCTTGAGGCTCTTTTACAATTAACTCTTTTTTAATAAGTAGGAGGATTACACTAAGGAAAAAAGTATAGTAAACACATAAGTAAATAGTAAATACATAGTTTTTTATCATTAAGTATTATGTACTGTACATAATTGTGTATGCTATACTTTTATTCAACTGGTAGCACAGTTGGTTTATTTACAGCAGCATCAAAACACGTGAGTAATGTGTTGTGCTAGGATGTTATGATGACTACAACATCATGACATCACGAGGCAAGAGGAATTTTTCATCTCCAGTATAATCTTATGCGACCGCTGTTGGATATGCAGTCTGTCACTGACCAAAACATTATAATGTGGCACGTGACTGCATGTAGAAAATGTATTGTACAAGGGTGATATTATAGAAAACTCGAAGTAAGTTTGTGTTTCTGCTTATGGACATTCTCTAAAGGGTGCCCACATGTTCTGGTTCTATGTCCATTTTATTAATAGCACCTGTATTACTCTCGTGACCCAGGTTGGGTGATAAATTTTATGTTTAAGTTCATTGTATAGGAACATCATTTATTAGCTTAAAGAAGATTTTCTAAACCAATACTGTCCAGTAGAAATATGTGAATCACATAAGTAATTTTAAATTATTTTTAGCAGCCTCATTGAAGAAAGTAAAAAGAAACAGGTGAAATTATTTTAACATATTTTGTTTAATCCAGTATATCCAATGTATTGTTTCAAAATGTAATCAGCATAAAAATATGAACAGGATATTTTATTTTTCTTGTTTTTAATATTAAGTCTTTGAAATCCACTGTATTAGACTTACATCATATCTCAAATCAGACTGGTCACATTTTAAGTGGATATTGGCTATTGTATTGGTTACTGCCACTCTGGACTTTGATTTGTTGATCTTATTTGTGAAACTGTTGACTGAATTTGGAGCTATAATTTAAACCAAGAGTCAGCAAACTTTTTCTGTAAAGGATCAGAGAGTAAATACTGATAACTGTTTGTGGGCCATATGGTCTCTGTTGCAACTATTGCACTCTGCCAGCTCTGCTGTTGTAGTGCAAAAGCACGTATAATACGTGAATGAATGTGTGTAGCTGTGGTCTAGTAAATTTTATTTACTAGAACAGGTGGCTGGAATTTGCTAACTTCTGATTTCAGTAATGAAATTGAGGCCCCTGTAGAAATTTAAACACATTTTAAAAAGTTAGGAAACATGCCTGTAATGCATGGAAAGATTAAAAATTAAAACTTCTAATAATATACTAATGAATGTAACGCTTATTTCAAGAAGCAAATTGTAAAATTTGATTGGAGGTAGGGTGTAGGTGTGGAGAACAGTAAATAGAGATTTAGAAATATGTGGAGGCAAGTCGGGATGAAGATCACATATATTCTGTTTTCCTGCCACTTGGAGTTCTGCCATATAAGCCACTTACAAGAGAACACCTCAGAATTATTAGTATGCCCAGACTAATGAATAGCAGCTGAAGGAATCTGAAGTATTTGACTCCACCTGTTTCTTTCTTTGAAAGAAAGAGCTTCCATTTGTTTTATGGTAGTCCACATAGTGACAAAGTATAATTACGTGGAATATTTTGATGTGTTCTGAACTTAGAGCACTGATTACAGGGGTTTAGTCACAAGGACTGCTTCTGATGTTTCTTGGGGTCAGTGTAAATTCAGTTACTGTTCTTTCTATACAGTGACATTCTTATCATGATGTCTTTGGAACTGCTCTTTCAACATTTCTTTTCAGTCATCACAGATAACCAGCCTTGTTGAATATTTTGTTGGTGTATTTCTTTAGGATATATACATATATGTATGTATAGTAACTTTTTATTTTGGAAAAATTTTAGATTTATAGGAAAGTTGCAAAATTAGTACAAAGACTTTCTGTATACTCTTCACCCAACTTCCTTTAATGCTAACATGTTATGTAACCATAGTATAATTATCAAAGCCAGGAAGTTAACATTGGTACAGTGCTGTTAACTGAACTATAGCCCCTATTCAAAGTTTACTGTTTTTATTTTTTTTTCAGTCTCTTTGTTCGAGGTTCCAATCCAGGATCCCACATTGTATTTAATTGTGTATCCTTTGTTTCCTTTAACCGTTGATAGTTACTTAATTTTTCTTTGTATTTCATGATTTTGACACTTTTGATGAGTACTGGTCAGTTATATTTTAGAATGTCCCTTCATTTGGGTTTGTTTGATGATTTCTCATAGATTGGCAAAAATATCACAGAAGTGATATTGTGTCCTTCTTAGCATATAATGTTGGGGGTTCATGGTGTGATATAGATATATCTTATTATCGATGATGTTAACCTTGATCCACATGGTTAAGTTGGAAACGTCTGGGTTTTTCACTGTAAAGTTACTATTTTTTCTTTTGTAACTTATAATATTTTAGGGGAAGACATACTGAGATTGTTTAATCTCGTTTCTCCTCAACTTTTCACCCATGAATTTTATTATTTATTACTACAGTGCTTGCCTAGTGATCATTTTGTATTCTCCTCATTCCTCCTACATTTATTAATTGGAATTCTTCTATAAGGAAGAGCTATCTCTTCTCTGCCATTTATTCATTCATTTATTTATATTAATATAGACTCATAGATATTTATTCCATAGCTTATAATCCAAGGCTGTCATTATTTGTTGTGTTATCTAAGTTATTCAACTTTGGCCTTTGGGACAAAGTTGGCCAAAGAACACAGGCTGGCTGTTTGTCCTTAAACATGCCTCATTCTTTTTTGAGCACATCTTTCTTTTTTTTAGACATGGAGTCTCACTTGTCTCCCAGACTGGAGTGCAGTGACATCATAGTTTACTGCAGCCTCAATCTCCTGGGCTCAAGTGATTCTCTAGCCTCAGCCTCCTGAGTAGCTGGGATATAAGTGCATACCATTGCACTTGGCTTTTCTTGAGTACTTCTTTACTTCCTGGCACCATGAGATGTTCTTTTATTAAATATTTCATCTTTTATTATATCATCTTTTATTAAATATTTCCCAGTCCTAGCCCTGGGATCAGCAGGTCTTTAAGGAATTCTCTCCATGTGATTTAATAATATTTGATATTAATATCTTGTTTGAATTCCAAGTAATTTGAACTCATTGGGAAGTAAACTTTTTCTGTAACCTAATCTCATTTCTTATAAATAATCCATGTGAATTATGAAAAAATAATGATATAAGAATTTGATTTAATTTCCAATGTCTAAAATCTTTTCAGTGTCATGCTTAGTAGAACCCTCAACTGTTAAATAATATTTTACTGAATCTTATATCTGTTCTTTCTAGAATATCAATAGAAATAAGGAGATCATGACGATTGGTTGTTCACTCTCTGAAGTTTGTCCCCTTGCCAATTCAGTTTTTGGTAATCTTGATCCAAAGAAGGTGAGCCATGTTCTTGAATATAATTATTTCCTCCCTCCTGTTAGCTTTTTTATATCTTAGATTTTATAGTTTTTGGAATTTTTGGTATATTTGAAAGGAAGAGGCAGATTTTTAGAATTTGTATAAACTACTGTCATAGAAAATTTATTCATTCAAAAATATTTATGGACCGAATGTTATTCAGCCTTAAAAAGGAAAGAAATTCTGACAAAAGCTACAATATGTATGAATCTTGAGGACGTTATGCTAAATAAAATAAGCCAGTCACAAAATGACGAATACTGTATGATTCCACTTATATCAGGAATCATAAGAGTTTTGTAAAAGTGTTGAACCAGTTTACATCCTTAATAGCAATTTATGAAAGTTCTAGTTTCTCCATGTCCTCACCAAACCATTGCATTGTTGGTCTGCTAAGGTTAATCATGTTTTAATATTCTTGTTAGCCACTTGAATATTTTCTTTTGTGACATGTCTTTTCAAATATTTTTTTCATTTTTAAATTAGGTTATTTGTCTTGATTGATTTGTAGGAATTCTATATGTATTTTTGATATGAGTCTTTTATATGTCTTGCTAATGTCTTCTGTTAGTCTGTGGCTTACCTACTAACTTTACTGATATCATTTGAAGTCTATTAATTTTTTCTTTTTTTGGTATGTACTTTCTGTTTCCTACTTAAAACCTTTTTACTTCAAGATCATAGATATATTCCTCTGTGTGTATGTGTGTGTGTGTGCACGCGCACATGTGTTTATGTGTGTTTCTCTAGAAGCTTTTACCTTTTGCATTTAAGGCTGTGGTTATCCCCAGTAATTTTTGGTTATGATGTGAGGTAGAGATCCAATTTAGTTTTTGTCCATGTGCATGTCTAGTTATGCCAGCACTGTTTATTGAAAAGACCATCTTTCCTTTACTGAATTGTAATGGCATCTTGTTTTAAATCAAGTGACTGTATATGAGTATTAGCTATCTTTTCCAAAATAATAGATACCTGTAATCTTGGATGCATAAGTTTCTCTGCCAGGAATTTACCCTTTGGACATTTCTATAAGTACACAAAGATAATTATTGCAGCATTATTTGTAATAGGCAAAACCAGAGGTTAATTCATTGTCTTTCAATATGTTACAATAGTAGTGGTAATAATAATTGTATTTACTTCCTTCATGAGACAGTATTCTAAGCACTCTGCATATCCTAATTTAATACTCATAGCAACTCTATGAAGCAAGTGTTATTATAGTTATTTTGGGAAATTGAGGCACAACCAGGATAACTTCATGAATGTCACTAGCTACTTAATGTTTGATCAAGTATTAAAACCCACAGAGCCCATCTCCTTAACTGTTACCCTATGTTGAAAAAATCAACGAATTGTATTAGATCCTTATTTTGGAATACTAAGTAATTATTTTTGAGGGTTGGTTCTAGGGTGAGGCAAGTCTAAAGTTTAAGGAGGCACTCTCCTCCTTTACACTGAAGTACTGTGTTTCCCCAAAAATAAGACAGGGTCTTATATTTATTTTTACTCAAGAAGACACCCTAGGGCTTATTTTCAGGGGATGTGTTATTTTTTTTAAGTATGGTACAACAATCTACATTTATTCAAATATAGTTAAGTTGTCTTCTTCTGGAACATCATCATCACTCTCCAAACCTCAAATTCCATCCTGAATTTCTTGCAACTCTATTTCCTTTAGAACTAATCCCTCATGTCGAGCAATAGAGCTCTCATTAAATGAGCAGCTCTTATCCATGTAACCTGCTCGGAGTGCATTGGTAACAGCACTGTCAGTGATTTTATCCTATGAATTCTTCACCCAAATCACGACCTCTTGCAGGCTAGGCTTCCGGTCACCTCTGGGATAGTAGCTGTCACGATGGGGCAGATGAGAAGGGCTGCTCGTCCTCTTTACCGCTTAAGAAATGCATGGTTTGTGCAGATACACTGTGTAGCCACGCCCATCACTAGGTCTTATTTTCGGGGTAGGACTTATATTGCGCAAATGCTTAGAAATCCTGCTAGGGCTTATTTTATGGGAAGGTCTTATTTTCAGGGAAACACAGTAATTGCAGGATTGGTACCTGAAAGTGAATACTTCCTTAAATTTTGTTCCCTGGGCACCTAGGTTGCCTTAACTTGCTCTAGGCCCTGGTTATTTAAATGAGGGAGGAGATTGCTTTGGTTTGAATGTTTCTGTTCTCCCAAAATTCACATGTTGCCACCCTAACCCCTAAGGTGATGGTATTAAGAAGTGGGGCCTTTGAGAGGTGATTAGGTTATGAAAGTGGAGTCCTCATGAATAGGATTTGTGCCCTTATAAAAGAGACCTCAAATAAAAGAGGCCCAAGGGAGCTTGTTTGTT
Source organism: Cheirogaleus medius (assembly GCA_008086735.1). Lineage (NCBI taxonomy): Eukaryota > Metazoa > Chordata > Mammalia > Primates > Cheirogaleidae > Cheirogaleus > Cheirogaleus medius. The sequence goes on along the minus strand of VBSM01002217.1, from coordinate 26,804,289 downwards.
CTTTCCACCATGTGAGGACACATGAAGCAGCAAGAAGGCACCATCTGTAAGGAGCAGGCCCTTATTAGACACCAAATCTGCTGGAGCATTGATCTTGTACTTCTCAGACTCCAGACATATGACAAATAAATTGTTTATAAGGCACTGAGTCTAAGGTGTTTTGTTATAACAGCTCAAACAGACTATGACAGAGATAGATCTCTGTATTGTGATATGGAATAAGGTGCAGAATAGTGTATATAAAATGAGCCCATATGACTAAATAAAAAACAAAGCATAAACATATGTGCTAGTGTACTTATATATGTGGAATTAGTATAAATGTAAAATTATTTTCTGGTAGCCCATATTGGAGAGTGATGAGAAGGAAGTCTTATTCTTTATCTCTTTTGATATGCTTTTATTTTCTTTTTAATAACATACCTTTATTGGTTTTGTTTTAAAATAATTAAAATCCAAATAAAAATGTAGAAGAAAAATTTAGAAGGGAGGAAGGAATGTAGCTTGGAGTTAATTGTCAAATGGATAAGGTAATGCAATTTGTAAAGTTTTTAGGTTTTTAGCCTCCCTATAGTCTATGACTATGTTTAATATTGTTACACATCGATTGAGACATATTCCTCTTTTCCTTTGTTGAATATGAAATAAATTACTTACATTATCAAAAATTTAAACTAGCACCAATAATAGGCATCTGATTATAAATTATTAATCAGCCACCTCTGATTATTCATAAATGGATTATACTTTGTGAATTTTCCTTAGTGGTACAAGTGTTCTGTCCCTCTCACCATGTAAGCTGGTCATAGGCTATGAGTAGTAGAGTTGTGCGAGGAGTTGTTTGGGCCCAGGCACAATGGGAGTGAATGTATAGTTCTGACTGTGTTCTAAAGACAGATAGTTCTATTTGGGATAGACTTGTATGCTATGGTGATAGTTGTGGTTGTTCACAATAACGGGGTGAAGAACTTCAGATTCCTCAGCTTGATTGGGTCCCAGCTCTATTTCTGGATAAAAGCATCTCCAACCCTGCCTCAACAGGGTCGCAATAAACCATTGCATTTCTGTCCCTTATCTCATACCAAATTGTTAATCATATTGGTATATTATTACAAAGCCTTAATTAAAGATAATATGATCTTTTGCAGAGTTTGAAATTGTAATAGAACCGTTGTTTATCAGCTGTTTTTGTTATTCTAATCCTGTTTGCTTACTAATAAATAAGATAGTTGGGAGAGAGTACCATGCCATTAATGCTCTCTTCTGCTCTCCAGTTGTTGAATGTTATCTGAGGGAACTAGAGTTAAGTACTAATTGAATATATCTATCCTTTGTAGCATTTGAATTGTTAGATATTCATTTGTGTGTCTAAATTTAGTTGTGCTTTGTTGTTTTGGTGAATTGAGGGTTTTTAGGTTTCACATTGTGTATTATTTTTGCTTTAAAATAAATCTGTAAATTTATTTTCCTAGTTCAGTGATACATTTTAAATTAATTTTATACTCTGTTACCTAATGCAGTGTTTCTAAAACTTTTTGTTGTTATTCTGTCTTAGGAAGCATTTTAGCCTTGTTTTTTTCCTATTGGGCTTTCTCCCCTCAAGATATTTTAATACCACAGATATGCTGTATATCTATCTGTGTTGTCAGGTAGAGTTTAACTTTGGAGAGCTACAACCGTTGTAATATCTAAGATTCTTTCCTCCCCAAAAGAACGACTTTTCATCTCCTTAGGAATGATATTGCCCAAATTGAGAATGTATGATTTAAAGTGGTTATCAACCTGGAGTGATTTTGTATCCCCCACATTCCTACCCCCCTAGAGACATTTGGTAACTTTTGGAGACGTTTTTGGTTGTTACAACTAGAAGTGTTACTACTGGCATCTAGTGGGTAGATGCCAGGGGAGATGCTGGTAAACATCGTATAATGCACAGGACAGAGGACAGCCTCCCCTTCTGCTCCAAACAAAGACTCATCCAGTCCCAAATGTCAGTAGTGCTGAGGCTGAGAAAATGAAAGTATATAAATTTTTCTCTGCTCTTTTATTAAACATCATTAAATTAAAATATAAATTTGAAATAAATGAAAGTTCGGTATTAAGAATATTATCTAATTTAATTTTATCCACTTAAAAACCAATAACCCTTATATATAAAGAAAAAGTATAAAATCAGGCTGGGTGTGGTGGCTCACACCTGTAATCTCACTATTTTGGGAGGCTGAAGTGGGAGCGAGGATTGCTTGAGGCCAAGAGTTTATGACCAGCCTGGGCAACATAGTGAGACCCCATCTCTACAAAAAATAAAAAAAAAATCTAGTTGGGATGGTGGCACTTGCCTGTAGTACCAGCTGCTTGGTAAGCTGAGGCAGCGGATCCCTTAAAGCCCAGGAGTTCATAGCAGTAGCTGTTACTATGCCACTGTACTCCAGCCTGGGTGACAGAGTGAGATTCTGTCTTTTAAAAAAAAGTATAACACCGTGGTTGAGAATTAGACTTAAGTGACATGTACTTAGCATGTTTATGTTTAAAAACGAGTGTACCAGTTATGTCTTCAGTATGATTTTAAGTCTTTGTTGTTTGTGACTTTTTTTTTTTTGAGTTTTGTTTTTTATACGCTCTCCTCCCTTTTTGTTGGATAAGTGGAATAGCATAATGACTTTAAAGTCAGAAGTTTGAATCTTGGTTCTGCTGCTTACTAGTTTATGACTTTGGGTACATAGTGGCATAAACAGAGTACTCACTTGATAGGGTTGTTGTGAAAATTAAATAAGTCATTAATATATATAAAGTGCTTATTGACACATAGTAAGTGCTTAATAAATACTAACCTTCATTGTGATCTACTTCACATGCTTTACTTCATTACAATGCCAATAATTTTGCTTTCTTTTTCTCTTTGTAGATTTATGGTGGATTATTTTCTGAAGATAAGTGTTGGTACAGATGCAAAGTACTGAAAATCATCAGTGATGAAAAGGTAGGAAATAAGTGTTCAGTTTTTTTGCTTTAAGGAATATTTATTTTGGTTCCAAAATTTGATGCTTATTTAGCTCTTCATTGCTTATTCATAGTTGTAATAAGATATGGTTCATTGAACTTGTAAATTGATTGAACATACTTTTTCCCTCTAATGAGCACAAAAGAAATTAATTATTTAAAAACAGTTGAGATTCTGGAATATTTCTCTGAATTTAAATTTTAATATACTCACCTGAGATTGTCCAAAAATAGATTATATAATTTGTAGATTATTTTTGGTGACTAGTTGGTTCTTTATATCTCAGTTCTTAATAATTATGCTTGGTTCTTGCTCATGAGTAACTTTTACAAGTTCATTCTATTATGATTGATGAGTAGGAAAACTCAATTGATCCTGAAGTTAGGCGTATCTTTTACTTAGTTGATGTGAGTATTGTTAATAATAAAGATTGGCTTGCTATTTTCTCATGCCTGGGTTAGGTGTGATAAATTTTCTTTGTGTTAAGCCATTTTATTTTTTTACATTGAGTATTTTACATGGGAAGATTTTTTTAAGGAGATTTGGAGAAATGGAATTCTAAATAGCTGTTTAATGGCAATTGCACGCTGCAGGCTATGTAAAAGCATCTCTATACAGTTGCTTTTAGTGTTTTTTCTATGTCTGCTTTCTGGATTTAAAATATGTTATATGTGTTTTGCAAAATTTTTTTGGTATAATGTGAGGGATGAAACAATTTGATTAATGCTCTGAATATCTTTTTGTTTTTAAAACTCATTATTTATTACCATGATAGGTAATGGTTTTATTATAGTGGGATAGACCTTACAAATAGACCTTTTCCCCATGATTTGACAACTGGAGATAATATTTTGCATTTGCTTTTGGGTTGGCTTTAACTTTTTAAATTAAAGGATAGGATGATATTTGACCTTGTAATGAACTATTTTTCTTTTTTAATCTTTTAAACAGATACAGAGCTGGAGGTAAGGGTGAATTTGATTAGTTTCCAAGGTTTAGCCGGAATGGATTTAATTTTATCAAAGCTAGTTTGATAACTTTGCCTTTCTTTTCAGATTTTATTGTTTCCAACTTGAACTTAAGAATGTTGATTGATTTTAACATTAGGAGAGATAGGAGAGGGCCGTAATCTTCACAGGTTCATGTTTATTTAAAATACCAATTGTTTAAAAAAACAAAATGAGAAAAGGTACTGTTGGAATTTCGCCAGTACGAAATATAGTGATCACTATAATTCCATGGACTACGGGTTTTCTTTATTTTGAGGCTATTACTAGAGATTGAATTCTGAATGCATTTTGTCAACTTGAGGTAAAATGCTATCTTGATATACAGGTAATTAAGAGAAAGCAGCAAATTGGTGGTTTCTTTGGAGATATTTAATCTAGGTTCAGTATTGGTATTTATCTCTTATTTTTTCCAGTGTCTGGTGAGGTACATTGACTATGGAAATACCGAAATTCTAAATCGGTCTGATATAGTTGAAATTCCTTTGGAGCTGCAATTTTCTAGTGTTGCCAAGAAGTATAGACTTTGGGGACTACAAATTCCTTCTGGTCAAGAAGTTACCCAGTTTGATCAGGCAAGTCAGATTTTAAATATTTTTGTTAATGAAATATTTTGTTAATGAAAGTATAACTATATGTTTGAAATAAAATGTAAGTGTAGTTACTTCTTTTTTTTTTATTTTTTTTTTATTTTTTATTTTTTTATTTTATT
>VBSM01002217.1:26746908-26799469 GCA_008086735.1 Cheirogaleus medius | reverse complement strand
GGCCTCCCAGAGAGCTAGGATTACAGGCGTGAGCCACCGCGCCCGGCCTAGTGTAGTTACTTCTCACTGACTTTGTTTAACATAAAAGTATGTACAAATTTGTGAAAAAATATGAATTATAAAATAATTCAGAAGCAATTATATAATATTTTAGTACTCATCATTGCTAGGTAAACATTCTTGAACAGATATGTTTATATTTATATGAAGTGATGTGTTTATATATATAGAATAAATGTAAATAGTTTTTTCTGATGTAAAAGATTAAAAGGACAGTCTCAGATGATGGAGAAAATATGAATACAGTTATTCTGTTACTGTTTGTTTTCGAGAAAATATTTATTAAATACAAGTGATTGTTAATCTAGCGTTGGCCATAAATATCACACATTTGAAATCGGGGTCATTTAATCAGATTTTATCATTTTGACAGAGGCTGTTTGATGTAATGATTGGCAGTGATGTTCTGCTAATCTGGATTCTGGTTTACATTCGCTTCCATTGAATTTTGAAATAGTAACCTAATTCTGGAAGACATCTGATAATTTCAGAAGTAGTCTTATAGAAGTCGTACCTCTTTTTAAATCTGTGCAATAATGATGGTTCTTTTGGTGAGTTGTAGTGCTGGTGAGGGATATTACATTGCAAAGTAATTACAATGGTTTGTAATTGTTTATTTGTAATTGTTTTATTTTAGCAGCTGAGGTGGCTTATGTGAAAAATGGTTTAATCAATATTATAGGAAATAGTAATTAAATTTTGGAACAATTTTAATAAAACCTAAATTACAATTTAGGTGTTAAGATGAGTATGCGGTTTATTTAGCATTTGAGTAAGTGCATGAATAGTAGGGATTCAGAAACATCGTATTTGGCTCTTTATTGGTTGTTTTGAGAATCTTGTAGGTGTGTTGGTGCAGTTTTGACTGCACTGTAGTTACTTATAAAAAACATTTCTATATATAAAACCCGGACTTTTATAAACATAAAGTTTAGATATTAATGTAAAATTTAAGTTTTTGGTTTAAAATCTAAAGTTTATTATTTCCTTCTGTAACATAAATACTTTGACCAAGGTAGAGGCTTGTTTTGAATTTTCTGCATGCTTGTAACCCTAATATCTTAAATTTAGAGACCTTTGAATTTATCTGCTCTCACCTTATTTTACATGTAAAGAGATTGTGGTCTAGAATAATTAAATGACTTATTTATAGTCATAAAGCTAGTTAGGGAAAAACTAGGGCTAGCGCTCAAGTCCATGCTATCTTCATAGTAGGGTGATACACAGATTTATGTTGATTGAAACAAACAAGAATCAAGGGGAAAAAGTTATAGTTCTAGAACTGAAGGAAAAAACTTCAGTTAAGAATGTTTTTGTATTCTTCATAGATTCTTTTTCTTTTGAGACAGAGTCTCACTCTGTTGTCCGGGCTAGAGTGTCATGGCATCAGCCTAGCTCACAGCAACCTCAAACTCCTGGGCTCAAGCCATCCTCCTGCCTCAGCCTCCTGAGTAGCTGGGACTACAGGCATGCGCCACCATGCCCAGCTAATTTTTTTTTCTATATATTTTTAGTTGGCCAATTTCTTTCTATTTTTTAGTAGAGACGGGGTCTCACTCTTGCTCAGGCTGGTTTCGAACTCCTGACCTTGAGCGATCCACCCGCCTCAGCCTCCCAGAGTGCTAGGATTACATTTGTATTTGGATGCTTAATTCAGTAAAAAGATCATTGATTAGAGTTTAGCTAATTGGCAAACTGAATGTTTTCTGGAAAAAAATAGTAATTCTTGAATATCTCTGCTTAGAAAGCCACGTTTAGTTGTTAATTTTCAGCTCAAGGCTCAAATGTAATCTCCTAAGTGAAGTCTTTGCTCATACCCACCATCCACTCCCCGGCAGCTGTTTTAGTCACTCAGTATATAAAGCATGTAGACTTGTAATTTTTTTTCTCCCCCACAGGCTAGTGAGTTTGGTAGAGACAAGACTGTTTTGGTTGGAACAAATACTCATTTTTCTGTGCCTAGTCTTTCTGCCTGTTAGATGTTAGATGAACATCTAGTTTATTTAACATTTGAGTAAATAGATGAATAGTAGGCATTCAGTAAAAACAAAAACAAGCAGAAATCCTGCACACTTCCAGAAGATGTCCTAGGCACTGAAAATTCCTTCAGCATATTTTTTTAACCAACAGTTTCACACCCATGCTGCACACAGTTGAAATTGATAGAATGGTGATTACAAACTGCTGAAGATCAAATGAAGATTAAATTACTATTCTTATATGCCTTTATTTAAAAGTTATATGTAGAATAGGGGAATGAAAACTAGAGATTAGAATTTGAGTTTAACAATTTAAAGGCCTTTTAGCTTATTTTCTAATATATACAGACAAGATTAGGTAGAATAAATTAGAAAGCAAGTGATGCTTTCTGGCTTCTGAATAAAGCTTACCAGTTTGGAAAACAGAATGAAATATATCTTAGGAAAGTAACATAAATCTTTTTTTAATGACTTTGATAGCTGTATGTCCTACATCAATGACCAGATTTATTTGAAAGGTTAAGTTTATGCCTTTTAAATACCTAAATATGTTTAAAAAGTACATATATGTATCTCCAGTTCACAAGATTTAGCAGAAAATATACACATTTCTCATGATAAAAATTAAATGTTTGACATTTATAAAAATATATAGCATATATGTTTATGGTAAAGTGTAGTATTAAAACATCCATGTATCATCTCTACCATATCATTCTTTTTGTTAGTTTCAACTGAGGAGAACACAGATTTTGTTTCAAGTTCAAGGTTCTATCTTTGTGATTAGATATAGTTTAGGGAGAATCTGATTGTATAACTCTACATTGATTGTGATTAGTGACTATAACTAAAAGGAATTTTACTTCAGAGAGAAGTCTAAAAATCAGATTTCTGCATTAAAAAATTCTAAGCAAGGAGTACTGGACCTTTAGATCATTCAGCTTTAAGTAATTGGAGCTTTTGTAGAAAGTAGATTATTTCCATTTGCATTCATATGTTGCCCGAAGACAGAATTTATTTTTTTTTTTTTTTGACAGTTTCTTGAAATATTAATAATTCCTCATATTCCAGCAGTAGTTTTCAAACATTACTTAGGGGTGGAAGTTGTTCTTGAATTTTAGATAGATTTTCGACAATAAGGGTTGAAACCAAGGGTTTTTGTATGAAAGAGCTTAACCAGAAAACTATATCTGATTGATTAAAATCTTAATGTGATATATTTCAATGAATTACATTTTGAATTTGTTGGCTTTGCCTGCCTGATCCCATTTGATTGGTAATGAATTCTGGACCATATTTGCTGTTTATATCGGTATTCTTCTTGAATTCAAGCCTTTTGATATAGTGTGTGTATTTCTAAATTTTATGCTTTGAAAAATTTATAAAACCTGTATTTGTTAACCTAAAAAACTTTCTTATTTTGCCTTGTGGATAAAAAAAATTCTTTTTTCTTTTTTTTGGTAGTGATAGTTGGTGATCCTTGAGCATATATAGTTTGAATTTCCTTTGTCGAGATGCATTCTTCTAGGCCCAGGGGTTCTTAACCTGGTATTAAATTGTATCACAATGAAATAACTTCTTTTGTAATCATATGTTATGCATTTAACAACATTCTGAGAAGAGTCTAAAGATTTCTTTTCTTTCTTTCTTTTTTTGTTTTGTTTTTGAGTCCAAAGATTTTACCAGACTGATAAAGGAGCCCATGACACAAAAAAGATTAAGAGCTCTTGGATAGGTCTTACTTCTACTCTCTATACTGCTGTATAGCTAAAAAAGATACGGAAAATAGTCCCTGCTAATATTATTTAGTTTCTTGAACTTTGACTTTTTTCTCTTTTTATAAAATGTGGCCACCTTGTATTTTCTGGTTTTTAGTTTGGTCTTTATACACTTGTTTCTCTGATTATTATTGATATGATTTCCTATTTGGTTTGCTTTATTTGTGTGAACTATATTGTTTTTTGTATTTATCTAGTGGGAATATAACTAAGAATAAAGCTTTTACCTCTAATAGAGATATAATTCATCAGATTAATTATGTCTTATTTCAAGGAAGATGTGAACCAGTAAATTTGAGCAGTACTCACCCATTTTATGTTTTTAAGTTTATGCATTATATATTCTGAAAAATGAGTAATTTCCTTTATATAGTATACATAGACTGAAAATCAGGAAAAAAACCTAGAGAAATTTGGGAAGAGTAATTAGATCATATCAAAGTAATTTTAAGAATTACAGCTTTCTGGAGGAGTAGACAAGTTTTTATTAAGTCTCAAGATATCATCTAATCCCAAATATATTTTGGGTATAGCTGTGTTCAGTTCTGTGGATGAGTAATCAACAATTAAAAGTTAGCAAGCACCTAATTCCTCATATGGCTTCTCATATACCAGTTGTACAGGTATGGCCTCCTTAAAAATCTGTTTAAGGGAATTTTGAATATAGGAATTTTTAACATCTCACATTTCATAATTTCAATTTGTTGATTTTAAAAAAAAATTATATTTTGTACTTTGAGTTTCTATTTTTTGCTCTTATTTTCTGTCTTTAAAACCAGAGTACCTGACTTTGCCTTAAAACTATTTTTAAAATTTTTTTGAAATCGAGTACCTTTTCTAGATAATAAATTCATTTTTATGGGCTATTGCTCCTCAGGATACCATTATATTTATCTGGGGCCAAAATAATCAACACAATCTGCTGGGTTTAAAAAAAAATTAGGATATTTAATTAGTATATATTTAAAAATTTATGAACATGGCTATACAAATATTAGCTGTACTTCTGAAAGGGAAGATTTTAGCAAGTGTGTAATCAGAATACAGTCATACACATGTAGAAGTATATTTGCATACAGCCAACAACCAGGTAAGACCACTTATGTATAGAATGAAGAAATATGATGCTTGGGAAAGAATGGGAAGAAACAAAGTAAGTGGGGAGAAACATGTTGATATAGCTGGTTTATGTCTTCTTTCCTATCTTTCATAGGGCAGAACCTTTTTGGGGAGCTTGATTTTTGAAAAGGAAATAAAAATGAGAATTAAAGCAACCTATCAAGATGGAACAGTTATTGCTCAGGCTGAGTATGGCAGTGTGGATATAGGGGAAGAAGTGGCTAAGAAAGGATTTGCAGAAAAATGCAAACTCACTTCCACCACTAACGTCTGTGAGGAAAAGAAATCGGATCCTGGTCAGTTTGCTCTCAGGAACCTCAAAAGCCCCATTCCCTTGTGGGGACATAGATCAAATCAGTCAACTTTCAGCAGACCGAAGGGGCGCTTAAGTGGGAGGCTGGCTCTTGACTTGAAGAATGAAAATGATGCAGGAAATCATGTGACATTTCCAAAGTAAGGATGTGGTGGTGGGACTTTTAGTTTTAACTAATTTCTAATTCATGGTAGATGTCCTTGTCATAGTGGTATAGAAGTTAAGGCTTATGCTGTTGGAAGCCCTAACTATGTCAGTGATTTTGAGGATGATACTGATTATTTGTTTTTCTCAAACATGTATTCATCTCTGCTTTAGCAGAATATTTTCATTAAAAGCCATTTTCAAAGAAAAATCATTCCTGAATTGTTTAGTTTACATACCAGCTTTTCATGCCAACTTTTTTGAATACGTTTGTCAAAAATAAAAATGTCTCTAAATCTGAATTATTCAGGCACAGCCAAAATTTCAAATGAGATTTCAAGTTTTTTTCTCTGGCTTTAAGAAAATTTTAGTAAGTTTCAGGGAATTGCCTTTTCTTTTTTAACAAAAGAGAGCCTCTTTTCTTCTTCCCGTGAAAACTTGTGATGAAACTTGATTATTCCAAAAGAAGTTTACTTTTTAGATCATTTTAAATTATCAATTTAAAGCAGAAAGCCATGTTTGATATTTATATATGCTAAAACATTATTCTGTATTATGATCCAAGCATTGGTGATACTATGTCTTGGGTGATGTAGCTGTTTGGTGGGATCTCATCAGTTTCTTTGGTACTAAACTGTCAAATGGGGTGGAGGGTCATTGGGAGGAGGAATTGGAAGAAACTGAAAAAGAAGTGCTTTTTTACTTTTTCTCTAGAGTTGATAGTGTTTTGAGGAAGTTGGAATATATTTTCTTTGAGAATTGGAGGCATTGAAGTATTTAGTTATAAAATCCCTTAGCAATAAGTTATTTTTAAATATTGAACTAGGTAAAGGGTTCAGTTTCCAAATTAACTTTAAGATATGGTATAGAAAGCCTAAGATAATTTAGTTTTGATTTGTGATCTCTGTCAGCCTTACACAGTTTGTTTTTTAAAATGAGTGAATTTGTTTTTAATAGGGAAAGTTTGGCTGCTGGTGACTTTAATTTAGGGTCTAATGTCAGCCTGGCAAAAATTAAACAGGACCAGAAACTGATTGAAGAAAATGAAAAGCTTAAAACAGAGAAGGATGCTCTTTTTGAAAGTTATAAGGCATTAGAATTAAAAGTAGAACAGACTCTCCAGGAGCTGCAGGTATGTTCAGTGGCTTAAGGTAAAGAATATCCAACTGGGAAATCTGTATACTCATACGCTCTTATTTAGTTAATTTTCTCACTTTCCTTTTTCTCCCCCCCCCCAATTTTCTCCTTTGCTTATACTTGCATATTGTTTATAGATGAAATTTGGTCTTAAACTCTGAACTGATCATCTTTGAATTTCATTGGATGTGTTGGAAAGTTTAATAATTTCTCATTTACATTTCCCTTTGTGTTCTTAAAAAAGCTTAACTATGGAAATTTTCCAACATTCCAAAAAGAGAGAGACTTGAATAATTAATTCTCATGTGCCCATCACCCAGTTTTTTTTCTATCACCCAGTTTTTATAATTATTAAACACATGGCCAATCTTTTTTTAAATTTATACTTCCTGTGTTATTTTAAAACAAATTTCATATGTATTTGGGAAAGAAAGAAAAAACCCATAATCATAATACTATTTCCACTTAAAAATAAACAATTATTCCTTAATATTATTTAATATCCAGGCAGTGTTCAAATTTCCCATATTATACCATGAATGCCCTTTTACAATTGGTTTCATCTAATCAGATCCAAGTTAGGCCCATATGTTGCATTTTGGTTGATATATATCTTAAATTGCTTTTATCTGCATCCTTGTGTTGCTTAAGAGGCTTCTTTATCACCATGTGTGTTTGCTTTTATGGTAGTTAAGTCTCCAGATTTGCTAAGATTCAGATTCAAATTTTTTTCCCCCCAAGAATACTGTGTGGTTTTCAAATGTGTATTTTTTTCTGACACCAAATGTGTTATTCCTACACCAGTTTTCTAACATTGACTAGGTGGCCAATAATTAAATTCAGTTCTGACACTAACTACTTGTGTTAGTGCAGACCCTACAAGTTAAGGACTCAGTTTCACAAGACTACTCCCATTTCCAGCACCAGCTACAAATTGGGTCCCTAGATTACTGCCCACCCACTATAAATTTGGGTGATCCTCCCTAAGGTTAAATAATTCACTAGAACCACTCACAGAACTCAGGAAAGTTTTATACTTACAGTTTTATTATAAAGGATATAACTCAGAAACAGCCAAGTAAATCAAAGATATGCATAAGGCAAGGCATTGGGGCAGGAGGTACAGAGCTTTCATGCCCTTTCCTGGTGTGTAACCCTCCCAGCACATGGATGTGTTCACCAACCTAGAAGCTCCCCCAATCTCATTCTGAGTGTTAAAAGTTGAGGTTTCATTATAAAGGCTCAATTTATTAAATCATTGGCCATTGGTAATGAAACTCATTCTCCAGCTACTCCTCTCTTCCTGAAGGTGGGGGATGGTAGGGCTGAAAGTTTTTTTTTTTTAAATTTCAGTAGATTTTTTTGTTATATCGATGAATTGTATGGTGGCAAAGTCTGGGCTTTTATTTTATCTGTCACCCGAATAGTATATATACATTCTACCCAATAGGTAATTTTTCATTCCTCACTCTCTTTCCCATCTTTCCCCTTCTGAGTCTCCACTGTCCATTGTCCCTCTGTATGACTATGCATGCCCATAGCTTAGCTCCCACTTATAAGTGAGGACATATGGTATTTGGTTTTCCATTCCTGACCTACTTCCCTTTTTAAATGTTGAACTAGGTAAAGGGTTTAGTTTCCAAAATTAACTTTTAAAATATGGTATAGAAAGCCTAAGGTAATTTAGTTTTGATTTGTGATCTCTGTCAGCCTTACACAGTTTGTGTTTTAAAATGAGTGAATTTGTTTTTAATAGGGAAAGTTTGGCTGCTGGTGACATTAATTTAGGGTCTAATGTCAGCCTGGTAAAAATTAAACAGGACCAGAAACTGATTGAAGAAAATGAGATGCTTAGGAACCCTTAGGATAATTGCCTCCAGTATCATACAAGTTGATGTGAAAGACATTATTTCATTCTTTTTTATGTCTGAGTAGTTTTCCATGGTGTGGAATACTTTTTTTTTATCCACTCATTGGTTTATGGGCACTTAGATTGATGCTATATCTTTGCAATTTGTGAATTGTGCTGCAATAAACATTTAAGTACAGGTGTCTTTTTTGATATAATGATTTCTTTTCCTTTGGGTATGTCCCCAGTAGTGAGGTTGTTGGATTGAATGGTAAATATACTTTTAGTTCTTTGTGAAATTTCCATACTGTCATCCATAGAGGTTGTGCTAATCACATTCCCACCAACAGTGTATAATCGTTCCCGTTTCATGGTATCCACACCAGCATCTATTGACTTTTTAATAATGGCCATTCTGTGGTAAGGTAGTATCTTACTGAGTTTTTAATTTGCATTTCCCTGATGTTTAGCAATGTTGAACATTTTAATGTATTTTTTTGCCATTTGTGTCTCTTCTTTTGAAAACTGTTCATGTCTTTTGCCTGCTTTTTAATGTTTTTTTTCCTTGCTGATTTGTTTGAGTTCCTCCTAGATTCTGAATAATAGTCCTTTGTTGGATGTATAGTTTGCAAATACTTCTTCCCATTCTGTAGGTTATTTATTTACTCTCTTGGTTATTTCTTCTGCTGTGCAGAAACTTTTTGGTTTAAGTCCCACATTTATTTTTGTTGTTGCATTTGCTTTTGGGGTCTTAGTCATAAATTATTTACCTAGGACAATATCAAGATTAGTTTTTCCTAGGTTTTCTTCTAGAATTTTCATGGTTTCAGGTCTTACTTTAATCTCTCTTGAGTTAATTTTTATATGTTGTGAGAGACATGGATCCAGTTTCATTCTTCTGCAGGTGGTTATCCAGTTTTCCCAGCACCATTTATTTAATACGGTGTCTTTTTTCCAGTATATGTTTTTGTCTGCTTTGTCAAAGATTAGTTATAGGTATATGGTTTTATTTCTGGGTTCTCTGTTCTGTTCCGTCAATCTGTGTATCTACTTTTATACCAGTACAATGCTGTTTTGGTTACTGTAGCCTTGTAATATAATTTGAAGTTGGGTGATGTGATGCCTCCAGCTTTATGCTTTTTGCTTAGCGTTGCTTTGGTTATTCAGGGGTTTTTTTGGTTCTACATGAAATTTAGGATTGGTTTTCCTAATTCTGTGGAAAATGATGTTGACATTTTGATAGTAATTGCATCGAATCCGTAGATTACTTTGGGAAGTATGGTCATTTTAACAATATTGATTCTTTCACTCCATGGGCATGGGATGTTTTTCTATTTGTTTGTGTCATGCACAGTTTTCTTTCATTAGTGTTTCATAGTTCTCCTTGTAGAGATCTTTCACTTCCTTGGTTAAGTATATTCCTAGGTATTTTATTTTATTTTTTGCACCTATTGTAAATGAGATTGAGTTTTTGATTTGATAGAGCAGCTAATCTAAAGAGACTTTAGGGCCGGGCAGGATGGCTCATACATGTAATCCTAGCACTTGGGAGGCCAAGGTGGGAGGATCACTTGAGGCCAGGAACTCGAGACTCAGCTTGGTTGTTATTGGTGTATAGATATTTTGAGTTGTCTGCACTGTATTGGTTCCACAATGGAACTCATATTCGAATTAGCCATAGTTCCACAAAAATTGCTCTAAAAAAAATTTGTCAGAGGTATCAACTGTCAAACATACTACTTAAGAAAATCAGACCTTCTATACTTAATAACCTAATAGTTTCTCCTGAGGGCAGACCTTGTTAAGAAGTACACAGTGCTCTGGGGTATTACAAAATGGTTTGTTTTCCCTCCCCTTGCTGGAAACATGAGGGGATTTTTCTCTCATACAGTATTTACTGTGAGAAACCTAGTCTAGCTCTTGGAGGTAAAATTCTGAAATGTGGGATCCCTTCATGACCGATATCCTTGGAGTTTTCAACTCTCAGTCTTGTCCACACCTAGCTTTCCAGCAGTTTGTAAGTTATAGTTCAGGTTTTCCTATCTTCCCACTGGTTCCTGCAGAGGTTTCTGCTCCAGTATGTTGTGATTCTCTGTATCCCTTTCTGTCTCTCTAATCTTAGGGATAGCAGTTTGCCCTCTGACCTTACAGATGTGACCTTTTCTTACAGATCTGAGAAGAGCTGTTGATTTTTCAGTTTGTTCAGCTTTTTACTATTAGGATGGAGTGGTGACTTCCTTAAATGTGAAACTGGAAACCAAAAGTTCCCCATATCATTGTTTTTAATCCTTTGTTCTTTTATAATGCATATGTTTAGAGATAAAGATTTCTATAAGCATTGCTTTATTTGCATCTCATAAATTGTATGTTGTGTTTTTATTATTTATTAAGCATTTTTTAAATTTCTTTGTATTTTTTTGAATCATGAGCTGTTTGTGTGTTGCTTAATTTCCATATATCAGAATATTTTCCTCCAATGTATATTCTTATTGATACATAATATTTGTACATATTTATGGAGTATGTGTGATACCGTGTTTCCCCGAAAATAAGACCTACCCATAAAATAAGCCCTAGCAGGATTTCTAAGCATTTGCACAATATAAGGCCTAACCCGAAAATAAGACCTAGTGATGGGTGTGGCTATGCAGCGTATCTGCACAACCCATGCATTTCGTCGCGGAGTGGTAAAGAAGATGAGCAGCCCTTCTCATCTGCACCATGGTGACAGCTACTATCCCAGAGGTGACTGGAAAGGTGCTGGCAGCCCCACCAACAAGGTTGCCTCCCCCTGTCAGGTCCCGGCCATCCTGTGCGTGCTGCAAGCTGAGGCTTTGAGGGGAAAATAACACATCCCCTGAAAATAAGCCCTAGGGTGTCTTCTTGAGGAAAAATAAATATAAGACTGTCTCATGTTTGGGGAAACATGGTATTTTCTTACATGCATAGAATGTGTAATAATCAAGTCAGAGTATTTAGAATATCCATTACCTCAAACATTTATTGTTTCTATGTGTTAGGAACATTTCAAAACCTCTTCTAGCTTTTTTGAAATATATATTAATCTTGTTAACTGTAGTCATCCTACTTGTTATTGAACATTAGAACTTATTCTATCTAACTGTATGTTTGTATCCATTAACCAACCTCTCTTCATATTCCCCCCCCCACACCCTTCCCAGCCACTGGTAACTAATCTGTTCTCCACCTCCATGAGATTAACTTTTTGAGCTCTCACATGTGAGTGAGAACATGCAACATTTGCATTATTGTGCCTGGCTTATTTCACTTAACATAATGACTCCCAGCTCTATCCAATTTGCTGCAAATGACAGGATTTTATTCTTTTAAGGCCAGTAGTATTCCATTATGTATGTATACCATATTTTCTTTATCTGTTTATCCATTGTTGGATACTTAGGTTGATTCCATATATGTGCTGTTGTCAATAGTGCTGCAATAAACATGGGGGTGGAGTTATCTGTTTGATATACTAATTTTCTTTTCTTTGAATAAATAGTAGTTCCCCAGTATATTTTTGTTACTGACTTCTAATTTAATTTTCTTAATATCAGAGGGTATACTCTATATGGTTTCAGATCTTTTAAATGTATTGGATTTTTACTGCCCAGTGTGTGGTCTATGTTTGGAAATGCTTCATGCATTCTTAAAAATTATGTGTATTCTACAATTGTTGGGTGGAGTGTTTTATAAATGTCAGTTAGGTTGAATTGGTTGATAGTGCTGTGCAAGTCTTTTAGATCCTGACAGATTCTCTCTCTACCTATTCCATTAGTTACTGAGAGAGAAGTGTTGAAATCTCCAAATATTTCTGTGGTTTTGTCTGTTTTTTCCTTTTGTCACGTTTTTCCTGATTTTTTTTAAGGCTCTATTATTATTGATGTACACATTTAGAATTGTATTGTCTTGATGAATTGATCCATTTACCTTTATGAAATGTCCCTCTTTATGCTTGGAATACTCCTGAAGTTCAAGTTTCCTAACATTAATATCGCCATATTTGCATGGTATATCTTTTTATCCTTTAAGTTTTATCTGTCTCTTTATATCTAGTAAGTGTTTCTTATAAGCAGCATAGAGTCAAGTCTAGACGGTTTCATCCAGATTGATAATCTCACTTCTTTTCATTGGAATTTTTAGCTCATTTTCATTTAATGTAATTATTGATGTGCTTGTGTTTAAGTCTACCATCTCTTCTTTTTGTTTTATTTGTTGTTTTAAACACAGTACTCATTATTTATCATCTGATTCCTAGTTTTTTATAGAAGTGGATTAATAAACTCAAGACATTTGAGAAACAATTTGAGTTAATACTTCTTTTAGATTTAAATTTATTTTTTTCAATATGTTATAGTTCTCAGTCACATGTAATTCATTAGAAATCTCTATTAAAATAGTCCTAGCCAAGTATTAAACACAGTTTTCAAAGATTCAAAAAATTCGTGTTTTCTATTTGATAGATTTATATATTTTTTTAGCAATTGTTATAAGTACAGTGGATATAACAGTTTTAGGAAGAAATATAACTGATTCCTCATGATCATTATACTCAGCAAATGGGAGCAGAAGACAATGAGCACACGTGAGCGTAGCCTACTATTAATAGGCATTCAGTGTACCCTGGTCCTCTAATTTTATTTTACTAAAGTATTGGAGAGACTGTGAGGACTGGAGAGTATGTTGTTTATTAAGTAAAAGTTCTGTGTTTAACTATGTAATAATTGGGTGTAGTATAATTAAAATAAAATTTCCCTGTCTTTATCTGTATTACTGATCCATGTGTTATTTTGAATAATCATGTAGACATATATTTGATTTATTACTTAGAATCAGAGAGTTTAATCTACCTTTCATAAGGAAAATTTTTTTACTCCTTTATAATGGCAGAATGACATAATACTTCATCAGAAAAGAAATTGTCATTGATAATCATTTGGAGTCTTTGGTTTTTATGAGAATCTTTTATTTTTTTCAGATTCCACCTAGTAGGGAAATCAGTGTTTGTTATCCTATGGCCTAACATTTTTTAACTTTAAAAAATTTTTTAAATTATACCTAAAAATCATTTAAATTATAACAGAAGTATAGTTTCCTATTTGGGTCTCAATAGGATGTGTTTGTTTCAGCAAGAGAAAGCAGCTGCTGTGGATTTGACCAAACATTTAGAAAGCACTCTGAAGACTCGTGTAGGTACAAGAATGAAAAATCTGGCAGCTAAGGTGGAAATATTGAAAGAAATCAGGTAGGTAAAAGTCTATTTTTGAGAAGGACATTTTAAAATAATTGCTAATTGGTACTTTTTAAATATTGTATGCCCACCATTTTTGCTTTGAAATTTAATCTTTGTATTGTTATGACTTTAAAGGGAGAAACTAAAGACAGTTATTTCTGAGATGAATTTTATAGTGTTTTTATCAGTTTTCTCTTGTCAAGACTTGGAACTGTAGTATCCTGTGGTCATCTCTGATAGTGAAATTAAAAAACCAACACAACGTTTAAGTGATAGTTTGATGGGAAACTACCATGTCCAACTTGGAGTTATTTTCAGGAATACAGCAGGTCCTTGAGTAGTATCGTTTCATTCAATGTCATTTCCTATAAAAGTCAGTTCCTGGCTGGGGCCGCTATTTGTGGAGTTAGTATGTTTTGTCCATGTCTGTGTGGATTTTCTTGGAGTACTGCAATTTCCTTCCATGTCCCAAAGATGTGCATGTTAGGTGAATTGATGTGTTTAAATTGTCCCAGTATGAGTGAGTGTGGGTAAGTTGTGAGTGAGCCCTGTGATGGAATGGTGTGTGTTGTCCAGGGTGGGCTTTCTTTGTGCCCTGAGCTGCCAAGGTAGGCTTCGGCCACCTGCAATGCTGAACTGGAATAATTGGGTTGGAAAATTAATGAATGAATGAGACAAATTGTTATAAAAATTTATAAAGTATACAGTAATCATGTAAATGCACAATAAACAATGCAATATGAAAGCAGTCAGCAAGCCCACCATATTTGTTACTGTTTTTGAACTACGTGGTGGTAGGAGGTGCTTCTTAAAATTTTTGCTTCTATTACATTTATTCCTTGGTTTAATTTACCACCACTATGACTGTTGTCATTCACTGATTGACCAAAATTCGGGTAAATAATTATGTTGTTTTTATTAATCTTTTTTAAATGTGTGTATAGCACACACACATTTATTTCAGTGTTTAATGTTGGAAGTGTTTTGGGTCTTTATTTAGAAGTTGGTGATGTTTTTGTGACCAGAAATATGCCGTAGGAACTTAACTGTTGTTTATATCAATTAGCTGATGGTAAAATTGGTTTTATTGTGAGTCTTTCATTTAAAGACATATTTACAAATCTAATTATAGACCAAAAATTGAAGGTCCCTTTGATGTCGTTTTAAATTTTTCAGACTTTTGAAGTTGTCTTTTTATAGACTTAAAAAAATTTTTTTGGGGGCTGGGCGCGGTGGCTCACTCCTAGCACTCTAGGAGGCTGAGATGGGTAGGTCGTTTGAGCTCAGGAGTTCGAGACTGGCCTGAGCAAGAGCGAGATCCCGTCTCTACTAAAAAATAGAAAGAAATTAGCTGGACAACTAAAAACATATGGAAAAATTAGGCTGGGCGCGGTGGGTCACGCCTGTAATCCTAGCACCCTGGGAGGCTGAGGCGGGCGGATTGCTTGAGGTCAGGAGTTCAAAACCAGCCTGAACAAGAGCGAGACCCCGTCTCTACTAAAAATAGAAAGAAATTAATTGACCAACTAAAAATACATATATACAAAAAATTAGCCGGGCATGGTGGTGCATGCCTGTAGTCCCAGCTACTCGAGAGGCTGAGGCAGTAGCATCTCTCCATCCCAGGAGATTGAGGTTGCTGTGAGCTAGGCTGATGCCACGGCACTCACTCTAACCTGGACAACAAAGTGAGACTCTGTCTCAAAAAAAAAAAAAAAAAAAAATTAGTCGGGCATGGTTGCGCATGCTTGTAGTCTCAGCTACTTGGAGGCTGAGGCAGGAGGATCGCTTGAGCCCAGGAGTTTGAGGTTGCTGTGAGCTAGGCTGATGCCATGACACTCTAGTCGAGGCAACAGATGAGACTCTGTCTCAAAAAAAAATTTTTTTTCCACAAATGTTTTCCCCCTCCACAATTTTTTTTGTCATAAAGTTAGAAGCCTATCCATAACATGTTTTTTAATTAATGATTTTATATAAAGTTTTAAAAGTATATCTTCATAGCCACTACTGTAAGTAGTAACTTTTAGATCATTACTATTTAAGTATAACTTTTTCTCACACCAGCTTTCTAATTTGTTGACCTTTTCCTTTTTGCTGTTTTTAAAAATAGGCGTGTGAGCATCAATGTTCGTTTTGGAAATGACCTTTCGGATGCTATACAAGTGTTGGATGAAGAGTGCTTTACTACCCCAGCTTCTTTGAATGAATTAGAGATAATCTGGGCAGAATACAGTCAGGCTCAGGAGAAGATTCAAACTTGTCAAAATGTGGTGAGTTGAGAATTTTTCTCTATTATGGTTTTTATCTGTTGAACATAAGGACATATTATCTTTAGAGAAAGCAGAGGAACTGCAGATATGATGATACTTTATTTGCATGAAATCTTTAACTTTTATAATATCTTCATATTAATAATTGGATTCCTTTATTGCCTTATAAGAAAGATGTGATAGATAATTGATGATTGTGGGTAGAGGGTTAACAAAGTCTTTTCCCCTTTCACATGTGAATTTGACCTTTGGTTAACTCCCTCTCTTTATTCCCTTGATAATCTGATAAAATATTTCAAGTCTGTTACTAGACAACATTATTTATGGTATATATAATTCTTGAATATCCAATTGCATCTGTACTGGAGGAACTTGTACTACAGGTAATTGATGGGGACTCTTAAAACTGGACTTGCCCCTTGAGGGACCCTGGAAGTATACTCATGGAGTTGTTATAAGAGGTACTGGCTTTTGAGGAGTATTTAATATTAAGCTTGTAAACCAGGGTGGTTACTATGCTTGCTAATGTGGACCTTGTTTTCTGGTCTGAGTGGTGTATTTTATGTGGCAGTATTGGGCTCTGCCTTACTACTAAATGTAGCCTTAGCCACCTATTGCTAAGAGGTAAGTTGTTTGTGTGTGTTGGGGAGGGATATGAAAATGAAATACTTCATATAATTCTTTATTAGTTAAGGTACAAGTATGTTTATTTCCTGTTGCAGTTTTCTTTAGTTTATTATATTGAGCTGAACAGAACTCCTTGTTTTCCTTTAAAGAAACACCCACAACCATTTTAGCTTTCTGTAGTGCCTATGAGCTCTATACTTGTGTGTTTGGACTTGTCCCATCGTAAGTATTGGTCGTTTCTGCCTCTGTGGATTATATCCTGAAAATCTTACTCCCTATTCATATGTAGATTGATCAGTTGGCAACCTGACTGGCTCTGAATGAGAAGTGTGAGAAGGAGTGAGAAGTGTGAGAAGTGTGAGAAGGCCTTTGGAAATGCCAGGAATGTTTAGTTAGGAGAAAGGATTAGATTTTGGATATTTCACATATTAGGTACTAACTGGTTGCTTCTGATTGTGAAAGAAAAAAAGTGATAGCAGAATTAATAGTTATTTATTTTTAAAATTTAACTATTTAATTAATTTGCTTTTGAGACAGGGTCTTACTCTAATTGTCCAGGCTAGAGTGCAGTGGCATCATCATAGCTAACACAGCCTCACACTCCTGGGCTCAAGCAATCCTCATGCCTCAGTCACCTGAGTAGCTGGGGCTACCAGCACCTGACACCATGTCTGGCCAATTTTTCTATTTTTTGTAGAGACAGTCTTGCTGTATTACTCAGGCTGGTCACAAACTCCTGGCCTGAAGCGATCATCCATCATGGCCTCCCAGAGTGCTACGAATAGAGGTGTGTACCACTGTGCCTGGCCAGAAGTAATAATTTTTTTTGCATATCAATTCAACAGACTTTAATAAGCACCTAATATGTGCCAGGTTCTATGGATAATTTTTTTAATCTCTATGAAACCCAGGCAATGTTATAGATATTTTATAATTTTTTTCTTAACGATAACTTTAAAAATGGGCATTTTTGCTCCCATTGTATAAGTGAGAAAACAAGCTCACAAAAGTTAAGGAAATTGCTCAAGATTTCATAGTTCTAAATGTTAATATGGAATTTGAACACAGGCATGTCTGACTGGAAAGTATATTCTCTTTCCATTTAAACCACACTATCAATATTAAAATACTTCTTAATATATTTTCATGTAATAAGATGAAAAATAACTGCATTTTTAAGTTTTGTTTTTATGGTTTGAGCATAGGAAAGTGTTTCAGGATGGAGAGGGAGAAGGCTTAATATGTATTAAGAGCTTTAGGACTTGATATCCTAGTGTACAAATATGACTTTTTTTCTAAAGCAAGTATTTGTTTATACTGCTCATGTTTAGGACTTAAAAGTTCATTTGATAGATTGACGAGTAGACTGTTGGATAAATACACAGTAATAACTGCTACTCAAATGAAGTTGCCATTTATTTCCCTAATTGTACTTAATTTGGGTTTTAGAATAGCTACTTTCATTTATGTGTTTTGCGTAGTTCCTTAACTTGACTGCCATGTGTTTTTGTTTCTCGATGAAAGAAATAAGCTTGACTTGAGGTTTTTTTTTTAAATTTATAGTTATAAAATAGTCTGAGCTTAAGCAAGCAAAGATATTGTAAAATTCAGGCTTTTAAGTGTATGTGCTAGACACTGTTATAAGTAATGGAGATAAGAATTTTTAAAGACATCCTTTCTATCTTTCTTGGGTACAGGATGAATATATTAATGGATAGTTTCGATACAGAGTGGTAAATACTATAAAGAGATAATGTATAGGGTTCTTGGATGTCTTTCACATACATGTTTCCAAACATAGCCTCTTGGGCTAATTGGAGGTATTTTTTTTTAAATTTTCAGTTATATAGATAGTTATGGAAAAATTTATTTTTAAGTAAGATTTTAATTTTAATTGAAGTGTAATGTACAGAAAGGTGCACAAATCATAAGTGTATAATCATTAATCCCTACTCAAAGGTAACCTATATTCCAATTTCTAATACCATAAATTAGGTTTGACTGTTTTCAAACTTCATACTCAAGGAATCGTACAGTATAATTTTGTGAATGACTCATTTCAGTCAACAGTATGTATGTGAAATTCCTCCATGTTACAATATACAGCAATAATTCATTTTAATGGCTGTATAGTATTCATTCTACTGTTTGTAGTTTTGATCTATTAAAAATCATGCTGATACAAAGATTGTTGTACATGCCTTTTGGTGCATATTATGTGTGCATTTCTGTTTGGTATACCCCCATAGTAGAATTGTTGGTTTATAAAAAACATACATGGTCTGGTTAGGTAGATGCCCCAAGCAGGGTATGAGAGCCCCCACTGTTCTGTATTCTATACTTGGTATTACCTGTACCTCTTTACTTTAGCCATTCAGAAATGGGGGAATGGGAGGTGTGATTTTATTTTTCATTTTCTCAATTAATAATGATGTTGAGCTGTTTGGTATAGTATTTTGTGAAGTATCCATTGAAGTTTTTGGCCTGTTTTTCAGTTGAGTTGTCTATCTTTTTCTTAATGATTTGTAGGAATTTATTTTTTTCCTTGACTTCTACTTGGTTTTTATTAATTTAATTTTAATTTTAATTTTTTTAAATTTTGGAGTATTACGGGGGTACAAATGCTTTGGTTACATAAATTGCTTTTGCATTACCTGAGTCAGAGATACAAGTGTGCCCATCCCCCAGAGACCACACTGCATCCGTTAGGTATGAATTTACCCATCCCCTCCGACCCTCTCCCCCCCTGTCCGACACCCTATGAATGTTACTTCCCATATGTGCACATTAGTGTTGATCAATTAGTACCAATTTAATGGTGGGTACATGTGGTGTTTGTTTTTCTATTCTTTTGATACTTCACTGAGAAAAATGGGCTCCAGCTCCAACCAGGGTAATACAAGGGGTAGTTCACCACTTTTTTATGGCTGAGTAGTACTCCATGGTATACATATACCACATTTTATTAATCCACTCATGTATTGATGGGCATTTGGGTTGTTTTCACATCTTTGCAGTTGTGAATTGTGCTGCTATAAACATTCAAATACAGATGTCTTTTTTATAGAATATCTTTTTTTCCTTTGGGTAGATACCCAGTAGTGGGATTGCTGGATCAAATGGTAGTTGTACTTCTAGTTCTTTGAGGTATCTCCATATTGCTTTCCATAGAGGTTATACTAGTTTGCAGTCCCACCAGCAGTGTATGAGTGTTCCTGTGTCTCCACAACCACACCAACATTTGTTGATTTGGGACTTTTTGATAAAAGCTGTTCTCACTGGAGTTAAGCGATATCTCATTGTGGTTTTGATTTTCATTTCCTTGATGATTAGAGATGTTGGTTTTTTTTATATTTCTTGGCCATTAGTTTGTCTTCTTTTGAAAAGTTTCTGTTCATGTCCTTTGACCACATTTTAATGGGGTTGTTTTTTTCTTGCTGATATTCCTAAGTTCTATAAAGATTCTAGTTATCAGCCCTTTATTGGATGTATAGCATGCGAATATTTCCTCCCATTCTATAGGTTGTCCATCGCTCTAATGATAGTTTCCTTGGCTGTGCAGAAGCTTTTTAATTTGATCAGGTCCCATTTATTTATTTTTGTTGTTGCTGTGATTACCTTTGGGGTCTTCTTCATAAATTCTTTGCCTAGGCTGATGTCTATAAGAGTTTTTCCAATATTTTCTTCTAGAATTCTTATGGTTTCATGCCTTAGGTTTAAGTCTGTTATACATTGTGAGTTGATTTTTGTGAGAGGTGTGGATCCTGTTTTAGTCTTCTACATGTGACTATCCAGTTTTCCCAGCACCGTTTATTGAATAGGGATTCTTTTCCCCAGTGTATGTTTTTGTCTGCTTTGTCAAAGATCAGATGGCTATATGAGGATGGTTTTATATCTGGGTTTTCAGTCCTGTTTCGT
Organism: Cheirogaleus medius; assembly: GCA_008086735.1. Taxonomy (NCBI): domain Eukaryota; kingdom Metazoa; phylum Chordata; class Mammalia; order Primates; family Cheirogaleidae; genus Cheirogaleus; species Cheirogaleus medius. The sequence goes on along the minus strand of VBSM01002217.1, from coordinate 26,779,024 downwards.
TCGTCAATGTCTCTGTTCTTGTGCTTGTATCATGCTGTTTTAGTTACTACGGCCTTGTAGTATAGCTTGAGGTGGGAGGTTTTATCTTGTTGTTTAACTGTATCTTGAAGGATGACTAGATGGAGTTGAGTGTGGGATGGGAATAGGAGGAGGAGGCAATGTGTAATTGATAGGAACTTGTATAATTTTCTCAAAGAAAAACAAAAACGTCATTGTTGTAGAAATAATAGGAAAAATAAAGATTAGTAGAGCAGGATTGTTGAACTTAAATGTTTTATTTTTAATTGAAGGAAAGGAAGTTCTTTGTAATTTTGGTGATCTAAGGAGAGAAGTTTTTGTGCTGAATTTTACTATGTTTGGAAAATGTAATGTTAAATTTTAGTTCACTTTTTCATACAGGTGAATGTGTAAAAATATTACATATCATATTATATATGATATATTAATTATGGTTGTTCTTTTTTTCTTCCTCCAGAGTGAAGGGAATATTTTGATTGCCCAAAGAAATGAAGTGCAACAGAAGCTGTGCATGGCAGTTGAAGTTTTTATTTTGGATGTAGATGAGTTACCTCTTAATAAACGCTTAAAAACATTGCAGGTTGGAATTTTAAAACTATATTAAATATACATTAAATATAAGTTTATTATTTAAGAGATGAAATTAGCATTTACCTTTAGACTTCAGATAGTACTGTAATGGTGGCAAAAGTTTTTCTTTGCCGAATTCTAATTTCTTTTTAATGGAATTAAAAGTTGATATTAATATGTTTAGTATTTAGTTCTCATTTGTCTCTTGATACTCTTTCAGCTTTTTATGTGGTCCTGCCATTTGAAAACAATAAACCTTTCTCTTCTAATCATTTACTTTTATGTATCTTTGAATTTTTACTGCTTTTGTCAATAACTCTAGCACTAAGTTGGCCAGTACCTGTTATCCATTTTGTTTTGGACTGTAGGGAATTAGCTTGCTAGAAATTTGGAGAAGAGAATATTTAGGGATATCTGGGCACTCTTTCTGTCCCCCTGGGTAAAGTTGGATTTTTCAGGACACTGTATATGGTTTAGGAACCATTGGAACCCTGGTTTGAAACATTTTCTTAAATGGAATTGCATAAATAGTATAAGTTCTTCCTGAGTGGTGAAGTAAGCCTTACATATAAAAGGGCAGTAATGTAGAAAGAATTTACCTTTCTACAGTGCAACTTCTACTTTACTCTTAAAAGGTCTATTTCTTCTCACTGTTAGTAAACATAGGTTGAGGGTCTGCAACCAAGATTATCTTTAAAGCTCTTTTATTTTTAAAGTTTAGTGTTAGAAGAATTTTTACCTTATCTGGCTTTTCTCCATTTCTAGTATTTCCCCAGGTTACCAAAATATCCATTAAACTTTTCTTTATTTTGCTGAGAAATAATTTGTATTTTTCAAGTACTTAAGAAATGTAATGAAGGTCAGTAAAAGAAATTAAGGTTCATGATTTCTGACTTCCTCAGCATTTATTAAGACTTCTTTTGTGGACTACAGTACGTGGTTGATTTTTCTTGACTGTACCTCCTAAGTTCAAAAAGAAAATGTATTCTAGGTTTTCTTGGTGTATAGTTATGAATATATATATCTTTAATTTTCTTTATCTTTGCTTAGTTTTTGCTCTGGTCAATATTTCAGTCTTTGAGATATTTTTGTTATATATATCTTAGATACATATGTTTGTTCTTATAGTTCTTTCAGTTCAGAATATTTAATTGCTGTATTGTTGGATGTTAATGTATTTATGATTGTAGTGTATTTTAAAATATGTTTTCTTTTTAACTACTGTGTAACCTTATTTTTTCACTTACGGTGTTTTGGGATAAAATTTTATTTTGTTTCCTTTTTGAATTCCTATCCCACCTTTCTTTTTGGTTAAAACTTATTTTATGTATCTTTTTTTCTTTCTCCATTTCTTTTAACCTTTTGTATCCAGTTTTTAGAGACATTTCTGTACTGGTTATCAAAGACCCCAATCTCTAAATCTGTCTGTTGATTGGTAACTTAATTAATTTATATAAATATAATACTGTTTTATTAGAACCTATTTCTTTGATCTTATTTTTATGTTTCTGTTTATCATGTTTTTTTTTCTCCTTCCACCCCTAATACTTCAGAACATTCTCATTTGCCTATAGTGTCTTCCCTCTCTGTCTCTACCTCCCTCTCAAAAACCAACCAACTACAATTGTTGTGTAGGATTTTAGTTACAGGTTGTTGTGAATATTGTGTATGATAGCTCAATTTAATAAACTTTAGAGTTACTTTCTCATTCTTATTTGATGGTAAGATATCTTATTTGATATCTCTTGGCTTTATGTGTTGGAGTATTTTCTCTAAGAGTGCTTTCAAAGAAGTCTTTGTATAGTTGACTTTGTGAGGCATTATAGTTTCAGGATATATTTTATATCAGTCTCACATTTAAATAGTTGTTTAGCTGGCTATAAAATAAGGCCATTTTTCCTTTAGGTCTTTGACAGTAGTAATTCATTGTGTTCTTTATTTTCATAATTGTTGATATCAGTCTAATCTTTGTTCTGTGTTTTTTTACCCCCTGCAAGCTTTAAAATTTTCTTTTGACTTTGTTCTTAAATTGCACTAAAACATATTTAAGTTTGATTTAATCTGAGCCAATTGAGTTTGAGGTTTTAAATATTTCTAGGAAATATTTGATAATTATTTCTTAAGATATTGTTCCCCACATTTAATTTTTCTCTCATTCTGAGACTTCTGTTTGATAGATATTTAAACTTCTACTTCTTTCCTCTACATATTCTATTAAACTGTTTTTTAAAATAATTTTCTCCCTATCTGTGTATTTTCAGAGGGATTCTGGACTTAATTGGTTCTCTAGCTGTATCCATTGTGCTCTTTATTTCAAAGGTTATTTCTTTCATACCTAATATCTTCAATTGGTTGTTACTTGTAAGTACTTGACTTTGTGTTTCCAGTATGCTTTCTTTTTGTTGAGAGCATTTGTTATGCTTATTTTTGAGTTCTTACTGTTATTTGGACTACTGATTTTGCTTACTTTTTGTAAGGTAGCTTAGTTTGTTATACTTTCAAACTGCTTGTGTTATTTACACATTTCATTCTCCTCTTTACCTCTCCTTAAGATCTCATATTCCCTTGGAACTATAAGCTACCTTAGTTCTGCGCTGTTGTGTAGTTGTGTGAAGGGTCTGGAGAGGAGTAAAAGCCTGGACCACAGCTTTTAAGACTTCAGCTGGGTTTGGGGAATAGAATGGGTTTGTTCTTGCGGTGCTGAGCTTCTGGTGTTGCAATCAGGGCTTAACTACTCCCTCTTTGCTTCTCTTCTGGATGGTCTTACTCTTTAGTGACCCACCCAGTCCCTCTACCTCAGCCACTGCTATTTTCCAGGGGCTACCACCATTAGATGTGAATGCTACCAGGTACTCAGGGGAAAAGGGAAATAAAGAGAATGCTGAGCGACTGGTCACCTCTTCTGTACTAGTTATCAGTTTGTACCTCATCTGTGTTCTTGTGCTGTACTTGTATAAACTGTTGCCTTATGCTGGTACTACTACTTTCCTTCCCAATGTGAGGGAGAGAGAAGGGCCTAGGAAGAAGGTTCTCTTTACCCATAGGTTATTCTATGTCGTGATATAGGCCTTCTCCCACTTGAAGGGAATGTATTCATTCAGTGCTGAGTACCAACCATCCTGTACCTTTCCAAGAGTTTCTCAGAGTTTTGTGGTAAAAATTTCTGGAATCTATGAAGCTTTACTTTAGTCTCTGTAGCATTTCTAGGGTGTAATTCCTAGAGAGATCCAGCAGGCTGTGCTGGCTGCTTATCTTGTCTTTTCCTGGTCATTAAAAAATGCTTTTAAGTGCAGTCATGTGCCACATAACCTCGTTTTGGTTAACGACGGACTGCATATATGATGGTGTTCCTATAAAATTATAATATGATATTTTTACTATGTTTAGATACACAAATACTTACCATTGTGTTACAGTTACCTACAGTGTTCAGTACAGTAACATGCTGTAAAGGTTTGTAGCCTAGCAGCCATACATTATACCATATAGCCTAGGTGTGTAGTAGGTTATACCAGATAGCCTAGGTGTGTGTAGTAGGCTATACCATCTAGGTTTGTGTAGGTATACTCTGTGATGTTCACATGACAGCAAAATTGCCTAACAATGCATTTTTTTCAGAACATAGTCCTATTGTTAAGCGACACTTGACTGTATAAATGTATGTTTAATGTCTTTACTTGATTGGCATTATTTTATAATTTTCGTGTGTGTTTTATTTTTATCTAGCAATAAGTCTTGGAAACTTTCATGTCAGGACAAACAATAGTGATTCCTTGTTTGAAGTTAGGGAAAAGAGGGCAATTTCTACTTAATTAAAAACCTAACACTTTAAAGCTTTCTATTTGTAACTAATTCACTTAATAAATTTTTACTATTATGGTCCAAATAAATCACTTTCTAGGTAGTTTTGTGTTTTCATCTCTGTGTAATGATTCTAAGTTTTATTATAAAATTCTCAGGAATGGGAATTCAACATACTGCTTTTCTGCCTCGTGGATCCTAACACAGTGCTTGAATCCTAATATGCAGTTAATAAACTTTAGTAAACAGAAGTATATCTCTCTGCAGGATTTGTCAGCCTCTTTAGAAGCAGTGTATGGACAGGCCAAAGAAGGAACAAATTCTGAAGAAATACTTAGGAAATTTTATGACTGGAAATGTGAAAAAAGACAGGAGTTCACCAATGTTAGAAGTGAAACAGAGGCTTCCCTAAAGCGTCTTGTAGCATGGTTCCAGAGAACCTTAAAGGTAATAAGAGCTCTTGCTCAGGGGTATCATATCTCTTCCTTGTTCAAGAGCAGACATTGTCTACCTCCTACATATCAGATTTAAACTTGCCACTTAAGCAGTCAGGTTTCTTTATTAGCTTTTATTCATACTGCTTCTGTTATTAGTCTTGAAAACACCATCTTGGTCTTGTCCCTGTTTTTTCTCATACTTTTCCTCTGGATTGTCCTTTCAACTTCTCTTAACCACTAATGTATATATACCCTATTTCTTCTGGTATATAATTTTAGGAGGCACTTTATCTTTTTTCTGCATTCTTATTTCCCCTACATTACCCAGGGTATAGTGTAATGCTCTGCTTCAGGTATAAAGGAACAATGAATCCTAATTGAATTAACCAAATGAGATACTTCATGTTTTTATTTTTCCAAATGAGGTTTTTGATCTATCTGTGGAAGAATCACTGAATTCTGAAGACACAATTAGTAATATTGATGAAATCCTAGAGAAGACTGAGTCAAGTGTCTGCAAAGAGCTAGAGGTATCTCTGATTGTGAGTACTGATATCCTTTATTATTACTTTTTTTGTTGAAGCAATATGACTTCTCTTGCTAGTTAATATTAAGCAATAATGTGGTTTCTCTTGCTAGTTAGTATTAAGACTGGTCTTAGCTTTCCTCTGGTATGTCTGTTTGAAAGAGTAACACAGTCAAGTTCTAATCTAAACACAATGCAGTTTTATTCTTCCATTAGGTGGTGTTTTCATTTTAATAGGACATTTCAAATTAAAAAAGTAAAATCTCATGTTTAATTACAGGAAAACTCCTCTTAATTAGAGTGAATCAGCTTTCTATATCATTTGATTCTTGAGTTCATCATAGCCAATGACTATAAGAAAAAACTCCTTAGAGTTTGTGAAAACTTGAAATAAAATCTGGGAGAGCTCTGAAAGTGAATACACAAGATTGATTAGTAGCCCCCTTTCTCTATTGTGTGTATTCTGTGTTGCTGTGTCAAAGTAAAAATTAATGTAGCTCCTCCAAAAAGTATTTTGTAATTTTAACATCCTCATTGGGACTCTTTCCCAGTTATTCAGGCTGCTTTCCAGTGTCTCAGTGGTTATGCTTGTTGTTTTATGTGTTTGCTTTTTACTTCTTAGAGTTTTATTCATATTGGCATTAAAAATACATTATGAATTTTCATATTGTTAAATAGTACTGATTTATATGGTTTTGTCAGATTTAATTTTAGAAGTGGTTGTTAATAGATCATTTTTTAAAAATAAAGTGTTCAAGTTCTGTATATTGTTTAATTCCTACATTTAGCACATTAGTATCCCTGGTTTCTGTTAACACTCTACTTCAGACAGCTTTGGGAATGATAATGGAATAGGGGTAAAATTTCCCATTTGAACATCTTTGATATCAATCTCTCTCCTGTCTAGAAAAAATTTGTATTTAAGAAATATTTTCAAATGAATATAGAAATTTGTCAAAGGTATAATTTTGAAGTTTATCCATTGTTATTGAAGGTTTTAACTATTTTGGATCTCCTTTGTGCATAATTCCATGTGTGTGATTTCATTTAGGAGCACGGTGATGCAGACAAGGAGATCATTTTAAATATGTATAGTCAAGTACTGCAAAAGATCCATTCAGAGGAAAGGCTCATTGCCACAGTACAATCTAAGTACAAGGACAGTATTGAGGTTGGATTATGCTTTCTGTTATTGGTCTTATAAATTGATGCTTTGAATTTTTTAATACTTAAATTTTTCTCACATAGTTTAATATTCAGTAAATTATTGTTGCTGGAATTTACTATCAGGAAATAAACTGGAAATGGTGATTTTTGTTGATGTAAACATTGTTTTTTATTGTCTTAAATCTTTGATTTTCTTATGTTAAGAACATAACCTTTATTATTTTCTTTCTGACTATACAAGTTTACTGTAGAAAATTTGATATGTACAGAAAGATAATAAGAAATAAAAACATTGCTTATAATCCTCTTAGCCTAAGAGATAGTTTCAGAGTATTTCCTTTCTGGGTGATGACATACATGCATACATACATATACACACACACACATATATGCATATATATACACATATATGCATAAAATGTGCATTGGATTGTCTTGTAAGCTATTTTGAAAATATTTTATTTATTTAATATATTTCATTCATATATTATGAATGTTTTCCAAAACAATTAATGATTTTTCTATACTGTCATTTTGAGTTACTAAGTCATCATCCCTGTATAGATAATGTACAACATTATCTAACCTCTCATCTGTGTTGCATATTAAGATTACTTCCAACTTTTTCTTCCATAAACACTGTGCATATCTTGGCACATAATTTTTTATGTGTATTTTCTCAGATATCTGAAATTATAATTACTAACTTAAAAGTAGCAGACATTATTAAAACTCGATACATATTGTCAAACTACTTTTGGGAAAGCTGATTTTAGTTTACACTCTCACTGGAAATTCTCTTTTCCTCCACACTAATAGTATGTGTCTCACAGTATGTCTCAGTTTGAAATATTATTTCTGTCTTTGCTACTTTGAGTGCTGGAACTGATATTCTTCTAAACAGAAACATGTATAATTAGGAAGTCACTTGGTTGAATTGTCCTGTTGAAAATTATAGTATTTCTTAGTGTCTCAATCTGAACTCAGTAAATACTAGTTGAATCTTAATAGAGAAATAATAAATGGTTAGTAAGTGTTTAATAAATGTCATCTGATGTGTTTGAAAATATAGTCATTCTTTCTCTCAGTTTAAAAAGCAGATTACTGATTGTTTAAATAAGAGCCCCAGTGTGGATCATTTGCTGTCCATTAAGAAGACATTGAAAAGCTTAAAAGCTCGACTGAGATGGAAATTGGTTGAAAGGAATAATTTGGAAGAAGTAAGGAAATAGTTGCTTCTTTAGTGAACTCTATGTGTACCTAATTTTACTTGGTCTCTGCTTCATAAAAGTAATGCATAAATATACTCTTTCAAAAAAGAGAGCTATTACATTCACATTTTATTTTATATACTTAATCTTTTTTCTGTGTATGTAAATAAAAGTGAGGTTACATTCATAGTATAAACATTTTCCCATGTCATTAAATGTTCTTTAAAAACATTTTGTATGTCTGCCTTGGTTTTTAGTAATACGAACATTTTAGAATAATTTTTAATACTCTTTTGGTTTGGACTCTTATAATGTCTATTGTAATACAAACCTACTATGTGAAGGTGATAGATAGGGTACTCCCCTGAAGGTAGAATTTTATCATAAAGTATTTTAGATCATAGTCTCTTTTTATGGCCAGACATTTTTTTTTTTTTGCAAGTATTTTAAGTTGTTTTCCTATCATAGTAGAACTGGAAGGATTAGGATGCCCTAATCTGTGCTTACCTCCTTTAGGATTGAAATTTTGTGAATAAGATGGTAATTCTTTGTGTTCCCTTGAGGATTTAATTTATGTACATAAGAGATCTATATTATGTATTAATCCACCTTGACTTATCTTCCTCTTCTGAGTGCTTAATTGGGGATGGAGTGGGGACTATTCTAGAGCTAATTTAATAGTTGAAGAGTTTTTCAGTTTTATTCTGTTCTTGACTATGGGAAAGTTGATCTTTTTTAGTCTAACTTTTTACCTTTTGGAGAAATCTAACTTTTAAAATATTACATATCTTTTAAGTCGGCTTATTTATTATCACTGGAGTTTTACTGTGAGTCCTACATCATCTTTCTTCTAGTACGTGTCACATGTTTACTCATCCTTTTTTTGTTTTGTTTTATTGTTAACCAAATCTATGTAGAAAACAATTTCAGGGTATTCAGTTGTATTCTGGTTGCTATTTTTTTATTTCAGAATATTATAGGGTACAAACACTTTGGTTACATAAATTGGCTTTGCACAGTCCTGTCAGAGCTACAAGCGTGCCCATCCCCCAGACAGCATGCACTGCATCCATTAGGTGTGAATTTACTCATCCCCTCCTCCCTCCTCCCACCTGCCCAATACCGACGAATGTTACTTTCCATATATGTGCACATAAGTGTTGATCGATTCTGGTTGCTATTCTTAACATTTATTTTATGATAGTGATTGGCCATCTTTATAACAAAAAAACTACAGTAAATTAAGAGACAAGAAAAATCTATGTAATTGATTTTATGTCTTTATTTTCTATTCCTTTTGGTAAGTTTTAGAAAAGTCATTGTTAGAATAAACTGATCTAAGTTAATTCAACAAATGTCAGATGAGTCTGTTGTGGTCTGCTAGGTACTAAAGGATACATAGAAACCATAGAGCAATTTTCTGTAGAAGTTGCATTAATTCTTAAAGGAAGATTTATTTTTAGTCTACTTTAATAAGCCTGTAAAACTACTTTTTCTTTCCGATTAAAGTCTGACGACCATGATGGATCTGAAATTGAAAAAATAAAACAAGAAATAACTCAGTTACGCAATAGTGTCTTCCAGGAAATTTATCATGAGAGAGAAGAATATGTGAGTATTTGATTCTTTAAAGTTTAAATTAGATTTTGCTCTAAAAATTGAATTAAAATACCCATTCTATGAAGTAAGATTATAAACATAGGCTAGCGGTGTTATATTGGCATAATAATGTTTATGTGAATTTAGACATTAATTTCTGATGACAAAATTTTTCATGACCATTGTACCAATTGGAAATTACAGAAAATTATAAAGAAAAAAAAAATCAGTGCAACTTTACCACTCAGTGGTAACAGTAGTAATCACCATTAACTTTTTACTTCCTTTTTGTCTTTTTTTCTGCTTGTTTTTAGAATTAAGATTATAGCATACACTTTTGCATATTGATTTTTTTCTCTTTAACATAAAACCTAAAGACTCTTTTCTTTCTTTCTTTTTTTGAGACACAGTCTCACTCTCTTGCCTGAGCTAGAGTGCCGTGGTGTCAGCCTAGCTCACAGCAACCTCAAACTTCTGGGTTCAAGTGATCCTCCTGCCTCAGCCTCCTGGGTAGCTGGGACTACAAGCATGCGCCACCGTGCCCGGCTAATTGTTTTTTTCTATTTTTAGTTGTTTGGCTAATTTCCTTCTATTTATAGTAGAGACAGGGTCTCACTCTTGCTCAGGCTGGTCTCGAACTCCTGAGCTCAAGCAGTCCTCCAGCCTCAGCCTTCCTGAGTGCTAGGATTATAGGCTTAAGCCACCGCGCCCGGCCTAGACTTTTTTCTTATATAAAATCTATATGAACATCATTTAAGCATATCATTGCAATGAAAACATTAGTGGAACAGCATAATTTAGTTGAAAAACAAAATAAGACTACCTGGTTTTGGGGTAGAGGTGGGGACTTACATCTTTTAAGTTTCCATTCTACCACTAATTTTTGTGACCTTGGAAATATTAGTGTATTTTCTCTTCAGAATGCAAATAATATTGTATTTTATGTGTGAAAGATGTTATGAGGAAGAAGTTAGTTAAGAAATAGTGTTTTGAAAAAATTAGCTGGGTATGGTGGCGCATGCCTATAGTCTCAGCTACTCGGGAGGCTGAGGCAGTAGGATCCCTTGAGCCTAGGAGTTTGAGGTTGCTGTGAGCTAGGCTGATGCCACGGCACTCTAGCCGGGGCAACAGAGTGAGACTCTGTCTCAAAAAAAAAATAATAATAAAATAACAGATTTTCTAACCATTTTATTCATGAGTATAATGTGTGGGACCAGCCACACATATATACCTTCTTGTTTTTTATCTATTTAAGTAGGACTTGCTATCTAATAGTACTTAGGTGTTTCTGTGTCTGGGCATTACTATTTCTATTGTTTTCTCTATTTCAGAAAGTTTAAAAAATGTATAATGTATTTGAATTGCTCAATAAAATTGAAAAAAAAATAGTGTTTTGAAAATAAAATACCTATGAAAATAATAGGTATTTTAAGTGTTATGCTTTATTTAGCAAAATTATCAGACTGTAAATATCTTATGAACCTTGGATTAAAATAGCTGTCTCCTAGAGATTTGACAAGCATCTAGAAGTTTTGCTTAATAAACATGGGATAAGTGACTTTTCTTTTGTAAGGATCCTCAGTTTTCACATTTGCTTCAAAGTGACTTACATAGAGCCGCATATTTATTTTTATCTCAAGGATTTTATGATTTTTTCTTCTTAAATGACATAGCTATTTAAAAAAAGTCATTGTGTTCTTAATATTTTGAGAAATAGTGACAGTTTTATGATTCAACTGGTATATTACACTTTTTCATTTTAGTTTAGAAGTAAATGTGGATTTTGACTTTAGGCAAGATTTCTGTGTATGTGTATATGCAAAGCTTAAAATTGGTAATTTGTCTTCTGTTAGTAAGATGGTAATTTAGATGCAAGGTGGTTTTCTTGGTTTTCTCTTGATATTTCTTGAAGAAGGCAAAAATCAGTGGTTATGTATATTATTAGATATGTAATAAGGCAGATGCTAGTATATTTTCCTGAAGAGCAGCATGTCACAATTGAATATCTATTGATCTACAATAAAAAATATTTTTTAACTTTAGGAGAAGCTGAATAGCTTGGCACAGAAATGGTTCCCTGAGCTGCCTCTGCTTCATCCTGAAATAGGATTACTTAAGTACATGGTAAGCTTTGTTTTCCTTGAGAATTACTACTCTGCAGAGAGTGCTGAAAAGTGATGATGTTAAAATTGTGTCAGTGTTAAATTTATTTTATCCTTTGAATAAAAATATTCCTGATGAGTTTTTTTGGATATTATTTATATTAGACTTTTTTCTCAAGACTGGTCTTTAATAGCTGCATACTACATATTTTTATTTTTATGTTAATTTGCATGTTTTTCTGTTTTTCTTTGTTCCTCACCCTCATTCAGGACTTTGCATGACACTTATTTGAATTATAGGTGTTTTTGAAATGATAAAACAAAATTTTAACTGCTGCTTCAAGAGTTAGGATAAAAATAAGATACTCCTAGACCTAAAGAATTTAAGCAGAATGTGTCTTTTAAGTAAAAGCAGGCTAGAACAAAATTCTAGAGAAGTTGATTGAGGTAGAGAGGCTGAGAATGGGTATGGCTTTCTAGGCAGGCAGGATTCAAAGTCTGGGAGATCAGCTTATTAGACAGGGGCTGTATGGAGCAGGGTTGGTAAACTCTGACTCTCAGAGCAGAATCTGTTAGCTCTGTGTTTTATATTGCCTGCTAAGGATGAGGGATTAGATGAGGTATTTATTCATTAAGATTATCTTTGAGACTATGTTGCTAGCTTAAATATAGTACAGAAAGGGATGATTACATAGCGATGTGAGTTTATCATAAAAGATTAAGTTCCCTGAATTAAACAATTACCGTAAAGTCTTTCCAGACTAGACTTTTAAATGACGTGAGTTTTTCCGTGCAATTATTTAATGCTAGCTTAGAGACTGTTTCATGTAGTGTGGACAAGTGAGTATGTACTGCCATATAGGACTTGAAATTAATTTTAAAAAATATGCTAATATACCTTATTGTAGAAGATTATAAAAGATTTGAATCATGGCTTATGGAAACCATTAATGACTTTAAGATGTTTAATGTATGCTTAGGAATTTTTTGTAGGTTCATATATATTGTGGGACACTTAAATATAATGCTGTTTAAAAGGAGACCTAGAAAACAATCCTATAACTCTTCTTTCTAAAACTACACGCAGTACAACTTAGCTTGATTTAAAATGTTGACTATCAACATATGCAAATCTATAAATGCAATTCACCTCATAAATAAAAACAAGAACAAAGACCATATGATTCTCTCAATAGATGCAGAAAAAGCATTTGACAAAATCCAGCACACCTTTATGATAAAAACTCTTAACAAAATAGACATAGATGGGACATACCTTAAAATTATTAAGGCCATATATGATAAAACCACAGCCAATATCATACTGAATAGGGAAAAATTGAAAGCATTCCCCCTCAGAAGTGGAACCAGACAAGGTTGCCCACTATCTCACTTTGATTCAACATAGGACTGGAAGTCCTTGCCAGAGTAGTCAGACAAGAGAGGGGAATTAAGGGCATCCAGATGAGGGCAGAAGAGATCAAACTCTCACTCTTTGCTGATGATATTATATCTAGAAAACCCCAAGGGTTCTACCAAGAGACTCCTGGAATTGATAAATTCAGTAAAGTCTTAGGATACAGAACTAATGCACACAAATCAGTGGCATTCACATATGCCAATAACAGTCAAGCTGAAAATCAAATGAAAGATGCAACACCTTTCACAATAGCTTCAAAGAAAATTAAATAGGAATATATTTAATGAAGGAGGTGAGAGACATATATAAGGAGAACTACAAAACACTGAGAAAATAAATTGTAGAAGATGTAAACAGATGGAAAAATCTACCATGCTCATGGATTATCAGAATCAATATTGTTAAAATGTCCATACCTAAAGTGATCTACAGAATTAATGCAATCCCTATCAAAGTACCATCATCATTCTTTACAGATCTAGAAAAAATAATTCTACGCTTTGTATGGAACCAGAGAAGACCTCCTATAGGCAAAGCAGTCTTAAGCAAAAAAACCCCCCAAAAACAAATTGGGAGGCATTAGTCTACCAGACTTCAAGCTTTACCAGAAGGCTATAGTAACCAAAACAGCATGTTACTGGCAGAAAAACAGAGATATAGACCTTTGGAACAGGACTGAGAACCCAGATATGAAACCATCCTCCATATTGTTATCTAATCTTCGAAAAAGCAGACAAAAATATACATTGGGGAAAAGAATTTTTATTCAATAAATGGTGCTTGGAAAACTGGATAACCACACGTAGAAGATTGAAACTGGGCCTACACCTCTAACCTCTCACAAAAATCAATGCAAAATGGATAGCAGACTTAAACCTAAGGCGTGAAACCTTAAGAATTCTAGAAGAAAATGTTGGGAAAACTCTTATAAAGACATTGGCCTAGGCAAAGAATTTATGAAGACGACCCCCAAAGCAATCACAGCAGCAACAAAAATAAATGGGACCTGATCAAATTAAAAAGCTTCTGCACAGCTAAAGAAATTCATCAGAGCGAATAGACAACCTACAGAATGGGAGAAAATATTTGCTTTCTACACATCCAATAAAAGGCTGATAAGAATCTATATAGAACTTAAGAAAATCAACAAGAAAAAAAATCAAACAATCCCATCAATAAATGGACAAATGACATGAACAGAAGCTTTTCCAAAAATGATAGAAAACATATAAACAGAAAACATTAAAAAAAAAAGACCAACATCTCTAATCATTAGGGAAATGCAAGTCAAAACCACAATGAGATATCACCTAACTCCCATGAGAATGGCCTTTATCAAAAAGTCCCAAAACAACAAATGGTGGTGTGGATGTGGAGAGATAGGAACACTCTTACACTGCTGGTAGGACCACAAATTAGTACAACCCCTGTGGAAAAGAATTTGGAGATACCTCAAAGAGCTAAAAATAGAAATACCATTTAATCCAACAATCCTGCTACCAGGCATCTACCCAAAGGAAAAAAAGATATTCTGTAAAAAAGACATCTGCACCCAAATGTTTATGGCAGCAAAATTCACAATTGTAAACATGTGGAAACAACCCAAGTGCCCATCAATACATAAGTGGATTAATAAAATGTGGTATATGTACACTATGGAATACTACTCAACTACAAAAAACAATAGTGATCCAGCACCTCTTATGTTATCCTGGATAGAGCTTGACCCCATCCTTTGAAGTGAGGTATCACAAGGATGGAAAAACAAGCACCATATGTACTTGCCATCAAATTGGTACTAACTGATCAACACTAAGGTGCTTACATGGTAGTAATATTCATTGGGTGCCGGTCAGGTGGGGAGGTGAGGGTGGGTAAACTCACAACTAATGAAGACGGAGCACACTGTATGGGGGAAGGGCACGCTTCTAGCCCTGGCTTGGGCGAGGCAAGGCATTACTTGTAACCAAAATGTTTGTACCCCCATAATATTCTGAAACAAAAAAATGTTGACTATCAGATTTTATTGCCAAATATTACTCCTTTTAAAAGGTAGCAGAAATATCTAGGAGCATTAAAATATTTGAAAGGCATTTTCACATTTGAGGACTCCAAGCAGAGGCAGACATGTTAGAATTATTTCCTAGTAGTCGTAATTTTTAGACTTCTCATTCTTGTTTTACAACTACCTTTTTATTTGTCATTATTTTAATATTTCTAGGAAACATGAGTTTTCTCAAGTAAACATTAGGGTTTCTAGGAAACATGTCTGGTTAATCCTAGTCATCTCCAAAATCTGTTCTAGAGCTATAGCAGCAATTAAATGTATGCTGATTACACTTTGGGAGTTGTTCAAGATCCAGGAACTGGAAAAAATATAAAACTTGAAACGTTTTTATTTTATTGGTTTTTCCAGTAGGTTTGATGATGTCCAATCATTTAATAGCAGATAACTAATTATGTTGATGATTTAAAGTGCTGAAATTGTTTGGATTCTCAACTGTAATAAAAACTTGTGCCTAGAACTCTGGTGGTCTTTTTACTATGAGCTTGGAACGGGATCTTCTTGATGCTGAGCCCATGAAGGAACTTAGCAGCAAGCGACCTTTGGTATGTTCTGAGGTTAATGGGCAGACAATTCTTTTAAAGGTAAGTCTAAGTTCTTCCTTCTGAGAGATTCAGCAGTATAAAGGGGAGTGGTACTGTTACTTTTCAGGAAAGGAAAAAAAAACACTGTTTGTTTTATAAAGTATATAAGTCGATAGGCATGATGATTGTGCTTCCAGTTTGGTTACCAGAACTAAGTCCCTCATTTCCCTAAGTAGAATATGTCTTTAATAATATGTACTTGCTTTCCTATTTTGGCTAAACTTATTACATTCTATCCAATAGCCTTTTAAAATTTTTGATTTTATTGCATTTCTCCTTGAAATCTCAGGCTTTACAGGCTTCTACTCTTTAATTTTTTTTCATCATTGATCTGGGAAACTGTTTATCATGATAATAGTATTATTAGGTTGGTCTTACTTGCTACACATTCTAGAATGTGTAGTAAGCTATAGGTAGAATTGTTATTTACTTTCTAAATTATATTATTCAAAGAAGGTAGAAAATGTACTTATAAACTTAAAAAATAAAATTGGATGTAATTTAACTAAGTTGGGAAGATGTATAATTAGAATGGGAATTTTAATCTTGGAATTACCAGTGCCTCTTTGTTTTGGCACAAGGGCTATTCTGTGGATGTTGACACAGAAGCCAGAGCGATTCAGAGAGCAGCCACCTATCACAGAGCTTGGAGAGAAGCTGAAGAAGAGTCAGGGTTACTACCATTGATATTCCTGTTTTTGTGCAAGGTAAAGTTCTTACGCTAATCTCTGGCAGAAAACATTTTATTTAAATAGATTTTAACTCCAAGTTTTAGAACAGTAATTCATTCCTCTTAAGATAAAGCAAAAATTACCTAATAGAATGTATATTAAAAATATGTTGAAGAATTTTTCACTTTGAGTCACATTCTCTGTTTTGCTTCTTAGTCTGATCCTATGGCTTATCTGATGGTCCCATACTATCCTAGGGCAAACCTGAGTGCTATTCAAGCCAGTATGCCTTTAACTTCAGAAGTAAGTGAAAACACTATTTCCATGGATGTATTAAATAAGAAAATAGTACATATTATTTATTCAGGGCATACTTCATGCTGTATACTATGTAAAATTTTGACTTGTTCTAATTAATTGTCACATCAACCCTGTGATATGAATTATCCTATCACACAAATGAGAAAAAGGCTAGTGACTTGCGCAGGGTATGTCTGCCAGAGGTAGAGTTGGGGTTTGAAATTAGGTCTTTCTAGTTCCAAAGCCTAAGGTTATAATGGTTAAACTGTGTTGCATGTGAACTGCCTATTATAGCATTTAGTTTTATAAGTGCTTAAGTGATAGCGTTAATTATTATCATTGTAAGTTTAGGATTAGTAATAACAATAAAGGAGGCCCTGATTCTTCCTATGTAGTAACACTATTTTAGTCTCTTCTTTTCTAGATGCTTTACATGGTTGTTATTTGTAATCTAAGTCTTCTTAAGAGACTGTAGAATATACATATGATTACACACACACACAAGATCACCAGTTACATAGTCAAGGCTTCATCTGGCCTTTAATTCTTTCTCTATACTGTATTTGTATTAAAGGTTCATCTGGAGGAAGCTTTACTCACTTCTGGAACAGTCTTTTAATTAGAGAAAAGGTTCAGGTATTAAACGATTTGCCTACTTCCTGACTTCTTTTGTTTGTACTTATTTATAGGAAGCTTTAAAGGTCATGAAAGGTGTTGCCCAGGGCCTGCATACATTGCACAAGGCTGACATAATTCATGGATCACTTCATCAGAACAATGTGTTTGCTTTAAACCGTGAACAAGGAATTGTTGGAGATTTTGACTTCACCAAATCTGTGGTAAAATAACATAGTTTTGCAAATAGGTTATCGATTTATTTCAAGTTATTAGGCAGGAGGTTAGCACTTGTACATAATGTGCTAATTTATTATAGGATTTGTGCCTTCAGTTCAAGTGTGCCATGTATTATAAGCAATTACCTGTTATCAACTAGGTGCTGGAACTAGAGTTTCTAACTTTTTTCATTGCATATTTTAACCATTAGTCTTAGGAGCAACCTGACATTACACTCAATGGCATTGACAACATTAATCATTTTATCATCATCAGGAAATATTTAATGGTTAGAAAATATGCAAGGAAAGTTAGGTGGCCATCTACCTCCTGGCCTCCCTCTACTGGTGTCCCTCGCATGAGATTAAATTTAAATGTACCTATTTTGTATTTTTTTATTAATAATGTACATTTTTAGAAACTTGGGAGCCTTGGGCTTTCCCATTTAGTTTAAGTTCCAATTCAACTACAATGCCTGTTAATTTAATGCCATATTACCTCAGAATAGGCAGTTTATAGAGATAGCAAAGATAAGACAAAGAGTTGTGAATTTTTTTGTTGTTAGAATGAGCAGTCCTAAAATACACATGATCATGAGGGAGCAGTTCCCTAATTGCTTATTTTAATTGACAAATAAAAATTGTATTTATTGGGTATAACATGTTTTGAAATTTGTATACAATGTGGAATGGCTAAATCAGCAATTCTCTTTTTAAAAATCACACTTTTATTGAGATATAATTAACATATCATAAAGTGTACAATTCAGTAGTAGTTTTTAGTACATTCACAAAATTGTACATTGATCACCACTATCTAATTCCAGAACATTTCTATCACTCACAAAAAGAAACTCTGTACTGATTAGCAGTCACTCTCCACTTCCCCTTGTTCTTGGGCCTTGGAAACCACTAATACACTTCCTATCTCTGTGGATTTGCCTATTCTGGACATCTCATGTAAATGGAATCATACAATATGTGGCCTTTCGTGATTGGTTTATTTCACTTAGCGTAATGCTTTAAAAGTTCATCCACGTTGTAGCATCAGACTGTAATTCCTTTTTTTGTAGCCAAATAATATTTCGTTGCATGGATAATACCACATTTCGTTTATATATTGATTAGTTGATGGACATTTGGGTTGTTTACACTCTTTCGTTATCATGGATAATGCTGCTATGAACATTAGTGTACATATTTTTGTGTGGACATATTTTCATTTCTCTTAGGAGTGGAATTACTGGATTATATGGTATAAAACTCTGTTTTTCACCTTTTGAGGAGCCAAACCGTTTTCCAAAGTGGCTGCACCATTTTACATTCTCATCAACAACGTATAAAGATTCCAGTTTCTCCATATCTTTGCCAACGTTTGTTACTATCTAAGCAATTCCTTTTGACTAGTTTATGTTATAATGCTTTATACTTTGGTCATCTGTAAGTCATAGGGTAATGCCACCAGTGTTTATGTAGTCTCAATAATTTTCATATGGTAGCTCAAAAAACTGAGAAAATGAAAATGTAAAACTGTAATCAAAAGCTGAGTTATGCAGGATTTATGCAGATTGATTTGCTGAAATATTTATTTTAAAACATTTATCTGAAAATTAAGATAGCACCCTAAGAAAAGTAACTAAATTATGAGTTTTAAAGGTTCTCAACTTTTAGGGATTCTGGTGAGTTTACCTTTGAGCATACCATTTGCATAATTAGATATTACAACTCCAAGAATTACTCTTCCTCTTTTATACTCATTGGTCACCTGTTATTATTCCCAAAATGTTGTTTTAATCTTCAGTTAAAATCATTTACTCTGAATTATTGATTAAACTCACCTTTTGCTACATTTTCGTACTACCTTCAGATCAGAGCGTTAATCAGGAAGAGAAATTTGAAAAGTAGTCTGAAGTCAAGATTATTGCTTTTCAGACTTTATAGTGCGTATTAATCATCTGGGGATCTTGTTAAAGTACAGATGATTATTTAGCATTTCTGGGTTGGATAGTATGCTTTTCTGACAAGCTCCCAGTTGATGCTGTAGCTCCTGACTTTTGGACCACACTTTAAAAAGCAAGGATAAAGAGAGTAGGTGGAGAAGAGATAATTAATACTTAGTGATATGTGCTGGGCATTGCACTAAATATTTTAATCTTTACAATAACTTCTTAAGGTGGATGTTATATCCATTTTACAAATTAATTTAGGCTCAAAGAGGTTAAATCCCTACTAAGTGAGAGAATGGGGATTGCAACCAAGGTCTGCCTGAATCTAGGGGTCATGCTGTTGTCACTGATCATCCTTAGACACATTAGAAATGTTAGATTTAGAAAATGGTAAGTAAGGAAGTAAAGTACTTTGTAGAATTTTAGTTTAAAAGATTATTTAGAATTTTCAGAATTAAAAAATAGCACTGCTACTTACCCTTGTGAAATTTGTTTTTAAAAAGAGTATCAAATGTTTAATCAAAGAATCAATGGTTGTTAGTTTTTAATCTCTTTGAGTCTACAATCTGAATCTAATGAAAGTCTTACTTTTAATTTTATGAGACTGATTTTTTTTTTAAAAAAAGAGTTGTTGCTGTGTTGCCCAGGCCGGAATGCAGTGGCAGAATCATAGCTCACTGTAACTGTGAACACCTGGGCTTGAGTGATCCTCCTGCCTCAGTCTCTGAGTAGCTGGGACTACCGGTGTGTGCCACCACACCTGGCTAATTTAAAAAAATTTTTTTGTAGATCTGGGGTCTTGCTATGTCACCCAGGCTGGTCTTGAACTCCTGGCCTCAAGTGATCCTCCTGCCTCAGTAACCTCGAGTGCTGGAATTACAGGCATGAGCCACCATGCCTGGCCTGAGACCGATTTGTAAGAGCAATTTATGATAGCAAAAAATTATATAAAAATATTTGAAAGCAAGAGAATTAAATATTTCAAATGAATTTGTTTTTTGTATTGATTAAATACAAAGTACTTCACAGAAAGTCTTCTCAACTGTGTTGCTTCTAAAATATTTAAAATATTATTTTTGTAGAGTCAGCGAGCCTCAGTGAACATGGTGGTTGGTGACTTGAGTTTGATGTCACCTGAACTGAAAATGGGAAAGCCTGCTTCTCCAAGTTCAGACTTATATGCTTATGGCTGCCTTTTATTATGGGTATGTTATTTTTTATTGAAATGGATCAGTTATTTATATATATATTTCAGTATATAAAGTGATGATTTTACAGTGATTCTCCTTAAAGAGCAGTGGCAGAATTTTAGTAGAAAAAAATTTTTTAATCATAATTGTTATACTTCCTATTACCTATTGGTTACTTTCCACACATTGGCTTGATATATATTTTAGGTATCATGCTATTGTCTTGATTTTGTTAAAGTCAAGATTAACACTGAAGGTGATTTTTGTTGTATTATGTTAATGCAGAAGCAATTCATGCATATGTGTAAAATGGATAGCCTTGGGTAAATGTTCCTACTTCATTTAGAATAATGGTCTCCAGTTCCATTCAGGTTAATAGAAGAGGTATTAGTTCACCATTTTTTAATGACTGAGTAGTACTCCATGTTATACATATACCACATTTTATTAATCCACTCATGTATTGATGGGCACTGGGGTTGTTTCCACATCTTTGCAATTGTGAATTGTGCTGCTATAAACATTCCAGTGCAGGTGTCATTTTATAGAATATTTCTTTTCCTTTGGATAAATAGCCAGTAGTGGGATTGTTGGATCAAATGGTAGTTATACTTTTAGTTCTTTGAAGTATCTCCGTACTACTTTCCGTAGAAGTTATACTAGTTTGCAGTCCCAGCAGCAGTTCATGAGTGTTCCTATCTCTCCACATGCACACCAGCATTTGTTTTGTGACTTTTTGATAAAAGCCATTCTCACTTGAGTTAAGTGATATCTCATTGTGGTTTTGATTTGCATTTCCCTGATGATTAGAGATGTTGAGCATTTTTTCATGTTTTCTGGCCATAAGTCTGTCTTTTGAAAAATTTCTGTTCATGTCCTTTGCCCAATTTTTAATGGGGTTGTTTGATTTTTTTCTTGTTGCTTTTCCTGAGTGCTGTGTACATTCTAGTTATCAGACCTTTATTGGATGTGCAGCATGCAAATATTTTGTCCCACTCTGTAGGTTGTTTGTTTGCTCTAATGATAGTTTCCTTGGCTTTGCAGAAGCTTTTTAATTTGATCAGGTCCCATTTATTTATTTATTTTTTGTTGCTGTGATTACTTTTGGGGTCTTCTTCATAAATTCTTTGCCTATGCTGATGTCTGGAAGAGATTTCCAACATTTTCTTCTAGAATTCTTATGGTTTCATGCCTTAGATTTAAGTCTGTTATCCACTGTGAGTTGATTTTTGTGAGAGGTGAGAAGTGTGTATCCTGTTTTAGTCTTCTACATGTAGCTATCCAATTTTCCCAATACCATTTATTGAATAGGGGATTCTTTTCCCAATGTATGCTTTTGTCTGCTTTGTCAAAGATCAGATGGCAACGTGAGAATGATTTTATATCTGGGTTCTCTGTTCTGATCCATTGGTCAATGTCTGTGTTGTTGTGCCAGTACCATGCTGTTTTGGTTACTTTAGCCTTGTGGTATAGCTTGAAGTTTGATAAATTGATGCCTCCCAATTTGCTCTTTTTGCTTAACACCTTTCCTACCTCTCACGAGTTTTCTTGTGTTTTGTGCGTCAATCTGTTAAGGACCGCTCACGAGTTTTCTCGTGTTTTGCGCGCCATCTGTTATGGACAGATGTCAACACACTGTCTTGTCCATTAGGGAGAGTAGAGGTTTACTGCCAAATTTGAAAATGAAAACATCAAGAATGAAGAAAGGTAACATAATATTTTCCAGAAAAGGCGATATTCTTCTCCTAGCATGGAAAGACAAGTGGGTTGTCCGAATAATATCAACGATCCATGGCACTTTCGTCTTGACAACAGGAAAAAAAAAATAGAAAAATGGGAGAGAATATTGTAAAACCTGCCTGTATCAAGGAATACAATGCCCACATGAAAGGCGTTGACCGTGTGGATCAATTCCTTTCGTGTTGTTCCATTCTAAGGAAAACGATGAAATGGACAAAAAAAGTAGTGCTGTACCTTATAAACTGTGGACTTTTCAATTCATTTAGAGTGTACAATGTCCTCAATCCACAAGCAAAAATGAAGTATAAACAGTTTCTGCTATCGGTGACGAGAGACTGGATAATGGATGACAATAATGAAGGCTCTCTGGAACTAGAGACAAATCTGTCCAGCCCTTCCCCTGGACGTGCAAGAAGAGTACCTCGTAAAGATCTACCCAAAAGGTTGTCAGGTGATATGAAGCAGCATGAACCTACGTGTATTCCAGTGAGTGGAAAGAAAAAATTTCCTACGAGAGCCTGCAGAGTTTGTGCTGCCCATGGAAAAAGGAGTGAATCTAGATACTTATGTAAATTTTGTTTGGTCCCTCTTCATAGAGGAAAATGTTTTACGCAGTACCATATGTTAAAAAAGTACTAGGAACTTTAATTGTTTAATTAGTTGTTTGTTTAATTGTTTTTGTAAATAAAAACATCATAATTATTGAAAAACAACACCTAAAGTGCATTATGATCTGTAGTTATGATAATTTAAATAACGTGCAGTTTGCCCCAAAACGTGCAGTCCCTGGCGTATGTCTTAGAGATTTCTATGCGGTATGAAATGTGTTAAGATTGCTTTGGCTGTACGGGATCTTCTCTGGTTTCATATCAAACATAAAATTATTTTTTCTAGATCTGTGAAAAATGTTGGTATTTTAATATGGATTGCATTAAATCTGTCATATCATTTTGGGTAGTATAGACATTTTAATGATGTTGATTCTACTGAACCATGAGCATGGTATGTTTTTCCATCTGTTGATATTTATATATCAATTCCAGTAGTGTCTTGGTAGAATCTTTGGGGTTTTCTAAATATAAGATCATGTTGTTTTAGATTTAGGTCTGTAATACATTGTGATTTGATTTTTGTATATGGTGAGAGATAAGGGTCTAGTTTCATTCCTGTATGCATATGGATATCCAGTTTGCCCAGCACCATTTATGGAAGAGACTGTCCTTTCCTTACTGAATGTTCTTGGCACCTTTGTTGAAGATAAGTTCACTATAGATGTGTGGATTTGTTTCTGGGTTCACTAGTCAGTTCTCTTGATCTGTGTATCTGTTTTTATCCCAGTACCATGCTTTTTTGTTTACTATAGCTCTGTAATAGTATAATTTGAAGTCAGGTGATGTGATTCCTCCAGGTTTTTTGTTTTTTTTTTTGCTCATGAGGTTTTTGTTCTTCTGGGTCTTTTGTGGTTCCACATAAAAGGATTATTTTTTAAGGATAAATTAGGATTATTTTTTCTATTTCTGTGAAGAACGTCATTGGTATTTTGATGAGAATTGCATTGAACCTATAGATTACTTGGGTAGTATGGACATTTTAATGATATTGATTCTTCTGATCCATGAGGGTGAAATGTCTTTCCATTTTTTGTGTGTCCTCTTCAATTTCTTTCATCAGTGCTTTATAGTTTTCATTGTAGAGATCTTTCACTTCATTGGTTAAGTTTATTCCTAGGGTTTTTAATTTTATTTGTAGTTATTGTAAAGGGATTAGTTTCTTGGTTTCTTTTTCAGATTGTTTACTGTTGGTATATAGAAATGCTACTGATTTTTGTATGCTGATTTTGCATACTGGAACTTTATTGAATTTGTTTATCAATTCTAATAGGTTTTTTGTGGAGTCTTTAGGTTTCAGTAGATACAAGGTCATATCATCTGCAAACAAGGATACTTTTACTTCCTCCTTTCAATTTGGATGCCCTTTATTTCTTTCTCGTTTGACTGCTATAGCTAGAACATCTGGTACTGTGTTGAGTAACAGTGGTAGAAGTGTGCATCTTTATTTTGTCCCTGATCTTAGAGAAAGGCTTTTACTTTTAACCCATTCAGTGTGATACTAGCTGTAGGTCTGTAATACATGGCTTTTAACATGTTGAGATAAGTTTTTTCTATACCAAGTTTTTTGAGAGTTTTTATCAGGACAGGATGTTGAATTTTATTGAATACTTCTTCAACATCAACTGAAACCGTCATACAGTTTTTGTCCTTTTTTCTGTTGATATGATCTAATCACATTGGTTGATTTGCATATGTTGAACCATCCTTGCATCCCTGGAATGAATACCACTTGATCATGGTGAATAATCTTTTGAATGTGTTGTTAAATTCTATTTGCTAGTATTTTGTTGATGATTTTTGCATCTATTTTCATCAGAGATATTAGCCTATAGTTTTTTTGTGTGTGTGTCTTTGTTTGGTTTTGCGATGAGGGTGATATAAGCCTTAGAGAATGAGTTTGGGAGTGTTCTCTCCTCCTCAGTTTTTTAAAATAATTTTAGTAGGATTGATATTGGTGGTTCTTCGGATGCTCGGTAGAATTAAGCAGTGAAGCCATTAGATCCTGGGCTTTTCTTTGATGGGAGACTTTTTATTACTGCCTCTATTTTGTTACTTAAGGTTTTGGATTTCTTCCTGGTTCAATTATGGTAGGTTGTATGTGTTTAGGAATTAATCCATTTCTTCTGGGTTTTCTAATTTATTGGTATATAGTGGCTCATAGTAGTCTCTAATGATCCTGTGGCTTTCTGAAATATCGGTTGTAATGTCTCCTTTTTTTACCTGTGATTTTATTTATTTGGGTCTTCTCTCTTTTCCTCAGTCTGGCTAAAGGTGTGTTAATTTTGTTTATCTTTAAAAAAAAAACAAACTTTTTTTTGTTTCAGTTACATTTATTTCTATTCTGGTCTTTAAACTTCTTGTATTAATTTTGGATTTGATTTGCTCTTGATTTTCTAGTTCTTTGAGATGAACTGTTAGGTTTTTTATTTGAAGCTTTTCTGCTTTTATGATGTGGGCAGTTATTGCTATAAACTCTCCTCTTATTACTGCTTTTACTGTATCCCATAGGTTTTTCATATATTGTGATTTCATTTTCATTTGCAGAAATTTAATTTCCTTCTTAATCTCTTTATTGATCCACTGGTCATTCAGGAGCCATATTGTTTAGTTTCCATGTGTTTGTATAATTTCCAGTGTTCTTCTTGTTATTGATTTCTGGTTTTATTTCATTATGGTCAGAGAAAATACTTGGTATGATTTCAGTTTTTTTGAAGTTTTAAAGACTTGTTTTGTGGCTTAACATATGGTCTGTCCTTGAATTATCCATGAGTTGAGGAGAAGAACATGTATTCTGCAGCTGTTGGATGAAACATTCTGTAAATATTTGTTGGGTCCATTTGTTCTACAGGGCAGATTAAGTCCAACGTTTCTTTGTTGATTTTCTGTCTGGATGATCTGTCAGTGCTGAAAGTGGAGTTTTGGGTTTTCCAATGATTATTGTATTGGGATCTGTTTTTTTCTTTAGCTCTGATAATATTTACTTTATATGTCTGGGTGTTCCAGTGTTGGGTGCATATGTATTTATAAATGTTATATCCTCTTGCTGAATTGACTGCTTTATCATTATATAATGACCTTTTTGTCTCTTTAAAGTTTTTGTCTTGAAATTTTTTCTTTTTTTATGTGAGTGTTGCTGCTCCTGTTGTTTTTTGGCTTCCATTTGTGTAGAATATCTGTTTCTGTCCCTTTTTTTTAGTCTATGTGTGTCTTCATAGGTGACGTGGGTTTCTTGCAGACAATATATGTTGGCATTTGATTTTTTTATCCATTTATCCACTCCATTTTTTCTGATTGGAGGGTTTAGTTCATTCACATTCACTGTTACTATTGGTATGTAAGGACTCACTACTGTCATGTCGTTATATGAAATTTGGTTGTTCTGTTGTCATCTCTTTGTTCCTTCCTGTCTTCCTTTGATAAAAGCAATTTCCACTGGTCTTATGTTTTAATTTTTTGCTTTTTTCTCTTTGTGCATCTGTTGTAGGTTTTTCGATTTGAGGTTATCATGGGGCTTGCAAGAAACATTTTATAACCAACTGTTTTAAAGATAGGACAACTCTGCTTTACAAACAACAAAGAGAAATCAAACAAAAATTCTACACTTTAACTTTATCCCTAGCCCACTTTTTAACTTTTTGTTGTTTCTGTTTATATGTTTTTATGCTATGTATCTCTCAAAAAATTGTTGTAGTTATTTTTGATAGATTTGTCTTTTAGTCTTCCTACTTAAGATGTAAGTGGATTATAAATGCAGTTACAGTAATACAGTATTCTGTATTTGTATACTTAGTGGTACCAATGAGTTGTATACCTTCAGATGATTTCTTATTGTTTTGTTAGCGTCCTTTTCTTTCATATCGAAAAGCTCCTTTTAGCATTTCTTGTAGGACAGGTCTGGTATTGATAAAATCCTTTGGCTTTTGTTAGGCTGGGAAAATCTTTATTTCTCCTTAATGTTTGAATGATATTTTTGCAGGATCTAATATTCTAGGGTTAAGGTTTTTTTCCTTCAGCACTTTGAGTATGTCATGCTACTCTTTCCCGGCCTGTAAGGTTTCAACTGAGATGTCTGCTGCCAGATTTATTTGAGCTCCTTTCTTATGTTATTTTCTTCTTACTTCCTTTAGGACCTTTTCTTTTTCTGTGACCTTTGGGAGCTTTATTATTAAATGCCTTAAGGTAATCTTGTTTGGGTTAAAGCTGCTTGGTGTTCTATGACCTTCTTGTACTTGAATAGTGACATCTCCCTCTAGGTTTGCAAAGTTTTCTGTTATTATTTCTTTGAATAAACTTTCTACCACCACTGCCGGTATCTTACTGGGTCATGTGTGCTCCAAGTTCACTGGCTCCAAGCCAGCACAGCTGCAGGTATTGCCGAAGGACTGTAGCCTTTGTGGCCTGACTGTCTTACAAATTTAGTACAGGCCCCAGGCTGCTTTTTCTCAGCTGGTGGTTGGGCTACTTCCTGTTTATGGCTAATAACTTTTAGATTTGCCCTTTTGAGGCTATTTTCTAAATCTTGTAGGCATGCTTCATTCTTTTTTATTCTTTTTCCTTTTTTATTTTCTGACTGTATTTTCAAATAGGCTGTCTTCAAGCTCACTAATTCTTTCTTCTGTTTGGTCCATTTTGCTGTTGGGAGACTCTGATGCATTTCTCAGTTCGTTAGTTGAATTCTTCAGCTCCAGAATTTCTGCTTGACATTTTTTAAATTATTTCAGTCTCTTTGTTAAATTTCTCTGAAAGCCTTCTGAATTCCTTTTCTGTGTTATTTTAGAGTTCATTGAGCTTCTTTAGGACAGCTATTTTGAATTCTTTGTCTGATAGGTTACCTGTCTCTATCACCCAGGATTGGTCCCTGAGTGATGGTGAAGTCTTGTTTTCCTGGATGTTCCTTGATGCTTATGGGTATTCCTCAATGCCTGAGCATTAAAGAATTAGGTATTTATTTTAGTCTTTATAGTCTGGACTTGTTTGAACCTGTCATTGTTAAAAATGCTTTCCAAATGTTCAAAAGGAATTGAGTGTTGTGATCTAAGTCTTTGATTATTGCAGCCATACAGCACTGCATGTTACTCCATGCCCAGTAATGTTGTGACTCTTGGAGATTCCTAGTGGTACCACCTTGGTGGAATTGGGCAAGATACAAGAGAATTCCCTGGGTTACTAGGCAAAATCTCTCACTCTCTTCCCTCACTCTCTGTGATTTGGGCTGCTGGAGTTGGGGGAAGAGTGACGTGGGCACTCCCTTGTGGCCACCATTGCCAGGTCATAGCTGAAGCCAGCCCAGTCTCAACCAAAGCCCTTGATGACAGTTTCCTGGCTACCTCTGATGTTTATTCAAAGCCCAAGGGCTCTTTAGTCAGCAGGTGGTGAATTCTGCCTGAACTGAGTCCTTCCCTTCAGGGCAACATGTTTCCTTCTGGCCCTGGGTGCAGCCAGAAGTGCCTTCTAAGAACTAAGGCCTGGACTCAAGGGCTTCAGGAGTCTGCTTGGTACTTTATTTTTTGGTGGCTGAGCTGTTACCCCAGTTGCAAAACAAGTTCCTCTGAATTCTTCCCTTTCCTTTTCCCACATGGAAGAAGACTCTCCCTGAGCTGCACTGCCTGGAGTTGAGGGAATGGTGACACAGGTACTGGCTTGGCTGCTGCTGCTGGTGTCTCATTGGGTCATTTCCACCCCAAGTTCACTGGTTGTGAGCCAGCACAGCTGCAGGAATTGCCCAAGGACTTCAGTCTTTGTGTCCTGACTGCCTTACCAATTTAGTATGAGCCCTAGGCTGCTTTTTGTCAGCGCTGTGGTGGGGGATAGCTGGAACACAGGTTATAGGGCAGAGGATTTCCTTCTGGCTGGGCTGGTCTAAATGCTCCCTCTGTGGGCACTGGCAAAATTCTGCCCTGTGCTGTGTTCCCCTTTACCAGGCCAGCCCTGGGTTTCAATGTTTGCCCCACAAATTGTTGTATTTGGTTTTCATCACTGGAGGTTTTTGTTTGGCCATTTTGCTCTGCCTAGGGCCCTATTGTTATTTTACTGTACTCCTTCTACTCATTAAAAAAAAGTTAGCTGTAAAACAGCCTCAGGCAGGTTCTTCAGGAGGTATTCCAGAAGAAGGCATCATTTAGAAGATGACAACTCTGCGTGTTACTGTCCTTGAAGACCTTTCAATGGGACAAGATTTGGAGGTGGAAGATAATGATATTGATAATCCTTGCTCCCTTTAGGCTAGTAGGTATGTTTGTGTCTTAGTTTCTAACAGAAAAGTTTTATAAAGTAAAAAAAAATACAAAAGTTTAAAAATAGAGAAAATTTATAGAATAAGGATATAAGGAAAGAAAATATTTTTGTTTAGCTGTACAGTGTGCTTATGTTTTAAGGTAAGTGTTATTCGAAAAGTGTCAAAAAGTTATAAAATAAAAAAGTTTCACTAGACTAAAGTTAATTTATTAAAGAAAAATAGTTTTTATAAATTTAGTGCAGCCTAAGTATACAGTGTTTGTAAAGTCTGCAGGGTGGTGTACAGTAATTTCCTAGGCCTTCACATTCATGTACCACTCACTCAGTCACTGACTCACCGAGAACAGTCTCTAGTCCTGTAAGCTCTATTTGTGGTAAGTTCCCTATTCAGGTGTACCATTTTTTATGTTTTATACTGTATTTTTATTGTACCTTTTCTATGTTTAGATACATAGATACTTACGTGTTCCAGTTGCTTATGGTATTCAATACCGTAACATGCTGTGCATGTTTTTAGCCTAGAAGCAACAGGTTAAGGTTATACTGTATATCCTAGGTGTATAGTAGGCTTTACCATTTGTGTAAGTACAATCTTATGTTCGCACAAGGATGAAAATGCTTAATGATGCATTTCTCAGAACGTATTCCCATCCATAAGCAATGCATGACTGTAGTTCCGTCAGTTGCTGAGAGGGGGGTTTTGAAGTCCCCAACTATAATTTAGATTTATCTGTTTCTCCTTTCAGTACTACCTTATATTTTAAGGCCTTCTTTTGTAATGTGTACATATGTAGGATTGTTATACCTTCTTGCTAGAGTTATCCTTTTATCGTTATATAAAGTCCCTTTCTGTACTAATTTTCTTTGCTCCAAAGTGTACTTTGTCTTACATTAATACAGCCATTCCTATGTTTTTAAAATTAATGTTTGCATGGTATATCTTCTACTATCCTTTTATTCTAAAGATACCAATGTTGTTGAATTTGGAGTTTCTTTTAAATAAGATATGGTTGCATCATGTTTTTCATTTACTCGGCCAGTCTCTGCCTTTTAATTGTGGGGTATTTAGGCCATTTACATTTAGGGTAATTATTGATATATTAGGGCTTATGTCTATCATTCTATTAGTGGTTTTGTTTGTTTCCTCTGTTATTCATTTGTTTCTCTTTTTTTGGCTTCCTGTGGGTTACTTGAAAATTTCTTTAGAGTCCATCTTGATATATTTATGTTTTTCTTTTTTAGTTTGAATTCATTTTATTTTTAGACAACCTATATGACATGTGTTTTAAAAAAACAAAACAACATCTCTATTCCAAATAAATCATGATCAAAATAAATGAAGAGCTCAAGAAGATGTCACTTCCATTTGTCTTAAGTTCTGGTTTATGTGGATGACAGGCAGCAGCCAGTTATGATGACAGATGATAGATCCAAAATAATTCCCAAATTTGTTAATGTTTTTCCATGTCTAAACCATCTGTAAAGAAAATATCATTTGGGGTCACACTGTGTCTTCACGGTAGTTCAGCAGAGTAGCTGTGCTATCTTGATTCAAGTTTTTATCAGTAAAGGACTGGTAGTTTTTTTTACAAGAGCAAGAATGTGCTTGAGTTGTTCTGCAGCTCCTGTCATAAAATGTTTTACTCTTTCTAGTCTTTGTTTTTCAGTTTGCTTTTGATTTATTAGATGTAATCTTTGATGTACTTCTTGTAGGCTTCTTTTGTGAAGCTGGTTTCCTGCAAGTGGTAGTTCGTGGTGTCAACACCAGTGATTACTGCGCTTTCAGTACCTTCACCCTCAGGGCCTTTAGTATAAGTATTTCCAACAGTGAGCAAGTCATCTGTGTTATCCTCTGTCCTACTCACAATCTTCCCTTCCACCTCCAGGCAGAGCCTGTTTGCAATCACCCAGATCTTGTAAACATCAGAGATAATCATGATGGTGGCTGGAGGGCTGAAATGACAACAGCATTTATGGCAAAAACCCAGATACTGGAGCAAATGTGGTGCGACCAGAATGGCAGTTGCATGGAGTAGGAAGCAAGCAGAAAAGTTTATGATGTTTTTTGAGTGTGTCACCTTCCAGAGTTTTCTTAGTGATTGGTCTGCATATTACAGTATCAGCATTTTACCACTTTGAGTCAAGTGTAGAAACCTCACTCCCTATTTAGGTTCCTTTACTCTCCCCACTTCTAAATATCATGGTCTTGAGTATCAGATGGTGTTCTAATTTGGTTTGAATCATTGTATGTGATTAGAAAACTCATGATGAGAAGGACAGTTTTCAGTATTTACCCATGTTTCTATTCTTTCCATTTTTATTTTATTTTATTTTTTTATTTCAGCATATTATGGGGTTTCAAATGTTACGATTATGTATATTGCCCATGCCCCCCTCACCCCTCGAGGCAGAGCTTCAAGCGTGACCATGCCCCAAACATTGCACATCTCACTCATTATGTTTGTATATACCCATCCCCTCCTCCCCCCTCCCACCCGCTCGACACCCGATAAATGTTATTCCTATATGTCCACTTAGGTGTTGATCTGTTAATACCAATTTGCTGGTGAGTACATGTGATGTTTGTTTTTCCATTCTTGAGATACTTCACTTAGTAGAATGGGTTCCAGCTGTATCCAGGAATATGCAAGAGGAGCTATATCACCATTGTTTGTTAAAGCTGAATAGTACTCCATGGTATACATATACCACATTTTATTAATCCACTCATGTATTGATGGGCACCTGGGATTTTCCACATCTTTGCAATTATGAACTGTGCTGCTATAAACAATCGAGTGCAGGTGTCCCTTTGGTAGAGTGCCATTTGATCTTTTGGGTAGATGCCCAGTAATGGGATTGCTGGATCAAATGGTAGATCTACTTGTATCACTTTAAGGTATCTCCATATTACTTTCCACAGAGGTGGAACTAGTTTGCAGTCCCACCAGCAGTGTAGGAGTGTTCCTATCTCTCCACGTACACACCAACATTTATTGTTTAGGGACTTTTTGATAAAGGCCATTCTTATTGGAGAATAGGTGATATCTCATTGCAGTTTTGATTTGCATTTCCCTGATAATTAGAGATG
>VBSM01002217.1:26727535-26738416 GCA_008086735.1 Cheirogaleus medius | reverse complement strand
TTTTTTAGTTTCTGTTTCAGTTAGTTCAGCTCTGATCTTTATTTTTTATTTCCTTCTACTAATTTAGGGTTTGGTTTGTTCTTGCCTTCTCAGTTGTTTGAAGTGTGTTGTTAGATTGTTTATTTGGAAGGCTTCTACTTTTTTTTTATACAGGCATTTATTGCTATAAACTATTATTGTATCCCATAGGTTTCGTTATGTTGTGTTTTGATTTTCATTGTTCCAAGAAATTTTAAAATTTCCTTCTTAATTTATTCTTTGATCCAGTGGTCAGTCATTCAGGAGGATTGTGTTTAACTTCCATGTATTGGTATGGTTTACAAAGTTTCTCTTGTTATTTATTTCTAGTTTTATTCGATTGTGTCTGAAAAGAGACTGGAGATATGGTTTTTATTTTTAAAAATTTGTTGAGACTTGTTTTCTATCCTGACATATGGTCTAACCTGGAGAATGTTCCATGTGCTGATGAGAAGAATGTGTATTCTGTAGCTGTTGGATGAAATATTCTGTAAATTTCTGTTAGGTTCATTTGGTTTCAATTGCAGTTTAAATCTAATGTTTCTTTGTTAATTTTCTGTGTAGATGATACAATGCTGAGAGTAGGGTGTTGAAAGTACCCAACTATTACTATATTGGAGTCTCTCTCTCCCTTTAGATCTAATAATAATTGCTACATATCTGGGTGCTCCAGTGTTAACTACATATATTTTTAGAATTTGTTGTATTCTTTTGCTAAATTAATCCCTTTCTCATTATATAATTACCTTCTTTTTTACTTTTTGCTATTTTTTAAATTTCAGAGTATTACAGGGGTGCAAATGTTTTGGTTATATAAATTGCTTTTGTACACTTTGAGTCAAAGTTATAAGTGTGCCCATCATCCAGATAGTGTGCATTGTACCTGTTAGGTATGAATTTACTCTCTCGTCCAGGCTAGAGTGCTGTGGCATCAGCCTAGTGTACAGCAACCTCCAACTCCTGGGGTCAAGCGATCCTTCTGCCTCAGCTTCCCGAGTAGCTGGGACTACAGGCATGTGCCAACATGCCCAGCTAATTTTTTCTGTATGTTTTTAGTTATCCGGCTAATTTCTTTCTATTTTTAGTAGAGACGGGGTCTCGCTCTTGCCCAGGCTGTTCTCGAACTCCTGAACTCAAGTGATCCTCCTGCCTTGGCCTCCCAGAATTCTAGGATTATAGGCATGAGCCACCACGCCCAGCCTAGGACTTTTTGATAAAAACCATTCTCACTGGAGTTATTGTGGCTTTTCTGTTTTTGACTTACCATTAGTTTTATCTGATATTAGTAAAGCTACTCATGCTTGCTTTTCATTTCCATTTGCATAGAATATCTTTTTCTATTTCTTCACTTTTAGTTTATAGGTATCTTTACAAGTGAGATAAGTTTCTTATATGCAACGTATAGTTGAGTCATGTTTTTTAATCCATTTAGCCAATCTATATCTTTTTAAGTGAAAAGTTGAATTCATTTACATTCATGGTTATTGATATGTGAGGGCTTATTCTTGTCATTATATTAATTGATTTCTGGTTGTTTTGTGTATCTTTTGTTTGTTTCACTCTTTTTGTTTAGCATTCTGATTTGGTGGTTTTCTGTAGTGGTGACATTTGAGTCCTTTCTCTTCCTCCTTTATATGTTTATTCTATCAGTATCTTTTATACTCTTGTGTGTTTTCATGATGGTAGATATCCTTTCGCTTTCAGATGTAGGACTCACTTGAGCATTTATTGTAGGGCTATTTTCCTGGTAATGAATTCCCTCAGCTTTATCTTATCTGGGAAAGAGTTAATTTTTCCTTTATTTATGAAGGATAACTTTGCTGGGTATTGATACTATCATTGGCTAGCATTTTTTTTCTTTCAGCATTTTGGTTATATCATTTCATTTTCTTTTGTTCTGTAAAGTTTCTGCTGAGAAATCTGCTGTTAGTGTGAGGGGACTTCCCTTATAAGTGACTAGAAACTTACACTGTTTTGAGAATTCTCTTTGTGGTTGACTTTTTACAGTTTGACTATAGTGGGCCATGTAGAAGACCTTTTTGAATTATATCTATTTGTGGATCTCTGAGCTTCTGTATCTGGATGTGTACATCTCTTACTAGACATGGGAAGTTTTCAGCAATTATTTTGTTACATAAATTTTATTTCTCTTTGGTTTTTTTTTTCTTTGTGTTCTTTGTGTTTCTTTTCTTTGTGTTTTATGACACATAAAATTGGAACACTTGTTTGCTTTGTGAGGCCCCATATGTCATGTAGAGTTTGTTCATTCAGTTTTTAAAATTTTTCTTTATTTTTTCTTGACCGGTTTATTTCAAAAGATCCGTCTTCAAGTTTTGAAACTATTTCTTCTACTTGATCTAGTCAATTTTAAGTTTTAGAGTGTATTTTTTAAAAATTTAGGTCAATGAATTCTTCAGTTCCAGGAATTTCGTTTGCTTTTCTATTTTTAAATGACATCTGTGTCTTTAGTGAAATTTCTCATTCCTATAATAATTTTTATTTCTGATTTCTTTTTATTATTTATCTTTGTTCTCTTATATCTCACTGAGCTTCTTTTATATCAATATTTCGAATTCTTTTTTCCGGGATTTAATAAATTTCTTTTTGATTAGAATCTGTTTATGGAAATAATTATTGTTTCTTTGAAGGTGTCATATTTTCTTGCTTTTTTATGTTCCTTGTATCCTTACGTTGCTACCAGTGCATCTGGCATAACAGTTGCTGCTTCCAGGTTTTGGATTTGCTTTCATAGGGGAGGACTTTTTCCTGTAGATGTATCTGTGGTGTTGGTTGGGTAGGGCACTTTGGTTTTGATTCTGGGTGCTTGGAGTAGTGTAGTATAAGATTTCTTTGGCTGTAAATAGTTTCAGTGGTATCTGTGATTTTTTCAGTCAATTAGGGTGCAGTTGTTAGTGACGGCTGTGGGGAAGTTTTGCCAAGGACAGGGATACCAGGTAGGCCAGACCATGGGCCCTATTAGTGATATCTTTGGTCAAGTGTGCCCTATTCTTGGATCCCAGGATGGCATACGTTGGCACTGCTGTTAACAGGTCGGAGTGGGCCATTTGTTTGGTCTCCAGGACTCTTTCTTGGGTGCTGTTAGTGCCAGTAGTAGGCCAGGATTGTGGGTGGGTTCTTGTGCCTTTGGGTAGTGGGATTGATGTGGATGATGGCAGTAACCATGGCTGGATAACCCTGTGGCTCCCAACCAGTTTTCGCTGATGGTGGTGGTGGTCTCAGTGGGCTCGGCAGGCCAGTCCCCATGCCTGCAGGTGGCCTGTGCAGTTGGGTGTTAGCTGTGGTGGTAGTGACAGGTTGAGTGGGCCTGTCCTCAGTCCTCTGGGTGGAGTGCTCAGGTGCCAGTGGTAGTGGATGGGACAGGATGATTCCCAGATCCCCACATAGCATTCTTGGGCACTGGAATGGGATGAAGCTGGGCCAGGAAGGCCTGTTTTCAGGTCTCCTGGTGGTACCTGCAGGCACTGGCTCTGGTAAGTAGGGTTAAGGTGATTCCAAGGCTCCCTGTGGAATGCATGGGTCAGGGCAGGAGCAGGTGCATTATAGCTTTCATGCTGAAGTGGGCGAGGTTGCTTTCAGTGGCAGCAGCTGTAAGCAGGCAGCTGGGGAGCCACAGGTCGTGGTTGTCTTTAGGGCACTTGTATGTGCACAGTGGCTGTGCTTTGGGGATGGTGGAGTTGCTGCCAATGGCTCACACTTCAGCCCTGGCAGCAGCGGCCAGCAGCATCAGTGATTGTAGGTGAGAGCTGTCAATAAGATTTCAGGGATGTGGAGACACGGGGGCTATTGGGCCTCAGGGCAGGATGCAGTCAGGTGGTGGCTGGGCTCTCAAAATGGCACTGTGCTGTTATAGCTGCTTAGGGCTCAGAGGGTATGTGGGACCCAGCATGAGCTCCCTCTCTGGAGCAATGTCATTGTGTTTTCTCCAGGCAGCTCTCTAGGCTAGTCTTAGGGTCCTCGAAGGTCAAGGGGCTTTCCCTTGGCTAGGATTGCAGGAGTCCATGGTGAAAATGTGGATCTCTGGGAATCTCGCATTTACCTATTCCCTGAATTGAGGAGTCTCTCTAGGTTCCCAGCCAATCCTGGCTGAGCAGACTGCCTTACTTACCTTTTAGATCAGCGATCTCCAACTTTTCTGGCATCAGTGACTGGTTTCATAGAAGACAGGTTTTTTGTGGGGGCAGGTGGGGGGCAGCAGCAGAGGAGCTCTACACCCCAGGGGTTGGGCACCATAGTCTTAGATGTTTCCTGTAACTTCTTTGTTGAATTTCAGTGCTCCCATCTTAGATGATCTATTCATTATTTTCATTCTTCTTTGTGGAAGAGGCAAGTAACAGATGCCTCTGGTCAGCCATCTTGAAGTCCCTTCCAACTTGGTTATTGAAAAAAAATCCACATATTAGTGGACCTACTCAGTTTAAACCTATGCTGTTCAAGACTGAGACAGGAGGATAACTTTAGGCCAGGAATTTGAGACCAGCCTGAGCAAGACCCCATCTCTACAAAAAATAAAAAAATTATCTGGGCATGGTGGCACACACCTGTAGTTCCAGCTTTTGAGAGGTCGAGGCAGGAAAATTGCTCAAGTGCAAGAGTTTGAGATTGCAGTGAGCTATGATGACACCACTGTACTCTAGTCTGGGCAACATAGTGAGACCCTGTCTCGAAAAGAAAAAAATCTAAATAGAAAACTTGATTTAGCTCTATATCATTGACCCAAAGTGTTTTTGAATTGAATCTTTCTTTTTCATTATAGGTTTGTCCTTCTGTTCATTTGTTTTGATTTTGTTTTTGTTTTATAACATCTGTTTTTCCTTGCAGGATGATAATGTCAAATCCCTCCTCTGTAGCTTGATATATTCTAGAAGTTCAATGACAGCTGAGCAAGTTTTGAATGCTGAATGTTTCTTGATACCAAAGGAAAAATCAATTCCAAACTCAGAAAAAGATATTGAATATACCCAATACAAAAAAGAAGAAGAATTAAAGTTGGAGAACTTGGATAAATACGAGGAAAAGACAAGAAATGGTGAAGCCAACTTTGATTGATAAAGTAGTGTTCTGTTGTTGTTATAGATGTTCTTTTTAAAAATCTGTTTATTTTGGTTAATCTGGAGATGTTCTGGAATTGGTTGGGTTGTGTCTTTAGTATTCAGATTGTGAAAAATAAAAGATGTTTGGCTGTGCAAAAATTGTATGCTTTGAAATTTTATTTAACTTGGAGTTTTTAAGGAAGGATTTTCTGATTGTAATAATTTTTTGAAATTGAGTAATTAGAGTGTGATACTTATAATAAGAAAGGTTATTAGATTATTGGACAAGTCCTATACAGATTTTCAGTATGTTGGCTAGCTAAGACTTTTTATTCAAGAAATGATAGTTGGCATCTGCTTTGTTTTGTATCCAGTTCTAGAAATATAAAGATAGTATAAAGATAGATAAAACATGGTCATTACATTTATGAAGCCTGCACTCTATTGAAATATTCAGAGATACAAATAGATTGTAATATAATATGGAATATCCAATCATAGCTCTAGTTTTTATGGGATTTACAGCATAGGTCCTCATCCTGTGGAGGAGGGATGTCAGGGAGAGCTTGCTGGAGGATG
This sequence comes from Cheirogaleus medius, assembly GCA_008086735.1. Lineage (NCBI taxonomy): Eukaryota > Metazoa > Chordata > Mammalia > Primates > Cheirogaleidae > Cheirogaleus > Cheirogaleus medius. The sequence continues at coordinate 26,732,768 of VBSM01002217.1, read as the reverse complement.
TGATTAAATCCTAAAGGAAGAGTTGGAAAGGTAAAGAGAGGGGCAAGAGCATCTTAAGTAGCAGAGAAAACATGATGAAAGCACTGAGGGAAGAAACAGTTTGTTGCGTTTAATAGTATAAAATATAAGGCAAGGAATAATCAGGTAGATGACTCATACCTAACTATCTTATAAGAAGTTTAGAGTCATTAAAGAATTTTAAACAGCTTCAGCTTCTTCAGAATTCATCTTCTACCTACCATCAGGATGGGGAGTAGGGAGAGACTAGTTAGAAGGCAATTATGATAAACTTTACAAAATAGGCCAAAATCAGTTGGACTTAGTGATTGAAATGTATGTAGACTAAAGTAGTATGGCAGAGTCTCTTCTTGCTATTTTAATATACAGTCTTCTTTTCTTCCTTAGTTATAGAGCCTCAGTTTTATTTGAGGTGGCAGTGTACTCAGTAAAACTACATTTACTATTTTCTCTCTTAGTTGAGGCCTTTTGACTAAGTTCTTGCAAATAAGGGTCCTTAAAAGGAGCTGACATAACTGGGAGCTGTTTCCTTTTGCCTTTACCCCTTTCGTACTTCCTACAAGCTAACATGATGGCTAGAGTTTGAGCAGCCCCTTTGGATCAAGAGATGATCCTGAGGATGCATGCCATGAACTAGGATGATGAAATGGCAAATTAGAAAGAGTTGGTGTCCCTAATCATTCTGTAACCTCTGTACTAGCCTCTCTGTTATTTGAGAGGATAATAAACCCCTATATCAAAGTGTGGTTCCTATAACAGTAGCTTAGCATCACCTGGGAACTTGTTAGAAATGGAAATTCTTATCTCTATTCCAAACTTATTAAATCAGAATCTCCATGGGGGTGTGTGGAGCCTTAACAATTCGTGTTTTAACAAGCCCTTTAAGTCATTCTGATGAATACTAATGTGAACCATTGCCACATATTCAAGCCATTGCTACCTTTTGGCTTTTCTATTTTATAGTAGAACTTAATTTTACATAGTTCAGCAGTAAAGGAACAGCAGCTAGGCTTAAAGCAAACTTGGATAATTAAAGGGAACAAGGATCAACCACTTTACCCTCCTCACTATTTTAAATAAAGAATTAGACCTGTGTTTCCTGAGTTATTACCTGCTGAATACTAGTCTTTTGGGGTACTTAGCACAAAAATGAACTCTCTGTTGTTTGCAAAGTGAATGCTAAATTGAAGATTGATCATGCATGTTAGTTAGTAAAGGTCCTAAAATGTTCTGTAGGAAAGAAAGCTGTTTAGTTTTATTTAGCCCAGTGTTTGCCAAAATAGACAGTGGTACCATTTTTTCCCCACATAATACAGAGAAACTTTTCTCTTGTGAAACTAGTGTAAGGATCAGATTTTGTGGTATACTAAGATAGTATTTATTTTTACTTCATGTTTTAAAATTGGGAATATTAATGAGTAGTGAGAAGAAATAAATTTTATGTATCTCTTCAATGACATACTTTCTCTTGTATATATGTGTAAGGGCAATGCAAAGGCAAACAGATGTGTTCACTGCCCTGTAGGCAGTCTGTGAATGATGCAGCATGAAATAAGCTGTAATAAGAGCAACAATATATGTCACCAAAAGAAGATGTAGGGAAAAAAGAATGAAGAACAGAAATTGGACTCATTTTGGAGGAGCACAGTAGAGTTCTGCTTGTTTGGAACTGGAAGAATGTAATTTCGGGCCAAGGAAATTAAGGAAGCTCAAAGGTTTGATTTGGGAAAGGGCAGGAAGTCAGCTGGAGTACAGGACATTTATGAGAGAATCCAAAAACAAACCTGGAAAAGTATATCGGGGACAGAGGATCTTCAGTTGCTGTTTAAGAGGTAGAACCCTATTATAAACTTAGGAGTATCTGAATTACACAGTATTGTTTGTTTTCCAATAAAATATCCACAGAGGATCATTTGGGCAAGGAAAGTTTGGATGTAAGGAAAAAGTCAAGTTAAGGATGATACATTTTACTAAAATAAGTGTGGCAGAGAAAAGGCCGTGTTTTAGGTCAGAGTTAAGGTTAGTATAAAGAGTATACACTTTCTCTGAAGAAATCTCTGAGAAGCCTCTTGTTCCTTTCATAGTATCAGTGCTAAGTCATTTCAGTTTGTATTTTAATGCCAACATTAAATTTATTCTTAGTATCTCTCTTTTAACTCAGCAAATAACATGCTTTACCACTTCTCAGTTGCTGGTATACTCCTACTTCTGCTATTAAAACTATATATAGAAGCAGTTCTCAAATGGTAGAATAAGGAACTCTGAATATCCACACTTCCATAAAAATAGCAAGAACATCGGCAAAAATCATCAAAACCAACTTTTTTAGAATTCTGGATATTAACCAAAGGCTTGCAGCAACCTGAAGAACATTTATTCAAGAGAAACGGCTGAATCTTGGTAAGAATAGCACACTCTTTGGTGGTTTAATTTACCGTATTCCCATTTCTTTGTAGTAGCCTTATAAACTAGGAGCCTTACTGCCATGTTAGCTGTGAAAACTAGCTTCATATAACAGCTTAGAATGTTTGGAGAACCCCCAAGGGGCCCATTGGTAGAGAATTGTCACTATTTGACTTCTGTGGCAGCTCCCTGGAAAAGCCCCATTCACAGGGCTTTTCTTTATTGAACCTGATGTAGAGTTCATTCAGTAGGAAAAAAAATCTTTTTCCTAGAACATTTGTTGAAAAATAGTTATAGCAGTTGTTTAACATGGCAGCTGCTTGAGGCAGTGAATCCTAGTTGGGACAAATAATTTAATAGGAAAATCTGGGGAAGGAGATGGCCCTAGGGTGCCTTGAAAATCTCTGACAAATTCCTGGGCATCTAGAAGGCTGTGCATGTTCAGGGCTGTGAACATGTCTAGGAAAGATCTGAGAAAGCCCTAATCTTTCATCTCGGGCTGATCTTGAAGTTCCAGAAAGCAGGCAGAGTTGTAAACTTGCAGAGTGTTGAAGGTGTGCCTGCACATATACATGGAGCCTCTTAGCAAAGGTTGGGAAACGTTTCCAGGCATTTAAGGAAATATCTGTCTAATCTTTAGGTGGTCACTAAGCAAAGCTGCACATGACAAAGGATATAGACTTCACAGAATTAGTCTAGGAAAGTCACTATTCAAACATCATCAGCAACAACAAAAACAGGAACAACAACAAACCCTGGGTTGGGGGGATTATGATTTCTAGAGTTGCCACAATAAAGTGTTTAATATTTCTACTTTTAGCTTGATGTGGTGGCATATGCCTGTAGTTCCAACTACTTGGGGGGCTGGGGTAGGAAGATCACTTGAGCTCGGAGTTCAAGGCCAGCCTAGGCAACATGGCAAGACCCCATATCTTTAAAAAAAATAACTCCAATTTTGAGGGGAAAAAAAGACATGCAAAGAAATAGGAAAGTAGTGTGCATATACAAGAAAAGTAAAGCAGTCAATAAAAGCTCTCTGAGGAAGCCTAGATGATGGACTTAGTACACTATTATATATTCAAAGAACTAAATTCAAAGGAAACCATATCTAAAGAGAAAAGCATGAGAACAATATCTCACCAGATAGGAATATCAACAAGGAGATAGGTGTTATAAGAAAGAACAAATAGAAATTAGGAGCTAAAAAGTACAATAAATGAAGTGAATATGTTAGAGGGGCTCAACAGCATATTTGAAATAACAAAAGAAAAAAATTGGTGATGTTAAAGATAGGTTAATTGAGATTAGTCTGAGGAATAGAAAGAAACTAATTAAGAAAACAGAGCCTCATAGGTTTGTGGGATACTATTAAGCAAACCAGTAACACTGGGAATTTCAGAGGGAGAGAGAATACTGGGGCAGAAAGAAAGAATATTGGAAGAAATGATGGCTAAAAATTTCCTATATCCAGGAAGCTCAATGAACTCCCAATAGGATAAATTCAAAGAGATTCACAACTAGACACATCATAACCAATTATTGAAAGCCAAATGGGAATTTTGAAAGTAGTGAGAAATGACTCATTCTATACAAGGCATCCACCATTAGCAATTTTAATCAGAAGACATGGAGGCAGAGAGAATGCTATCATCAAGAAAATGGAATAGGACTTTCCTGTGCTCGTCTCCTCACAGAAACATCAATTTGACAGCTATTCATATGTGAAAATACCTTTGCAAAGAGCTAAGGAATCCAGGTGACAGATTACAGCACCTGGGCATGCCACAGAAATAGGAAAAGACACATTGAAGAGGGTAAGAAGAAGAGTTCCACGTTATCTGTGTAACTTCTTTCTCAAGCCTAGACAGCATAGCATAGAGGTAATCTCTGAGGGGAGTTAAGTGAGTACCATGCTCTGCAACAGACCCCAGGTCCAGGCTAGTCCCTGCAGCCCTAGGCTTCAGGTTCACCCCATTTCCAGGCCTGCCCCAGAACCAGGCTAACTCCAGTGGCCTCAGACTGGCCAATGCAGACTCAGGCCTGGAGACCTGCCTGAGACTTCAGGCCCACCTCACCACCAGGCTTGTCCCCACAGATGCAGGCTGTAGATAGACCCCAGCGCTAGGCCAGCCCCTGTGACCCCAAACTGTAGCAGAATTAGGGTCCTGCCCCTTTCAACTAGTCCCTGGTGCTGGGCCAGCTCCCACAGATACAGGCTGAAGGACTGCCTTTGAGGACCCAGCTTCCAAGTCTGCCCCAGTGCCAGGCTGGCTCCAGCAACCCTAGGCTCCAGGACAGCCCCAGGGTCTAGCCTACTTCAGTGTTAGGCCAGCATCTGTGGAGCAAGCCTCCAGGCTAGCACATGCAGACCCATGTTCCAGTAGACATAAGGTTAGGCCCACCTCAGCTGAACTAGTTCCCCAAAGATTAACTATAAAGAGATCTTCACCAAGGCACATAATAAATCTCAAAAGCCAAGACAGAATTTTGAAAGCAGTAAGAGAAAAGTAACTTGTTAAATACAAGGGAACACTCATAAGACTATCAGTGGATTTCTCAGCAGAAACCTTGCAGGTCAGGAAAGAGTGGGATGATGTATATTCAAAGTTCTGAAAGAGAAAACAAAAACCCTGCTAGCCAAGAATACTATGCCCTGCAAATCTGTCCTTCAGAAATGAAAGAGAGATAAGGACTTTTGCATATATTCAAAAGCTGTAGGATTTTATCACAACTAGATCTGCCTTACAAGAAATGCTAAAGGCAAGAAAAAAATCAAACAACCCTATCAAAAAGTGGGCAAAGGACATGAACA
>VBSM01002217.1:26704905-26719938 GCA_008086735.1 Cheirogaleus medius | reverse complement strand
TGAAACCCAAAAATTTGTACCCCTATAACTTGCTGAAATAAAAAATTAAAAAAACAAAACAAAACAAAACAAAACGGAGACTCCACGGGAGAATGCCATAAGAGACTGTAGTGCCGGCTTTATTACACCTAGACACTTCCTCCACTGCACCTCCTCCGATCACGGCATTGTAGTAATTTTAGCTCAGGCTGGCTGATAGCCATGGACCCTCCCCTGTTGCAACCACAAGAATACTGTGAAACAAGAAGCACACAAACGGCTGCTTACGGCAGGTGCGTGTTCCCGGCAGAGCCCACCACTGAGAGCGGGGCCGCTGTAATTTGTGAACTCCCTGCGTGCAGGCGTTTGGCAGGATCCTGTGCTAGTGGCTTAGACAGGCAGGTCAGACCTGGTACACTCCGGACATGACAGCAGTACAGGGAGACCCAGGGAGAGATCTCTGTCCCAGACTTGGGTGGCGAGGAGGCCCTCACCAACATATCCAATGTGAGTGTCTCAAGGGGCGCTGAGGAAGTGGGATCTGTGAGCCCTCCCACCCCCGTCCCAGCCAGAGAACCACCGTATTGGATAGGGGTGTGGCACTCGGAGTGAACTAGCCTCAGCCCTGGTTCCCATGGCAACCGAATGCCTCAGGCACGCTGGATGAACAGGAGCAGCACCCTCCCCCGTCTCGTTACAATCGGGAGTGCAGCTTGAGCCAAGAAACTTGTGAGTGGCTGCTTCTCCCCAGCAGGAGCATGCCCCTGGCAGAGGCCTCTGCAGACGGAGAGGACTACCTCTCTCCCCTTGGGGTCTTGTGGTGGAACAGACATGCACAACTGGGATCCCCTACCTGCCAGTGTCCTGTGGAGATTCATGCTAGTGGGTCAGGCACACAGATTGAAGGATAGTTTGAGAGCTGATCTTGTGCAGTGAGGGAACTCACACAGACTTATCTGATGGGAGAGTGCTGTGGAGTTCCAGGGAGAATAGGGAAGGTGTTCACCCTACCCTGCAGAGAAACTGTGCTAATGGACCGGGGCAGAAAGAGCCTTGCCTGGGGCCTTAGCACTCAAGTGATTAGGCCCCTCCCTCAGGAACAGCCTTCTCAGCTTGGCAAGATTGCTCTGGACTTCACACCAGTGGCTCCCCCTAGCGGAGGGATAAGTAACCTCTGAGCCCCATTGAGGTTTTGTATAGTCTCTCAGACTCTCACAACCCAGCTACAATTTGTTTTGCTCCTCCTCCCACGTCAGGGGGAGTAGAGTCCAAGCAACCCCCTGGGAGCTACAAGGTCTCTCCTAAAGCTTGGGACATTTATGTGCCCCACCTAGGGGACGAGAGTTTACCACAGGCACAAAGGACTATCCCGGCAGCTGGCTCTTCCACACGAACTTCAATCAGTGATGGGGGAACAATCCCATACCTAAGCATAGCACCTTCCAACTCAAGCAAACAGGGAATGGCTGATTTGTGCTCAAGAGTACCACCCACCATCTCAGAGATTAAGCTGGGGGACCTAACGCATTATACACTGTTGAGACTCTGTCTCAAAAAAAAAAATTCCAATAAATGCAAAAATAAATATGTAATTTTTTTTCTAAAATTCAAAGAATTACAAATTAACTTTTAGTATATGTCATGCTTAGTAAAGCATGCAAAATTTAAAAATGTCTAGGTCATGATGTCGATTAAATTGGTTCAGGTTTTCATTTGTAATAGCAGTTTGAGCTTGGTAGAAAGTAGGTTGGTTATATGTCTTGTGAGCCATAAAAATGATTATCTCCATTGATCCCAATGTTATCATTCTTAAAAAGGTTGTCTTAACAGAAACAAAAATAAATGTGTGAATGTCCAATTGGAAATCTAATAAATGTAGAATGAGGAAATTGTTTCATAAAATATTGTACATCAATATAATAGACTGTTACATGTTACACAGCATGAACTTGAAGACACACATGCTCATGCATAAAGGAAATAATAGGTGTTGTGGCAAGAAATGCATGAAAATCCTTGATTTAAATATCTCCTTAGTTTTTCAACATTTTATAATGAACATTTCCCAAAATACTGCATAGTTAAAAGAATTGTATAGTGAATATCCATATACCCCTCACTTAAATTCTACCATTAATGTGGTGATATGCTTTAGTATAAAATTATCTACTTTAATCTTTTTATATATTGTTTTTAATTAAAAGTTTAAACTTTCCCCCAGCTATCAAGTAATAATGTGCTGTTGTTTTGAGAGATTTTTGATTAACAGAGGGGTAACTTAAACTTCTGTTAAGAGGTTCAGAACAGTTTCTTGTAAGTTTGTGTATGGCCACCAGGTGTAGCTCTGGACCCATAGCATCCTGCAATGAGCATCTGCAGAGAAGGTTTTAGTGAAGGCAACTTCTAAATGAAATCGGACTCGTTTTGTTTATTAGGGTGAGAGAGGACAGAATAAATTTATCCTTCATTAAGATCTAAAATAATAAACCTGATACAGAATCAAAAACTGCTTCCTTGAAGGATTTTAAGGACTTGATTTAGGTTATATATTTTCTTTATTGTTCAAAAAGCCTCTACCACAGTTTCTCTTACCTGAAATGAGGTTTTTACTCTACAGCCTTTGGGTAAAAATTTTTGGGTTATGCAGCAAATATGTTTATCTTAGCATCTATCTGAAATGATAATTTTAGGAAGATTTAAGTTAGTCATGGGCATGTAAATATTCTAGCTTTTTGTACAATGAAAATTCATCACAACTATAAATTTTTTATAGTGTGATTATTTGAATAATGCCTATATCTCTTTAAACATAAACTCTATAAAGTTTGGGACTATACCTAGCATGATACCAGGCATTCAGTAAATATTTGTTGAATGAATAAATTGAAAGAATGATTTGAAACTTCCTGTAGAAGGCCATTCTGTAACAATAGGTAAATCTACTCCTTAAGAATGTGCTTGTTCCATTTTTTATTTTATTTTAATGATCAAATTTAAATAAACTTTATAGTTAAATATAGCTCCTAGACAAAAATATTTTTCTATTTTTAGTTGTAAAAAATAATATAGCTATTTTTAAAGGAAAGTAGAGCCTAACTATATATTGAAATCCATTTTTACCAAAAATATTTTCTTTTTTTCTTCCCCTTAAAGGAATCTTGGATTTCTCTCTATGTTATGATATCATCAACTGTCAGTTTATTTCTACCAACCAGGAAATGAATTCATGGAGGCAAAAATCCAACAGTGTGGTCAGGTAAAGTAAATTGTCTACTGGAATAACCAGGAGGAAAGATTTTCTAATTTAAAGTCTTTTTTTTTTAAGAAAAGGCAATTGATAAGCTGTATATGAAATATATTAGTTTTTTCCATAAAATAAAGTTATTCAGAGTAAAAGGTCTTAGGAGAATATTTATGTAAGTTAAGGAGGTGTCTCTCTCAAGGAATTTAATGTTGTGTTTTTGAATATTCAATAGGATGATGGAAAGATTCATCAAGGGAAAAGACAAGAATAAATATTAGAGTCATTGTTTTTAGAATGACTTATTTTACAGAAAGGGGAGATTACATAGAAACAAGATCAGAAGCATACTTAGCTCAAGAATTAAATTATTGACATACTATTTTTGTTTTATCATTGTATTCTGCTTTGAGATGTAGTTTTTCAAGTGATAGTTTTATTGACAAGGAAGAACTGTTATGTATAGCTTGAAGCGCTGGGACTTTGATGGTCTTTTCTGTCCTTCATTTTCTTGAAAGGTAAGTAATGTCTATGTTGCATACCTGTGTTGTATACCTTCTCCTTCTTCCTCTCCTTCCTCCTCTTCTCCTATTTTCTCCTCCTTACCACCCCGCTTTTTGCCATTACTAGTTAGTTTAGAGAAAGATAATTAGTTATTACTGAAAGAATTAAATTACTGATATTCTGGAAACATAAAATATTTCTTGAAAAAGTTGATACTAAGGGACTGACTCAAGTTATTAGCATCATGTTTTCATAACTGCCCCCAAATATTATGCAGATTAATGTTTTGATATTTATTTGCTTTTCCTTGAACGTCATGATTCATTTTTATCTGGTATCAGCTCCATTTATAGCAATCAAATGGTAACTGCAAATTACAATTGCTATGACAAACTGCATATGAAAAATGCAAGCATAATTTTGATCATGATTATTGTACTTGCCTGAGTCATGACTTGCATCATCTTCTGCAATCCAATTTATGATTCACAAAATTTTATTTCCACTACATCCTTTTCAACCCCCACATAAGCATGAGCCATAGAAGATAAATGTGATGAAAATGTTTTAGTATGAAAACCTGGATAATTTATTTTGGGCTTCTATAAAAATTTTCAGAAGTGCTTTCTTTTTCTTTAAACTAACAATAAAGTCTATTCCCTACTAAATCAACACTTTCCTCCTCTGTTTCATTGTGTTTATAAAGTCATGCATAGAGGTTATTTTAAAATTGATTATTAATTAATGAGCTTGACAAAATTGTGTCATTGTATTTTTGCAAGTTGGGAAGAGATGTGGTTTGTTGTAACATGAAAGTAGCATATTTAGAGTGAAAATCTGAGCCTGAGTAGCCACAAACAGCTTTAATATAATTAAATACACCCTCCTACCCTGATATAACTGTTGATTTAAAAGTGTACTTTGGCTGTCATTTAAATCTATTACTTTCAATTCTCACCTCCTTTTGTGTTAAAAACTTATAAAGTCTGGAAATGTTATTTTGTTTCATAATTGAAGGCTAAACAGAATCAATTACCACAGTGAATGAGGTGGGTTAGGTACCAGGCATTTCTCCTGCATTATCTAATTTAATCTTCACAACAACCCTAGAAAGTATGTGTTACACCTCTTTTACACAGGAGGAAGGAAAGTGAAGCATGAGAAACTAGATTCTTGGCAAGGATCACATTTATCATAATTGAAATTATATAGGGGATAGCAGGATAAATGCCGAAGACACTAAGAGGTATGAATCTTTGTCCTAGAAAGTCTTCAGTATGGTTGAGGCATAGCATATCTGTGGGGGAAAAAATGAGACAAGAATCACTTTCTAAGTGCCATTAATCTTAAAGTGGTATCTCCCAGCAAAAGTGAATCGATCTTGGGGTCGTCAAGCTGACCCAAGGCTCTCTATCTTAGTAGAGGAGCCTAAAATGAAGTGCAACGCCACTATTTTGTGAGTCTGTTCACCGCCCTTACATTCTTGAGAGGGTTAATATGTAGATTATTTTCCCTGCCTATTTTCTGCAAGTGGCATGGAAGGATAGCTTCTGTGCAGGAAATAAAATGTTCTTACCTTAGATATCAAGCCATATATTACTTAACTACCTTGGTAAATGAGAAACTTATTATTTTCAAGTTTAAAGATCATTTTCTTGAATGACTGAGAAAAATATTCACTATATATGTAAAGAAATAAATTTTTATTTCCATGCATGTTTAATTTTTTATCAGAATGTTCTATTGTAGGAGGTATGGTCTCTTTAATAGAAATGGCTTGTAATTGAAGTAAATTTTTTAGGCTAAAACAATTGTTAGGGACCATTTCTGTAGAGCAAATATGGAATACAAAATTGACAGTTCTGGCGTGAGTAAGAGATTAAAGTCCCCTAATTATACCAATTTGAGGTAAAGCAGACACAGTACATATGCTAGATAGTTTTTGCTTTCACTCTTTATTATCAAGAGTTTCAGAGAGAGAGAGAGAGAGTGGCATTGTGATCGACAGAGGCATTATTACATGTGGTGAGATTAAAAAGGAAGTGTTAACTCATCTCAGTGTTCCCCAAGTTTTTGTGTTTGTTACATATTTTTAAAGAGTAGAATTTTTTGTAGATCATTTGATGGATTTAGAAGATGGATGTAATTTTTTTTCTTAAAGTTTTTGGAAATAAAAAATACATATTACAGTTATTGTATATTTCATTATTACTGCTTAAAACTGTTGACTGTTTTGTCTTCATTCTCCTGCATACTCAGAGGCATTCAGTTGTCACATGCAAATAACAAACTTTTTGAACTGGTCAGATGCTGCATTATGCCTCTTATATCTAACTTAGAGCAAATTGTATGTTCTCTGAACTAATCTCACATATAATCCATAAGTGTAATATATGTTATTGTAACAGTATGTATCCTTATATCCTTACTTATAGCAAAAATAAATTTTGTGTGTGTGGTGGCTCACTCGTAAAGGGTTTGTGGTACTAATGAACTGTGGCCTATATTAAGATAGTCCTACATGGCAAGGAGTAAAGAGACCAATTGGTGCTGGGACAAAGGGACAACTGGCCTCTAGCAATAAACAAGCTGGGGCCATTGAAGACCAGAGTAGCCTGGAAGTTGAGAATCAACTTCTGAGTAGAACTTTTGATGATGGAAGAATTCTGACTGAATTGACAAAGGAAAATTTGATTATTTATGTATTGCTTTTTAAAAATTAATAAATGAGAGGTATTTAATTTTACCTTAGAATTTTTTGTTTATTAAAGTTTATTTTTTATAATGCTTATTTTTTATTACTATAAATATGCATTCACATTGAAAAACCTAGAAGAATGGAAGTAAGAGGAAATAAAATACTGCATTTCAATCACCTATAAAAAATCACTTTGTCACATTTTAGTGTTTTCTCTTCCATTTTTTTCATGCACAGCCTTTTTTAAAAAAAAATACCTATTATGATATTGCATATATAATTCTTTTTGATTAAGACTATTATAGCTATTTTTCATATTATAATAAAGTCTGCATACACCTTTTAAAAATGGCTTTAAAGGTATTCTTTTAAGTAAATATGCCATAGGTCATTTAACTTTGTGAATATTGTTTGTTTAATCATTCTGGAAGTTAGGAGGAGATAGCAGGATTAGGTTAGTTGGGTGGACTGGAAGTAGGAGAAGGTGGGACAGAAGTCTATATTCCAAACTGTTGAGTTAATGATTATAAAAGTTCTCTGAATTAACAGAATTTAGAAGCAACTTAAAGATCAAGGTCCAGGACAAAATTAGCAAAACTATAATGTTCCATGCTCCATAGACATTGACAACTGTCTGCAAAATCCCCCAATATTGAGAAATCAGTGCACTTTCAAATAATCCACAAGTCAAAGAAGAAACCTCAAGGCGAATTAGAAAGTATTTTTAATTGAATGAAAATAAACTATAACATCAAAATTTTCAGAATGCAGCTAAAGCAGTGCTCACAGGGAAATTTATAGCTTTAAATAGTTATAATGTTAATAGAAAAGAAAGAAACTCTAAAATCAGTGATCTAAGTTTCCACTTTAAGAAACTTGGAAAAGAGGAGTAAATTAACCCAAAAGAAGTAGAAATGGGGATGTAATGAAGAGTGAAATCAATGAAATAGAAAGAGAGCACGATATAAAAATGTCAGTGAAACTCAAAGCTGGTTCATTGACAAGATCAATACAATTCATAAATCTTTAGCTAGATTGATCAAGAGAAAAAGAGAAGTTATAAGTTACCAATATTAGATATGAAGATGGGAACAGAGCTACAAATCCTACCAAAATTAACAGGTTCATAGGATTATATTATTAACAACTTTATGTCAGCAAATCTAAATCTAACCATGTAGATGAAATGGTAAAATGTAAAAATTCCTTGACAGACACAAATTACCACAACTCTCTTGGAAGAAATAGAAAACTGGAATAGCTCTATATCAAATAAACAAATTGAACTCATGATTCAAAACATTTCCACAAAGAAAACTCAGACCAGATGGCCCCACAGAGAAATTCTATAAAATATCTAATGTAAAAATAATATCAATCTTACACAAAATCTTTCAGAAAATAGAAGAAAAGATAATTCTTCCCAACTTTAATGAGCCAGAATTACCTTAGTGCTAAAACCATAAAAAGACATTACAAGAAAAGAAAACTACAGATCAATAACCCTCATGAAGGGGGGAGGGGGGCATGGGCAATATACATAACCTTAACATTTGTACCCCCATAATATGATGAAATAAAAAAAACCCCTCATGAGAATAGATTAAAAAATCTTTAACAAAGATATTAGTAAATCAAATCCAGCTATATATGAAAAGGATAATATAACATGACTAGGTGGAGGTTATCACAGGAACTCTCGGTTGGCTTAACATTTGAAAATTTATCAATAAAATTCACCATATTAACAAATTAAAAAGGGAAAACTATATGAACATCTCAGTAGATGCAGAAAAAACCCTTTGACCAAGTTAAATATCCTTTCATGATAATAACTCTCAGCACACTGGGAATAGAAAGGCACATCTTCAACCAGATTAGGGGCATTTATGAAAAACATCATTATGAGTGGTGAAAGACTGAATACTTTGCCTCTAAAATTGGGAAAGACAAAGATGTCTTCTTTCACCACTTTCGTCTTATACTGGAGGTTCTAGCCAGTGCAATAAGATAAGAAAAAGATATAGAAGGCATAAAGATTGGAAAGGAAGAAGTAAAATAGTCTTTAACTACAGACAACGTTGTTGTCTGTGCAGAAAATCTGATGGCACCTACAAAAAAAGCTACTAGAAGTAATAAGTGAGTTTATTAAGGTTTCAGGATACAAGGTCAACATATAAAAATCAATGGTCTTTCTATAATACTATCAAAAATAAGAAATTCAAATTAAGCAAATAATATTATTTATAGCATGCAAAAACTTATAATACTTAGAATAAATTTAACAAAATATGTGCAGAATTTGTATCCTGAAAGCTACACAACACTGATTAGAGAATTTTTTTAAAGACCTAAATAATGGAGAGATATACCATGGTTGTAGATCTAAAGACTCAGTATCATTAAGATGTTCATGATCTTCAAATTAATTTTAATTCTATTCAAAATTGCAAGAAGCATTTTTGTACAAATTGACAAGCTGACTCTAAAATGCACATGGAAAAGAAAGGATCAAGAATAGCCAAAACAATTTTGAAAGACAAGATCAAAGTTGGAGGACTTACCCAATTTCAAAACTTACTATAAACCTACAGTAATCAAGAGAGTGTGGTATTAGCATTAGGATAGACACATATACATCAGCAGAACAGAATAAAGTGTGTAGAAATAGATCTACACATTTTGGTCAATTGCCTTTTTTTCCCAAAAAATTCTAAAATTCCTGGCGAACAACATAAAAAATCTTTTTTTTGTCACCTTGGAATAGACAAAGATTTCTTAGATAGAACACAAAAATCATGAACCATTAAAAAAGTTGATAAAAATGAACTTCATCACATTAAAAAACTTCTGCCCTTCAAAAAATGAAAAGGTGAACAAACCATACTAGCAGAAAATATTCATCATACATCTACTTGACAAATGACTTATGTCCAAAATACACAAAGAACATTTATAGCTCACTATTAAGAAGTTAAACTACCAATTTTTTTTAAAAGGGGCAAAATATTTAAAAAGATACTTCATGAAAGAGGATAGACAAATGGAAAAAAAAGCCCATGAAAAATACACATTAGTCATCAGGGAAATGCAAATTAAAACCACAGTGAGATACCATTACACTTTAGTTAGAAAGAATTCTCATTGAATTTAAAAGGCTGAAAATACTACATGTTGGCAAGGAGGTGGAACTTCTGGGAATGTACAATATTGCAGCCACTTTGAAAACTAGGGTGGCAGTTTCTTATAAAGTTATACATACATTTACCATACAAACTGTGGAACTACTCATTTTATAAATGAAGAAATATAACTCAGACAAGCATCTCCTATGGTCACATAACTATAATTTGATTGACTATTTTAATCTGTCATAAGGCCAGATGTGTCAGACTGAGAGGGGCTTAGCCAGCTATGAAGAGAATCCTGCCTGGTCAGCTGGCTTGGAAGACAGCGAGGCTCACAGGCTACTCCATACGCATGTCTACTGAGATTTTTTTCTTAGTTTCTCCTTTCTCCACTGAACATTGCTACCTCCCCCTGTCTTTGTGGTTGTGTAGATTCAAAATATATCCCAAAAGATTTATGAGTCATCTTTCCTCCATGTGCCTAGCAGTATGCCAGTTGCTGGGGACACATGATAGAACAAGATGTGAATGGTTCCTGCTCTCATAGGAAAGGACAGACATCGTAATAATAGTTAAGATTATTTCCTCATTAGGGATGTAAAGGTATTATGAAAAATGAATGGTCTCTTTCGTACTGCCATGAGATGAAGAGAGGAAGGCAGGGAATGATTTCTTTTCGTAGCTAATTAGTTCATTACATTTCTCTCCCACCTCCAATCCATGATATGTATGTTAGTACTTGGAATTGTAAAATGGACATCTATCCAGGAGAAAATAGCCATTGGATTTTCATAGACCAGCAGTCTTTTTTAGAGTCTGGCTTTTAGGAGGCATAAAAGTATTTCATAATTGAGTTTTGATTGTATTTCATAATTGATTTTTGATCGTGACAGCATTGCAAACATTGAGGGTGAAAGGCAACTCATGCTGCTAAGCTCCATTTTACGAACAGTCTATCTTCTGAATTCCTGTTCACCCTCAAGCCACTCTTTTTGAAATGTTCTCTCTCCTGACATTTTAAGACTAGAGAAAAGCTAGTATAATTGGACTACAATATCTACTGTGGAAGAACCATATACACATTTATAAGATGTTCAACAACAACCACAATAAACACATGATGAATATTTTGTTTCCTAACCCTTTCAAAATTACTTGTGAGGTTTCTGAAGCCTGGTTATGACAAACTGAAACATAAAGTTACACTTAAAACATAAAGAGCATGGAAGGAAATGACAGGGAATATATAGTAGGAAAGTTTCACTGCTTCTTTAAAGTACTTTTTCCCCCTAGTATTTAATTACGAAAAATCTCAGTCATATAGTAAAGTTGAATTTTGCAGTAAACACCAACATGCCCAACTCTAAATCCTACTTGTTACCATACTTGCTTTATTATATTTGCTTTGTCTATCTGTCTCTCTAATCCATTTTGGTTTTTGGTGCATTTCAAATTAAATTGTTTAAAAATACTTTTGATATAATTTCATAGGAGTAACTAGAGAACTTTTACTGTAGTCCACTTTGTTAAATATTTTTATTCCTTCAGATTCACTTTCTACTCTTCCACTCCTTGCTCTCTATATAAATGGATTTCCCTAACCTCTGGCCACTGGTTCCATGCAGTCTATAGAGAACACCTGCAGGAAATCAGAGGGAGTAAGGAGACTAAAGTTGGGTTATTTATCTCCCAGTCTTCCTTCTTTCATGGTTGCTGATGACTTGCTATATCCCTCAACCTTGACTCCTGGCAGTTGATTGGTTTCCTTGATAACATCTTTATAAAAAGTTCTTTTATTAAACTTTCCTCAAATTATCCTAATTACAGTGTGTCATCTGTTTCCTGCTGGGACCCTGACTAGTATAATTATGATGAGGCTAAATTGACTTCAGAGGATTTTGAGCTTGCTTTGGGCTGAGCTGGGGCTTAAACTGAGGTCCAAAAGCTCCCATACCCAAGATCTTTCTAAGCTACTATCTCAGAGATAGGATTAAAGCTATGAGAGTGGGAAAAAATCTCCCAGAGTAGATGTATAGCAAGAGGATCAGTAGACTAACCCTGGGAGGATAAGTCACTAGTCCTTTGGTTGCCAGTGACAGAAATCAAACTGAAGTAGTTTGGACAATTAAATGGACCTTATCGGCTTCTTAAACAACCACAGGAAGGCAAGAGGTCAAGGGATAGGATGATGGGAAAGACCACTCACTGGGTTTAATGACTAGGATGGTGGTTTTTAATCTTTTGAGAATTTGATGAACTCTCTCACTGGAAAAAAGATTACATACCAAACACTTAAAATTTTGGGTGCATTTAGGGTTTTGTAGTCTCCAACTTAATTCTGGGATAGAGAAACAATTTTTGTAGAGCTG
This sequence comes from Cheirogaleus medius, assembly GCA_008086735.1. NCBI lineage: Eukaryota > Metazoa > Chordata > Mammalia > Primates > Cheirogaleidae > Cheirogaleus > Cheirogaleus medius. The sequence continues at coordinate 26,708,019 of VBSM01002217.1, read as the reverse complement.
AAGGAACAGAAGTTAGATTTCATGGAATTAAAGGAGGAGACTGTGAGGGTCAACTTGGATAGGCCATTGTACCCAGATATTTGGTCAAACATTATTCTAGATGTTTCTGTGAAGGTATATTTCAGATGAGATTAACATTTAAATCAGTAAGCTTTAAATAATGTAGATTACTTTCTGTAATATGAGTGAGCTCATCCAATCAGTTGAAGGTCTTACTAGAAAAAGACTGACCTCCCAGAAGAAGAGGGAATTTGGTTAGCAGAATGCCTTCAACCTTGAACTGCAGCAGTAACTCTTCCCTGAGTCTCTACCCTGCCTGCCTAGCCTGCAAATTTTGGACTTGCCAGCTTCCACAATCATATCAGCTAATTCCTTAAAATCTCTCTCTTACCTCTCTTTTTCTCTTTCTCTTTCTCTTTCTCTTTCTTTCTCTTTCTCTTTCTCTTTCTCTTTCTCTTTCTTTCTCTCTCTCTCTCTTCAATCTTGGTTCTGTTTCTCTGAAGAAGCATGATTAGTACAGGCAGTATGTGGGAAAAAGTGGGGTTATCATTTATAGGTTACTTTTTTGAGAAGTTTAAGAGTGAAACGAAGAGAAAAACAGACCTACCACAAAAGGGGAAATGCTATTTTCAGGAATATGCTAAAGAAGAGGTAAATAGAAACATTGTAAGAAGAGGTAAGGAGCTGATTAAGGTTGGCATATGTTGGTACTTTACTGATATGAAGTGGAAGTGCAGTTTCTGTTGAGTAAGAGTGGCTGAGAAATCTCAAGACTAAAAGACCTTATCAACAGAGGGGTGTGTGTGGTCATGAAAGATGCCTAAAAGGATGGAATGGTATTCAAAACCATTAGCTAGGAAGTTTGCAAGTGGGCCAGTAAGTGAGTGTTGGGGGAGTTATGGTGATAGGATATCTTAATATTACTCAGGGTCCAGATTTGGCTGCCATAATATAGAACAAAATAGCAATGACTGAAACAGGACAAAGGTTCATCCTCTCTTACAAAGCAGTCCAAACATAAATAATTTAAAGATGCTATGGCAGTTCCATGGTGTCAGGGACTCAAGCTCCTCTCTTGCTGCTCAGCCATCCCTAGGTGGTGCCCTTGTGTGCCCATTCAAAGATGGCCCACTATCCACATGTCCACGTTTAAGAAAGAAGGAAAAAAAGAAAAGGAAGGGTATATCGTTTCCTTTTAAGACAGTGTTCCAGAAGTTGTACACATAACCTCTAGTCACATGGCCATACCTAGCCGTAAGGGAGGTTGAGATTCTTTAGTGAGTGACCATGTGTCCAGATGAAACTGAGTATCCTATTAATGAAGGAAGTAGGAGAAAATGAGTACTATAGGATAACTGACAGTATTTTCCACATGGTGGTAAGCAGTAGCAACAGTGCTTTCAAGAGAACGCTATACAATAATAGTTTCTATGTCAAGAAATCAGATATATGTGTCAATTATATCATTCCAAAATGGTGTTAAGAACGAGCATGAGGTCCAGGCACGGTGGCTCATGTCTGTAATCCTGGCACTCTGGAAGGCCGAGGTGGGCGGATCATTTGAGCTCAGCAGTTGGAGACCAGCCTGAGCAAGAGTGAGACCCCATCTCTACTAAAAAAAATAGAAAGAAATTAGGTGGACAACTAATACATATATACACATATATATGTGTGTGTATATATATATATATATATATATAAATTAGCCGGGCATGGTGGCACATGCCTGTAGTCCCAGCTACTCAGGAGGCTGAGGCAGTAGGATTGCTCAAGCCCAGGAGTTTGAGGTTGCTGTGAGGGAAGCTGACACCTTAGCACTCTAGCCTGGGCAACAGAGGGAGACTCTGTCTCAAAAAAAAAAAAAAAAAAGAATGAGCACAAGACCAACTCACTTCTCTCAACCTTTTACATTAAGTTAGATAGCATGGAGCCTCTATAGCTAATGGTAGTGAGTAGGAAAATAGCAGGTTGAGTAGTCACAAATGAGCACCATAGGGCATACATTCCACCTCCCCTCCAAAAAGCTTTCTAGAGCGTATTTTAAAAATTAGTGTCACAAGTAAAATAATAGTCACAGGAAGATTAAATCAATTGTGTAAATTGTAAAACCAAAGTTATGACACACCGACCAAAATGGCTACAATCAAAAAGACAATAACAAGTGTTGGCAAAAATATGGAGAGATAAGAACCCTCATACATTTCTGGTGGGAATATAAAATGGTGCACCTGCCTTGGAAAACAGTCTGGCAGTTCCTAAAAAAAATTACATATAGAGTTGCCATATGACCCAGCCTAAGGTATATACCCAAGAGAAATAAAAACACACACCCACATAACAACTTGTATGTGAATGTTCTTATCAACATTATTCATAACAGGTAAAAAATAGGATAATCCAATTGTCCATCATTAAAGAATGGATAAATAAAATGTGATATGTCCATACAATGGAATATAATTTGGTTATAAAAAGAAATCAAGTACTGCTATATGCTATAACATGGACTACCATTATGCTAGCTGACAGAAGTCAGTTACGAAAGACTGCATATTGCATGATTCTATTTATTTGAAATATCCAATAGGCAAATCCATAGAGATAGAAAGTATATTAGTGGTTGCCAGGGGCTTGGAGGTTAGGGGCAAATGAAGAATGACTGCTAATCCATATAGGGTTTCTTTCTGGGGTGATGAAAATGTTCTAAAATTAAGTTGTGTTGATGGTTGTGCAACTCTGTGAATATGCTAAAACCCATTGAATTGTATACTCTAATGGGTGAAATTTATGGTATGTAAATTATGCGTCAATAAAGCTGTCAGAAATAACTCAGAGTTCAATATTTGCAAATATTTTTGTTATAATAAAGAGCAAAGATGAAGAAGAAACCATGAGCAGTGGGAGTAATTGGTACAAGGTCACCAGAGAACCACGGTACTCTGGCTTATAATGGCTATTCAAAACCATAGACAGTAATTCTTAATACTGTACCAATGCAAGTAGGCTATAGGAAAAAGGAATGTGTTTAAAGATAATTTTCAAAAAAGAATAAAATCATGATTCTAGGCCGGGCATGGTGGCTCACGCCTGTAATCCTAGCACTCTGGGAGGCCG
>VBSM01002217.1:26679138-26704805 GCA_008086735.1 Cheirogaleus medius | reverse complement strand
AAAAAAAAAAAAAAAAAAGAATAAAATCATGATTCTTATACAGATATGAAAATGAACATATGTTAAAGATTTTATTTAACTCATTCAATGAGGAAACTAGACAGATATTATATTAATAACTGGTTCAAAAGAGAATTCAAAGAGTAGACATATTTATACATGGTTGTAAAATAATGATAATGAACAGGGCTAGAATCAGATAACCGGGCAGAATGTGCTGTATATAGTCAGTACTCAGCAATGAAAGGCTAGAATCAGCTGACCTGGAGGGGTATCCTCTAGACAATGCATAGTGTTCTGTTGAAACATACATTTTTTTCTTTCTTTACAAATAGTCCACAACGTGGAAGCTGGGTTAGAGTGGAACTAAGGTGAGAGGGAGTGGCGGCACAAAGGAAATAAACATTCAACATTTTGTGTCCAAAACTGTAGACCTGCTAGGAATGATGGAGACATATACCAGAAATAAGAGAAAGGGAGATTCATCATGACAGGAGGCAGTAGCTAGAGGAGTGGAAGAACACAAAAAAGGAAAGAGAAGGGTCACCAGGTGGAAGAAAGGAGAACTTAAATAGCTGGACCTTGACATATACTTGATCAGGTAGACATTGCCACAGAGGCAGTCCAGGCTAGATCCCTGCTTTTAATGCAAGCCTCAGTTATTGCTCAAGAAATGCTTTAAAAACAATAGTTGATTTTTCAAGTGACCAATTTACCTAATAACTAGTTTTCCAACATCAATTTACTAAATTATTTGTCACATGATCAATTCAACAATTTGTTTAAATTTTGCCATAACGTTGGCAAATTGCTCATTCAGTGAACTGATTATCAGTAAATCGATCTACTTCCAGATTCTGATCCCCCAAGCAAACCAAAGTTGAGTTTGCCAAAGTTGAGTTGCTTTTCATAAACCACGCTCTATATTTATTAATTTATGCATTCATTCGTTGGCAATTTTTAAAGCACCTACTGTGTGTCTGGCGCTATTCTAGGAGAGAAACTTTTGTCAATAAATCTAAGGAAAGAAATACTTTCATTCAATTATATATAATATATAATTGACAAAAATGTCTTCATAAAAAAAGAACATTTCCACCAAATATTAGAAAATCTAAAACAGGAATTTAAATGGATAGTAATAAGACAGCAAATGGACAGGAAAATGGATGGTAATAAGACATGGGAAATTGCCTAAAAACCCAGCAAGTAATTAGAGAGCTTTTCTCTTACCTGCATTGTGCTAGGTAGGTCTTTTAGAGGAAACACTTGCAACACAGGAAGAACCTAAGGAGTGAATAAGTTGGGTTTTAAAGTTCATGTGTGGGTTGTTTGACACAGGTCACCCATTCTTCCCACAGAAATGATGTTATGAACAGGAATTTAAGTTCCTGGGCCAGTCCATAGCAGTTTAATCCATAATATAGCAGTGAGCATGTCAAGAGACACAAGTGTGTGATACAATGTAAAAAACAAGGACTTTGGAATCATTTAGGACTGAATTTGAGTAACCCTGGGGAAATTGATTAAGTTCTCTGAATGTCCTCTGTAGCATGAGAATGATATGTCTACCCAAAGTGATTGGTGATTAAATGAGATAATATAATATCAAAGTCTTTCTCAAAGTATTCCCTATCTTCTTAAAAGTAGGAAAAACCATTTTGTTATTGTTGTTGTTGTTTCCTGCCTTCTTGTAAAGAACAGAGTAAGCATAACTTAGTATTTTAGTGACTCTGGTTCATCAGCTACTTGTGCTGTAATATGGGAAGTGCCCTCAGGGGCATTTTACTTACATAGGGCTACTTCTTCCACATTAAATGGTCTTAGAGTTATTTTATGTTTTTATAGTTTAGATGTCTCACCTTTCCTGTAAAGCATCACTTCTGGCTGTTATTAGTGTCTGGTTCTAGCTTTATTACGTGCTACTCTCAATCTTATGGGGAGAGAACACAGAGAATATTACTCATCAGGGTTGCCTATAATCCAATCAGACAGGCTCTGAGGATTTAGGGGCTCTACCATGAAGAATGTGTGGTCTTAGTTATTGCTACAGAAGCTCCTTTACCCACAGTTTTACTTAAAGGTCACAGGTTAGGAACAAAACTACACTCCAGAACCAGGTGTATCATATCTGCTCTCCTTCGACAGGTAGGTAATGGCAATAGAGGTTTTATGCAGTCACTGCATTCACTGCTTGGGTAAGTAGTTAGAGAAGTCCTCCTGGAGGAGGTAGCGTTTGAGGAAACAATTGAATGATGCCAGGAATAAGCATGTGATGCTCGGAGGGATAACTATTCTAAGCAGAAGGAACAGTAAGTAGAAAAGCCCAGAAGTAGGACATACTTGGTGTGTTCAAGGAACAGCTGGGGGATCATGAGGCGGAAGTGTAATGACTGAGGACAGGATTGGTGGGAGGAGAGGCTGGAGGGGAGCAGGATTATATCAATGCTTCTCAAACTTTTAGGAGCACATTAGTTATCTGGGGATCTCATTAAAATGCAGATTCTGATTCACTGGGTCTGGGGTGGGGTCCAAGATGATGTCATTCTGACTAGCTCCCTGGTACTGCTGCTGGTCCTTGCCGTGCTTGGAGTGGCAAGGTGTCAGATGGCACAGTACCTGTGGTCATGGAAAGGAGTTCGGGTTTTTTGCTTAGTATGATAAGGAGACATTGAGGAGTTTTAAGTAGAAAGGTAACATCATCTTATCTACAGTTTAAAAGGATTTTCAAGGGTAAAAATAGGTAACCAATTGGGAGTTTACTGAGTAACTCAGGTGCGAGAGAACACGACTTGCACTAGAGTTATAATGAGGAAGGTGGTATTGGAATGGTTTAGGATTCATTTTGAAGATAGTGCTGACAGGACCTGATGATAATGATTAGGAATGGAAAGGAAGGGAATAAAAAATGACTCCTGGTTTTTACTCAGAGTAACGACCAACTGGGTTAATGGAGGTATCATATCAGAGACAGGAAATTTGGGGGGTGGGTCAAGTATTCCCTATATATTGGAGAATATCCAAGGAGTATAAAGTGAAAACCCTCTTGCTCATTGTGGTGGCCATGGAGGTATGCCTACCAGATCTCTATTTAAGAGAGAACTTGCCACAAGGAGTGCAGTAAATTGATAGCCTCCAGTTGTGGGTGTCCTAAAGATCGGACTCAGATTTCCCACATGGGGGAAGCCTCAGGAATGATGAACGTAGCTGTGATACAAGGGCTTGCCAGAGCTCCCTACTGAGCTGGTGAAAACTTTCTCAGAGCTGCACTGTAGTCTGAGCCTCCTGCTGCCCAATGCTCTTTCCTCCCCACTCTCCTTTCACAGGGGTCAGACCTACATCATGGATGAAAGGTTTTCCTTTATCTTACACTGGTTTTACCTCCAGTACATTTCTTGCACTTTTAACACCTTTTCGGTATCTGTTTCCCAGAGGACCCAGCTGACACTCTCACTTAGAAGTCACGACACTTGGACTTAGAACCTGTCTTAAAGAATCAGATCTGCTTATAAATAGAGGCACTTCCATACTTAAGTCACTCTGAAATCTATTTTCTTCGCGTTAATGAGATATTCTAGATTCGTGCCATCTAATCTAAATATAACGGGAGCCATATATATAATTCTAAATTTTCTAGTAGCCACATTAAAAAGATAAAAAGGAATAAGTGGAACTAATTCTAATATATTTTGTTTAACCTAACATATCTAAAATGCTATTTTAACATATAATCAATATAAAAATTATCAATGAACTATTTTATATTCTTTTGTTAAGTACTAAGATGGGAATCTGTTGTGTATTTTGAATTTAAAGCACATTACAATTTCTACTAGCCACAATTCTAGTGTGGAATAGCCACATGTGGCTAGTGGCTACTCTATTAGACAAGGCGGTTCTGAATAGTCTTGAATGCAACTAGCAACTTTGAGGATAAGTAAGAAGTTACTGTTTTATGATTTCCTACTATTTCTATGGGAAAATATGGACTGCAATCTACTGGGGTCTAGGATCTGGGAATGTATTTCATGCTGACTCTGACCTCCCCCAGGACATTCCGTTTCTACTGCTCTGTGGTCCCAATTGTGAAAGGTCTTCCTTCTCTACAGCCTTTCTTCTGGCGAGACAGAACCTTCCTGACTTCTCTACCCAGCAGTGGGGAATGATTTCTCTGCCCTCATCCCTCTCAGCATAGCAAGAGGACAACATAGGCATTGTGTTCAGTGGGCAGTAGGAGCAGAAGAGTCTTGTTGGGTGTGAGGGACTTGTATCATAAAGCTTTCAATGTTATTGGACAAAACACACATATAACGATTATAGAATACTATATAATTAAAGTCAAGGTTACAAGGTATTAATAGTAACTACAAATGCATTTTTGAAAACATCCTCTTTCACATTTATTATGTGTGTTACTGTCAAGTCCACAAGATAAGATATAGTCCATTGGTTTCCAAACCTTATTGCATCTTAGAATCACTTGCACATCCTTAAAAAGTACTGATCCCTGGCTTCTCCCTCCAAACATTCTGATCTAATTGGTCTAGGGTACTGGTTGGACAATGAGAATTTTGTAAGTTTCCAGTAAAGTTTGGGAACCACTGCACTAATGTGCAGCAAAACTTGGGAACCACTGATATAGGTTGTTTAGTCCCCTTAGAAAACACATTTGTTCATTTATACAGTAGCCACTCATTAGGATCTTCTGTGCCAGGGCCTAGTTGGGGAACCAGACATAAAAATACTTCGTTATATTATGGAATCCTCGAGGGACAGAAGGCTTTGTGAGAGAAGGTTTCAAGGAGGAGATAAAGTGGGCCTTGACGGGTGAATAGGAGTTAATCCAGATGGGTAAGGAGTGTATGAAGTAAAGGGAAATTGCATTTCTGGGGAAGAGACTATGGTATAAGAAACATCTTTTAGAATGTGTTATATTTAGTTAGGGTATATGTTGGGGAGAGTGGTCAGAGATAACACTGGAGAAGCAGACAGACTTTGTGATGAGCCTCATAAACTCAGGAGTTTGGATGTTATGCTCCTATTTTATGCCGGTTCTGTCTGATTTCCCCCAATTACATTGAAATTATTTATTCAATGAGAGTAGATTTATTATTGACAGTTAGGAAGCCAATGGAGGTGTTTCAGGAAGAGTGAGGATCAGATTTATAAAGATCATGCTGGTGGCAGGACAGACAACGGACTGAGGACAGTGTGACACAGGAGGGAAGAAATGATCAGATTGGAGAAGGGTGAGTGGGTTCTCAGGATAGGTAGGGTGTCTTAGTCCGCTTCGGGGGGGCCAAAGTACCATAGTACCACAAAATACCACAAAATACCATAGACTGGGTGACTTAAGTGGCCAAAGTACCACAAAATACCATAGACTGGGTGACTTAAAAAGAAATTTATTTTCTCACAGTTTTAGAGGTTAGAAATCCATGGTCAAAGTTCTGGCTGATTTGGTTCCTGGTGAGGACAGTTTTCCTGGCTTGCAGACTGCTGCCATCTCTCTGTGTGCTCACATGACCTCTTCTTTGTGCCCCCAAGCCCCAGAAAGAGAGAGTGTGAACTCTTTGGTGTCTCTTATAAGGACACTAATCCTATTGGATCAGGGGCTCACCCTATAACCTCATTTAACCTTAATTACCTCCATAAAGGCCCTATCTCCAAATACAATCAGATTGGAGGTTGGGGTTTCAACATATGAATTTTGGAGGGACAGAGTTCAGTCCATAGCATGGGGTGTCTTCTCATCCCCCAGTGCCTATGATGGCACCTGTGCTTCCTGTTCTTAGTATAGAGTTTAGATTCCTAAACACGAATTTAGGAATTCACCAGAGCTGGGTGTCTATCATTTACAAACTGAGTGACCTTGGGAAAGTTGCTCAACCTCTTTTAGTTCTCTTAGCTGTAAAATGGAGATAGTACTGCCTTTTTATACTGCTGTGAGAATTGTACGAGACATATTGTCAGGTCCAGAGCCAGGAGAGAGACACATGAAGCCTCATGTGTAGCAAAATGCTGTTTATTTTGAGCATCTAGGTGCAGATGGGCAGAGGCCAAAACTGTCCACCCCTGAGGGAAGGGAAAGCCTTGGGTTTTATAGAGGGTTTCTCAGGCGGAGTGAGTACCTGGGCCAGAACAGCCTCTATACTAAAATTTTTTTTTAAACAACCAATTTCTGGAACCCCTACATCGGGTCTCATCCTGCAGAGATAAGGGGTGGGGTAGCTTCCTCCTTATCAGGGGAGATAGGAATGCCAGTATCTGCAGATGTTTGTTAGATTTTACAACCTCCGGGACTCTCCAGACTCCTGTGGCTGTTGTTTCACAAGCCTAAGTTTTCCATTAACCGCATTCCATCCTATACACACTTTTCAGGTTCCCACCCGGAACAAACCTAACAAGTATATGTGGCGGCTTCTGGCTTAGGGTCTGCCATGGAGTAGATGCTCAGGAACAGGAAGTTTTATTGCTATGCACTTTGCCTGCTGATTTCTAATTTTATCATTGATTCCACAGTTTCCACTTGTAACAGCAGGGTCACCATCTCCCAGCAAAAAGGAAGTAACTGTAGGGTTCAGTGCAAAAGAGAATAAATCTGCTTTTCTTTCCCATGTGATTTCACAATATACATTGCATGAAGTGGGGGCTGGGCTGCCTATGTGCACATGAGTATGGCTTATGTAAACGTTTGCTGTTCACATTTCTAATCTTTGTTCATTATTCTGTGGTCATTATTCTTGCCAGTTTAGGTCTCCATCTAATATTTATGAGCTCTTTTAAGTAAACATTAGAAAATAATACCATGCAATGCACTGCTAATAGAAAACAGCAGGGGGAAAGAGAGAAGTCCTTTTAATTTTTATTACCAATCTACCTCTATTAAAATCCTCAATTGAGATTAAGGCTATCTGGGAGAAACACAGAGAGGAAACCTGAACTAGTAACATGAATATTCTATATAGTAGGCTTCTAACCAGGGGCTTTCTGTTCTTTGAGGATTCTGTGGGTGCATCTTTCTTGACTGCAATCACACATTTGCAGAATTCAAAACAGAAAATACGGTACATGTCAACTGCAGCACTACATCAGCCTCAGTCTTTTTAAAAATTGAGAAGTTCTATGGCTCTGGTATTAAGTTTTAAAAAAAGATACTATGCTTGAATATAAGCATCTACAAACTCTTAATTACTATCTCCTATATAGGTGGAATTAGGTATTTTTTTCTAGTTCAGGGTACCCTCAGAAAGATTTTCAATTTGGTTTCCATTTTTTCCTCTTCACTAAATAAGGTGAGTGCAGATTGCCTTCAGCAGGACTCTGGGTGCTTTAATTAGAGACGTGGTAACACATGGGGAGGGGGAGAAGTGGCAATTGCTCCCTGATGGATGGGGCAGCCTTGAATGAAAACAGCTATCATCTTTGTTTGTGGGATTCTGTTCAATTTTTATCATAGATTGGCAAGGAAAGGTGACAATAGAGACACTCAGATTAAAAAATAATGTTTAAGGTAGCTACCCATGAGAATCTCAGCATGGCAGAACTGGAGAGGAGCCCGAGGATCATTCAGTTCAGCTCCTTCCCTTTTAGAAATAAGGAGGTGAAGTAACTTGACCAAAATCTAACTTGGTTTGTTGCAGAGCTGGTGTTAGAATCTACCACTCCTAGCTCTGATTTCTCCATGAAACATGATTTTTTTCCCTGGTAACCTTTCTTTTCTTTTCTTTTAAAATTTATTTTAAACAAATTATTAAAACAAAAATCTCTCCTGGAAACTTCTAGTGTCCCCTTCCTGGATAAAGAAAAATTGTAGCTGTTATGAACAGAAGGTCTGAGTTCCCCAAAATTCATATGTTGAAACCCTAACCCCCGTGTAATGGTATTTGGATGTGGGACCTTTGGAAGGTGATTAAGCTTAGATGAGGTCATGAAGGTAGCCCCATGATGGGATTCGTGTCCATAGAAGAAGAGAGTGAAAGACCAGAGCTCTGTTTCTCTCCACCATGTAAGAACACAGCAAGAAAGAAGGCAGCTATCTGCAAATCAGGAAGAGAGCCCTCACTGGGGAACAAAATTAGCCAGTACCTTGCCTTTGGATTTCTCAGCCTCCAGAACTATGAGAAATAAATTCCTGCTGTTTAAGCCACCCAGTCTATGGTATTTCATTATGGTAGCTCAAGCAGACTAAGACAGAAACCAATTAACTAGAAATGTATTAGGAATGAACATACTAATTTTTAAAAGTAAAAAATGTAGTTAAACTAGATCCAATTTCTTCCTCTTAGAGAAGCACAACTTGTATAAAGTGTTGAAGTCAACAAGTCATTCATTCATTCAAAATTTTTATTGGAATACCTCTATGCCAAACTTGGAATGAAGAATACTTGGCCCTGACTCTCGAGTCTAGTGGAAGAGGTATATCTGTAAATACATAATTAATTCTGGAGGGCAGGGCTTATATCTGTTTTTCTCATCATTTTATCCACATTGTCTAATGGTAACAGAGGGCATTCAATTTTAGTTGACCCTTGAGCAACACGGGTTTGAACTGTGTGGGCACTCTTTACACATGGATTTTTTTCAACAAAATATGGATAGAAAATCCAATATTGGTGGAAGGCAAAATCCAGGAATACAGAGGGCTGACTTTTCCTATACTCGGTTCCACAGGGATGACTTCAGGATTTGAGTATGTGAGGATTTTGGTATGGGGGAGGGGGCTGGAACCAATTCCCAGAGTATGTGGCTGGATGACTGTACTACTTTGGAATCAGTTGGGAGGATGAATCATACAGAGCTTCAGTGAGGAGGCAATTTTTAGCTGATTTTAATCACTTAAGTAGACTTTTCTAGAAATAAAAATAGGGAGAAGTGTGATACAGAGACTGAGCAGGATTTTCCATCTGATTTCATGTCCTTTATTTGACATTGGTTTCATCTTATTCTATCATAACCTGAGATACCCAGTGCTCATATGGTAAGCTACTCTTTTAACTGTGGTCACAGGATCCTAGAAATGGAACTGGAAACTGAGCTCTCTGCTCTCTAAATTAAAAAAAATTGATACTTTGACCAAGAGGAAGAGAAGGGAGTAAATTGTTTTAAAAAGACTATTTACATTTATTACATTCTTTTACATTTATTGCCTCATTTAATACAACTCTGAAAAAGAGATGTTGTTAGAGATGAGGAAACTGAGGCTCAGAAAGATTGAACAACTTGTCCAAAGTTGTATAGCTATTAACAGGTGGAGCTTGGACTTGAATCTTGTTGTTTCTGACTCCCAAGTCCCACAGTCCCCAAAGCATATGCTTTTTTCCACTCCTTACTAGTAGGGTTCAGTGCAATCCTTGGACAGTCAGTTACATTACTGTGGTCTTACTATCTGCCATGAAAATCTGGGCTTTAATGAGCACAATGGAAACACAAGAAATGTTATCTCCAAGTTTTTCTTAATTCCCTGGAAATCCATTTGTGATAAAGCTTCATGTGGTATATTTGATAGTGTAACTCATCCCAGTTTTGCCAAATAAAGGAGAGGAAGTTTGGAGAATGGGTAACAGGAGGAAGGAAGGTAGAGGGGTGGGGCGGAAGAGGGAGGGAGAGAGAGAAAGAAAGAGAAAAGGTACTTGTTAGGGAGTTGCTGGAAGGAGAATGAAGTTTTTCAGGAAGGGCACCGCTGGTGGGAAAAGGCTAGTAATAAGCAACAACAGCATGCAAGGTTGAAGAGAGTTTAATATTGTATTGAAACATAAAACTTACATAAAGTTGATGTTGCATGTAAAGGTACTTTGGGCTTTATCTCGTGGACTTCTGAGCACCAAGGTAGACCAGGTGGGAGGAGCTGAGCGGGAACAGGGATTTCCTGGGGTGCAGAAGTTCAAAGAGTGTTTCCTTGTTCTATCAGATTCCCACATAATCATCCAGCATAGCTGAGAAAAATAAATTGCTTCACACTAATACTACTTTAAGTGTTCTCTATTTGTGGAATTTTATTTTATAAGGTACTTTTGACTGTGTTGTATTCTAGAAATCAGTGTTAATGGTAGAATCCATTCCACCATTACCATAACGTTGATAGGCCAGTTTGAGTTAATACAGGTGCAACTTTAAAATCATACCACAAAGGCAGCTCCTGCTCTTTTGCAGGTACAGATGGCCCTGCCTGTGTTCTGGAATACTGCTCCCTGGGGGAGATGCTGCATTGCAGTGAGGTTTGTTTTGTACTATCACCTTCCTGTAGTGCATCCCCGTGAGAGGTGGGAAAGTGAGTTAAGAAAGAAGCTCACAAAAACCGAGAAGAGAAGACAACTGTTCCTGAGGAGCAGTCATTACTACAAGGAGAGTCACTTTGAGAGTAAGACGAGAGACATAGGCCACGTGCAGGACCCCTGGGCAGAGTGAGAGCACACAGATGCTCACTATGAGCTCCGGTTCACGGGAGGATCAGACAGCTTAGGCTCATTTTTCCAGGGTCATGACTGTTGAGAACGATGTATTTCACCTTCTAGATAAGAAGCATTCCTAGAAATATGAAAGTGTTACCCGTAACTGTCACCGAGTGGGGGACAGAAGTTGTCACTTGAAGAGTGCCTCTTTTCTGTGTTGTGAGCACTCTGCATCTGTGTCATGTGTCCTTTTTCTATCTACATGATAACAGGAGAACTAGATCAGGAGAGCCAGTCTGATTCATTTTGACAGGCTCTCCAGGATTGGGGTGGAAAACAGTCTTTGTGTTGCTGAGGTTACAGAAGCAAGGATTAATCATACCTCACAGCTGTGCATCTGTTTTTACCTCTCTGATCACACACACACACACACACACACACACACACACTTTTTCTCTCAACCCCTTTCCTGGGGTGTTCAGCTGATATCCTTTCATCTGAGTTTTCAGTTTGGCTATTGACTGACTCTCTTTCCATTTTGCACAGGCATAAGGCTGAGGTTTTCTTTAATTGACAATTCTTTATCAGTAGATGGAATATTAGAAATGGGCTGGGAGATAGCCTATCCCTGCCACACTTTTGGCTTCAGATAATCTTATCTGCATCCAGCCCCTGGCATTTGCTGCTTCCTAGAAACTTAAATTGGTTTATTTTCTGGCTTTTATTTTTTCACCTTAAATAAAATCCTTTTCCTATGTGATAACCAGCTTCTGGGAAACAGCAAATGTGACCATATCCACCAGCTCCTTGATATAGAAGATACAGAAAAAAGAAATGATGTGACTTGGTTGAGTTACAGATTTTTTTCCCTCTTCAACTTCTAATAGGTCTATGGAAGCATTTAATGAACCTGCATGGATTTTGAAAAGGACGTCACAGAGATAGAATGGAAATAAAAGAGGAGTTGAAAATGTCAAATTCAGCTTCCTTGTTTATGGGTCTTTAGCTTGAGATGGCTTCTTGCAGCCACTTAGGTCAGAGGAGGAGGACTCTGGCAGAAAGCTCTGGCAAATCCACCCTGAGAAATGCTCTTTGATAAAGTGGCAACCAAAGTGCTGCCCCTTGTCATCCTCAGGCACATAGTAGAAGGCAGGGATTTGACAAGGGGGAGGATGTTTTCATATTTGTACCCCTGGCTTGTGCACTTTTGGCACCCCAGGTCGGCCCGGTACACATCTCTGCTCTGATGCAGTACGGATCTCTCCCTGGGCCCAGTGGGGCTGGGGCAGCATGTTACCAGCTTTGGCTTTGCATTCAAGCTCAGAGGAGCTGACAGCACCACAAACACAGGTGACAGCTCTTTCTTCACATCTGATGGCAGGGCAGAACCCCCTGCTGGCCACCCTGTGGAGCACAACTGTGCATTGTGAGCTCCATACACCTAGGGGTTGCTTGGTAGAGCCGTTGACCCTGCAGAGCTTGGGTGCCTCGCATTGCTGACATTTCCCAGGTTTGTGGTCAGATGCCTCCTGGTTTTAGATTAGTATTTTCCAGACACTGTTTTTGGGCCTTTTAAATTCCAAAGACATCGAGAGTGGGCTGTGTGACCTTTTCCTCCAAGCTGCCTCATTTCATGTCTTTGGCAGCTCATTTTTGATTTTTCCTTCTCTTATTCTCTATCTCCCTTTCCCTACCCACATCCTAACTTGGGTTTCTCTATTATCTTCTCATGCATGACACTGCTGCTTTCAGTAGAAATAAATAATGTACAATTTCCATTTTATAAATAATACATGCTCAAACTAAGATAAAAAATTTTTTTCACATCAAATGGGTAATGTGTAGTAGCAAGGTTTGAGACAGGCACATCTCACACAGTAGTGTGAAAACCCAGTCATCAGGCTTGTGAACCACAAAGGATTGAGATAAAACTTTTTTGAAACATGTAAAAGTAGAAAGGAAATTTTTTTTTAAAATTTCAGCATATTATGGGGGTACAAATGTTAAGGTTACGTATATTGCCCTTGCTCCCCACTCCCCCCTCAAGTCAGAGCTTCAAGCGTGACCATCCCCCAGACGGTGCACATCTCACTCATTATGTTTGTATATGCCCATCCCCTCCTCCCCCCTCCCACCCGCCCAACACCCGATAAATGTTATTCCTATATGTCCACGTAGGTGTTGATCAGTTAATACCAGTTTGCTGGTGAGTACATGTGGTGCTTGTTTTCCCATTCTTGGGATACTTCACTTAGTAGAATGGGTTCCAGCTATATCCAGGAAAATATAAGATGTGCTATATCACCATTGAGAAAGGAAAAATTTTAAAAATCCATTCCATCAAAAAATGACCCTCTCCTTCATTAATCTTTTTACTAGCCAGAGTCGATGTTGGCATTTCATTCATAAAAATAGGCATGTCAAATACCCATAGGCAAGGGCAGCTTTGTAACCAAGGGAGACAGTGGGCACAGTGGCATGAGTGTAGACTGATCTGGGTTTGAAACCCAGAACAACCACATCCTGGCTATGACTTTGAGTAATATTCTCTTTGGGCCTCAGTGAGTAAAATAGGAGTAATAAAATATGTTTCCTGGGAGTAGATGCTAGATTAAAAGCTATGCAAGGGCAGCCTTTTACAGGGCAAATGTTCAACAAATGTTTGGTGCAATGAAATATGATTTAAAAATGAGGAAAAATGCCTTTGGGCTTAAAGCAAAGTACAAGTAAAGGGGACACTTAGGGCTGGGGTGAGGGAGGGGTGTGAGGAAGAAGCCAGTTGGGCAGAGGAATTTCCAGAGCACATCTGGATTCCACCCAGGAGGCTCATTTTGCTGCTCTAAAGACTCTGTGTTTGGAGTCCCAAAGCTGCTTCGCCTGAGAAATCTTCCCTGACCAACCTTCCCTTGAGGAGCAGGGAACTCCTCCCACTCTGCTCCTGCAGCAATTTATGGCTTTATCAGTGAATTTATCACATTATGAAGTCATTTAAAAATATTGATATCTGGATTCCTCACATGCCTGTGAATTTCTCCAGCGTAGGGATAACATCACACTCATCTTTGTATCCTTGGAAATGCCCAGCACCCAGATTGTAAGATGTCAGTGTAGATGGATGTGTCCATGAGTAATGCACATTATCATCAGTGCAAATGAAGCTTTGCTGACTCAGAATGCTTGGAGGCAGTGGGAATATGTGTGTGGGTTTCTTTTTGCAAGGAGTGTTAGGGAGAGACTTCCGTGCAGCAAAAAGAAAGGAGAACAGACTCTGGAATGGAGAGATACTATATTCTGATTAGTTGAATTTTCTATATATTTAAAGTACACACAAATTTCCCTTTGGTTTCAGCCCTCATTCAGTGTTTCTGAATATTTATAGGGATTTTCAATCCTTCTCACACTTTTCCACTGCAAAATACCCCAAGACAAAGGAGAGTGACCACCAATCTAGTTTGGGTGGGGTAAATTGTGGACTGGGGTCAAAACCTGAAACTGCTACAGCAAGCCCATGATAATTAAGAGTTTTAAAATTCATGTACACATTGTGCTAAACATCATAATATGTTCAATGTTGTTTTTATACCAAATTATGTTTTAAGCCACTTGCCATTCTTTTACCTCCTCCCCCTCTCAAAATCTTTGAGTAAAATTAAGTGTTAGGAAGATGTGCCATGTTTGCACCTTGACTCGGTGCTCCTCCTGACCTGCCCCACACGCCACTATGCAGCCCGAGGGAAGTGTGGCCCAGAGCAGCCAGTACGTGGTGCACTTTCCTGTCATAGCCAATGCAGGTACAGTCATGCGCTGCATAAGGATGTTTTGGTCAATGATGGACCTCATGCAACACTGGTCCCGTAAGATTATAATGGAGTTGAAAAATTCCTATCGTCTAGTGACTTTGCAGCTATTGTAATGTCATAAAACAATGCATTACTCACCTGTTTGTGAGTAATGATGTTGATGCTGATGTAAACAAACATATTGTGCTGTGAGTCATAAAAACGATAGCATATACAATTATGTACAGTGCATAATGCTTGATAATAAATGGCTATTTACTGGCTTAGATATTTACTTTTAATCATTATTTTTGAGTGCACTTCTACTTATAAAAAAGTTAACAGTAAAACAGCTTCAGGTGGGTCCTTCAAGTCCTTCAGTTTTAAGGTCCTGGAAGCCAGGAGAGTTATTAGCGCCCAAAAACTGGGAATAAGAAAAAGAGAAGTACAACTTAGCTTTTCAGGAAAAACTGATGGTACACAGCATCCCCACTGTTCCACAGAAAATGTCACATTCTCAGAAGGGCAAAACTCAGACAGCAAAGCCTTCTCACAAGCACACATGGAGGAGAAGACAGAAGGAGCTACACAGTGTCAGGAGCAAGTCTGTGAGGTTCCCCGCCGAAGCCTTACAACCTCCATCAGGTGTCACCGAGCAGCAACAGTTTGCAGTACGCAACACTCCAGTCCTCATCACGGGTGCTGAGCAGGAATCAGGAACACATCTGTACAGCCTCACTAGCCTCCCGTCACCTCCCTTCCCACTCACTCTGCCTTCCCCTCACTTCCTGAACTGGGCCTTTGGTTATGAACCTCTTTTGTTAATATCCAATAGGTGGGCTCAAATAAAATAATAAGGTAGCCAGATATAAACCTAAAGATTCCACTGAGGATGACCTCACCAGATTGCGACTTATTCAGAGCAGCAAACCCCTGCCTGGTGGGTGAGAGGAAGCTCCACCTGGATTCAGGCAGCGCTTTCAATTGACTGCAATCCTCAATCCTGGCTCATGACCCAGAACACAAGGCAAGTCTCCTCTCTCTGGCCATCTATGATCTCTGCTTTTCCCATATAGAAAATCCAAGTGCAAAGAATAATACATATATGTTTCAAATTTTGCCCAGCGTAATCTCTGCCTTCCGCCCTGATGTCACGTCATACCACTCTCCCCTAACCCACTCTGACCCCTCACTTTTCCACTAATAGGCCATGCACCTTCCTGGCTTAGGCCTTTGCACCTGCTGTTCCTCCTGCCTGGCACGCTCCTCCTCCTGATCTCTGTATGGCTGTCTCTTTCTTATTCATCTTGAATGTCTTGTCTTGCCCTAAATGTCATCCGAGATGAGGACAGAAGGAAGGAGTAAAATGTAACATGGCCCCACATGTTGTGTGAGTTCATATGTATGTATACAAATGCCCAGGAAGAAGTCTGGAAGGTTACACACAAAGTGGATAGCAGTGGTTACTTTTGTTGAGTCAGGAAGAGAACTGAAATTGAGGCTATCAGAGGGAATGTTAGCCTAGTATTTAAGTTTTTATAAGGAGCATGCATTAATATATTGCTTATATAACTAAATGTATACCTAAAATGAATTCGAAATTCCAGACCTGAAAAGGAGTAGGGAAGGATGAGGCTGCTGTGGTTGGGATCTGAGCCAAGGACCCAGGGATGGGAGAGGGTAATGAGTCCAGGGTGAAGACTGGGTGGGGGAGTTGAGGCAAATAGGTAACTAGGGAGGGGTCAGAGCAGGATGGCTTTGAAAGTTAGGCAGAAGTAAACCTTGTTGTCATTGGCATTTTAATTTCTTGGGCAGAGGAATCATGCCCTATGAAATGTTTGTGAATGCAATAAATATATATTTTAATAAATGCATATTGACTTGATTCGGAAAAAGAAAAATCATTAGGTGATTGTGGAATTTGGATTGTGTCCAAACTACTAACACATGGTATATATCTCAAGCAGAAAACCTTGGGTTTAAGGATTGATGTCTGTTCTTTACTCTAGACCTTCAGTGGCTGGGGATTGATAACTTCTCAGGAGAAATTTTGGCCCCAGAGAACCCTAAAATGACCACAGTATAGTGTTCCCTAAGCTGGGTTCCATGGAACACTAGTCTTTGAGAGAGACAGGGCTGTGTGGTCAAATCTGTATGGAAAGGCAGCATACTACACTCCCCTCTTGGAAGATCACAGTGTATTTTGGAATATTAAAGCCTCTGAGAAGTCCTGCAAGAAAGAAGTTCAGAAGTCAGGTGGGCTCCAGGGGAGGTATGGTTAGTGGCTCAATCATGACATCAAAAATTCATTCTAGATATTTTTATATCAATTTCAAACTAAAGATGGTTCTTTTTATGGTCACAAGATGGCTGCCACTGACAAGTGGGGCCTCACGCTTCCTTACTGATGTCCAAAAGAGGGAAGGAAGAGCGAGGGAACTTCTCTTCCAACCACGTGCTGCAAGTCTTTCCCTTCAGTTTGACTGGGCCAACTTAAGCTATGATAGTCAACAGAAGAGTACTATGTACTGATTTACTCAGACTAACCAGATCCGCCCCCTAGAGCTGGAGACGGGGCTAGCATCCCTGAAGAACATGACTGTGTGGAGGAGGAGTGAATACTTGATAAAAAGGGTCAGGATTTTGTTAGGAAGGAGGAAAGTGGGGTGAGAGCATGCCATATAATGCATGTAATGATAAGAGAAGCGATGCCAGGCAGTCTGTGGCATACAGACATAACAGATAAAACTGGGAGGCCCCCAGTGTGCGAGGCAGCAGGTGGCTGTGGTCAGCAGGAAGGGAGGGACAGTGCCAGCCCCGGGCACCAAGACGGGCCAGAGGAGAAAGGGTACCTGACAAAGCCACTGGTTGGTGCTTTCAACTGTGGATCAGGACTTTATTTATATTTTGAAAACTTGAGGGTTTATTCAAAATTCTGTCACGTACGGAGTGGTTTAGAATTTTGGAGAATTTGAAAAAGAATTAAAATGCTGCTGAACTTTAAAGAGAACTAAATAAAGAACAAAGCAGCAGGAAGTGCTGTGTGCAGAATAAGGATGGGGTTCTCTTCTCCTTGAGGGTGCCAGGCATGAAAAGTGCCAAATGGCAATTTATTTTCTTTATATAAGTTTCCCCTGAAATATTTGTCTATCAAGGCTGTCAGAAGTGAATGCAGTTGCAAAATGAGTGACTAACTTAATTTGAGGACTGAAAGTGTTTTCCTTATCTTTCTCAACATAGCTGTTTTCTCTAGGAGTGAGTAAATGTTAGGGCAGAGCCCTTGGGTAGCTCAGATACCTATCCTTAACGCACCAAGTAAGACACTTAAAGGTGTTTATTCTGAAAACCGATATTTCAGCTCAGTCTTTTCAAATGTGGTATATAAAACTGAGGTTTTGTTGTAGCAATTATCCAAATAATAGCTAGTAACTATATGTTTGTGCAGTTATTCATGTTCTATACATTTTGGGATATACACAATTAGAATGAATATATAAATAGATATATAGAATGTTTAGAGAGGGGTTGGTGAATTTGTGGGGAGGAATTTTCTTTATGGAGGTCGTTAAATCTAACTTTACATTATAAGTCTATCCCCCCATGCATGCATAAATCGAAATTTAAAATAAATTAAATAATTTTTGAAAGGACTGGGGAAACTTGCTAGTAAAGAAATTCACTGGGTAAATTATTTTACCAAGTGAATCTACATTCATTTTTCTTTTATATAATATAATTTCCATATATTGGTCTTGCTTATAGGAGTAGCATTCCTGATACAACTGTTTCATTTTGAAAATTAAGGGTGAAAAACTGCAAGAAGTCTTTAAGTTTGTAGTAAATTTGGAAGGCAGCACTCTTTCTAGCTCTTAACAAATACATACCATTTTTAGGACACTTGTAGGCTAAGGAGAATGTAGAAGGAATTGGAGATCACTGTGTTTTGAGGCAGTATATCTGTTCTTTACAAACATAAAATTCACTTATACTGAAATGAGCATTAGGGTTCTCTGTATGGCTCCTCTTGAACTGTAGATATTAACATCTTGTTGGACAGAGAATAAGGAGAAATGAAATCAGACATTAATGTGACACAAGGACTTGGACTTGTAGGGTAGTGGTGAGGTTTGAAACAGACACATGAAGCTGAATTAAATAATGGGAAGGGGGAAAAAAGTAGGTAAGTTAGAGCCTCAAAAGAATTTATTCTTAGTTTGGATGGAGGTGGGGGTTGACAGTAGAGGGGTGCTATGGTGTGAATGTTGTGTCTTCCCAAAATTCACATGTTGAAACCTAATCTCCACTGCAATCGTATTAAGAGATGAGGCCTTTAGGAGGTGGTTAGGTCATGGGTGCTCTTATAAAAGAGGCCCAAGGGAGCTTGTTTGCCCATTCTGCCATGTGAGGATACAGAGAAGATGCTATGTTTGAGGGACAGGCCCTCAACCTCAGACACTGAATCTGCTGGCATCTTGATCTTGGATTTCCACCCTCTAGAACTGTGAGCAATACATTCCTGTTGTCTATAAATTACCTAGTCTAAGGTATTTTGTTATAGCAGCCTGAACAGATTAAAACACAATTCAGCCACACAAAGGTTCTCTTCTCAAATATTATTCTATGTCTCTATAAGGCCTGTGTATTGCAGACACTATATATTCTCCCAAATAAGAATCTGTTGGAGGCTGTGAGGTGTTACTAAGAGAGTTTATTATCTTCCTTGAGTATATTGGGGCATAAAAATATGTTGACAGTGCTCTAAAAATATAAAGATTCTATTAAGGTTTGAGTGGATCAGAAAGTTGTCTGTTTCTGTACTCTACTTTGAGATAGGCCTAGAACTTTTGTAATGGGATTAGATGGAACCCTTAATATTCTTTGAAACCCGAAGGCAAGAAGCAGAGGCTGGGGTTCAATGGGCAATAGCAATTTAAAAATTGTCAGCACCTTTTCTGTTTTCCTAGCGATGGAAGTCTGACTTGACTTTTGAAGGAAGATTGTTCCTTTAACAACAAAAGCAACACTTCAGTAGGCCTTCTGGTTATGTAACGATAAAGGCAGGAAACTACTCTGAGGCAGGAAGATTTAATGCAACCAGAAGCTAAACTGCTTCTGTTTAAAGTAAATGTTTGTAGTAAACCGTGAAGGTTGTCTTCAACTTGGTGGAAGAGCAGAATATTTTGGTTGGGATAGGGGCATAAGAAGGTTCCACTTGAAAGGAACATAGGGGCATAAAAAGGGATAGGGGCATAAGAAGGTTCCACTTGAAAGGAACCCTGGAAAGGAGATTTGGGAAATGAGCTCTTGATAGGGGACTTGGCAAAAGGCTGCAAGTCGGGGGTTAAGGAGAGAGGGTGATACCAGGAGTTGGTGAAGCTTGGCCTGTGGACGTGGGCAGCTGTATGTGACATTCGGCTGATGGTATCCGCTCAGTACTGTCATGGGTCACCACCACCAGTTGAAACAGAGTCTCGCTCTGTTGCCTGGGCTAAAGTGCCATGGCATCAGCCTAGCTCATGGCAACCTCAAACTCCTGGGTTCAAGCGATCCTCCTGCCTCAGCCTCCTGAGTAGCTGGGACTACAGGTATGCACCACCATGCCTGGCTAATTTTTTTCTATTTTTAGTTGCCCAGCTAATTTTTTCTATTTTTAGTAGTTAGTAGAGATGGGCTCTCGTCCCTGCTCAGGCTGGTCTGGAACTCCTGACACTAAGCAATACTCCCGTCTCAGCCTCCCAGAGTGCTAGGATTACAGGCGTGAGCCACTGCGCCCAGCCCCTCAGTGAGATTTCGTTTACTGTTCTTGCCCGGTTGCTGAGACAGCATTGACAAAGAGTGTCCTGGAAACAAAAGTCCAAAGAGTGAGCAGAGGGGCAGCATGTGTACTTTCTTTTTTGTCATCCCTAGAGACAAGATCTTTGTTTCAACGCCACTTCTAGAGAAAAGGGATTTTGTCCTCATCTCAGTCTAGGACTTGTCTCCCTTAATCCTAATTTCCTGCCTAGCTCAACCTTTTCCTGGGTCATTGACAGTGGTAACTTCCATTCCCTTCAGGGGAAGCCCCTTTCCCACTTAAGGCAATACAGCTGGACTCAAAGACCCCAATGAGAAAAATCACAAGAGAGTGACATTCCTAACCAGACAAACCCCCAAAATGGACAAAACGAGTTACTGGTTGGCTGGCAACAGCCTTTGGCTATGTTTTTCAACTGGGGAGTTAATCTATCTAACCAAAGTCTAGAGAGCATGGGATTCTTCCTTCCTCCTCCACCCCGGCCAGTGGGGGGCAATGCCCTGGCGAGCTTTATTTTTCCCTTGGTGGCTTGTCCAAGTGGATTGTGAGGGAGTTAGCTGGGCCATTTTTCTTCCAGCTTTGCTTTATCTGTAATAAAGATGGTATTTTGTGCTCCATCTCTGCCTCTGCCATTTTATTTCTTTTATTTCTTAATCGGTTCAAGACCCAGACAGGAAAAGAGGAAATCTATTTATTAGACTCTGTCAAAACTCCACAAGGTCTGTTAATGACTTGCTCTATAAACTGGGGCAAACTACTTTGTAGCTCTGTTTCTCCATTTATAAACTGGAGGCGTAGCAATGGTTATTGGACGAGGGTTTTAAAAAGAAGTGCTATAGGTGATTGACTGAAAGATGTTAATTGCTGGCTCTATCCCCCTGGTAATATAATCATTGTTTGGCAACATTTTCTAAATCTTATCCGAGAACCTTGCTGCTGTGACACATCGATGCATTTTGGCTGGCACCATATGCTCTCATCTGCTGTGAGCGGTATAATTGCTCTTAGTCATTAATATCGAGCACCCCTGGCTAATTTGTGGGGAAAGACTCCAGTGCTTCTGACCAAAGTCCAACTTGTCTGTCAGTTCACTCCTGTGGACTGGGGCCAGGCTCTCAGCCTGCCTCTCCCTCCCGTCCTGGGGATCGGGCACAATCAGGCCAGGCACTCAGCTTTGCTTGTTCATGGCTACCAGTAAGGGCAAGCCTTTTATTTCTGCGAGAAGAACTTTGCCTGAGTCTCAGAATGAGATCACTTGTTGGATCTTTGTTTTTATATACATTTGCTGTGCTCTTTCCACTACTGGTTGATCTGGGTTCAAATCCTAGCTCTACCCCTCAGGAGCTTGCCTTAACCTCTCTGAGATGCCATTTCTTCATCTGTACTATGGGGCAGATACCTACTTTGCAGGGTATCGTGAAGATTTAACTTAATTAGCTGGGTAAGTGAAGCATTTAGAGCCAGGCATGGCTGATAGTAAGTGCTCAACAAGTGGTAGTGATTATTTTCACTGGAGTGCCTATTCTTTGCTCACAGAGCAATCAGGAAGACTAATCATTATTTTAACTTTTTCCACATGCATTTCTAGCTCTCTAGAAGCTTGCTCCTCAAGCAGCAGGTATTTACGATCTGCAGAGAAAACATGTATTTCTAATAAAACATCCTGCATGCTAAAGCATTCAAGCTTTAGCTTGAGACTTAGGTTCATTCTTGCTGTGGGTAGGTTCGCTGTTGAAGGAACGTAGGCAGGATCTTTGTTGAAGGAGTTTCAGGAAAGCCAGGCTTGGTGGAGAATGCCATGTTAAAAGTGAATTCCCAAATGTCAACGCTCCTTATACAAATAAATTTAAAATAGTTTAGTCTGTTGTGGAGATGAGGAAACTTAGGCAAAGAGAGGAATATTTCAGTAAATAGGATCAGTTGGCAATTTGCTTGTGTGTGTTGTGTGTGGTGTCAGGTTCCAGATGACAATCCTTGTTTGAGGTACTTGGCTGGGGGACATCATGGCAGTACAAAAATATAAAAATATTCTGGGCTCTGCTCTTCATTAGTTAATGAGCAGGTAAATAATTACAATGCAGTTGGGGAGTTATAAAAATGTCTTAATACATCTGAAAAGCAGTATCCTAGCATGCATGCCAAATTGGCTGTCCTGACAATGAACACTTGGGATTCTGAGCAGGGGCCATCACTTCTCAATGGGTCACCTCTGGCCACACATGCCAGGTATGTTCCACCCCAGGGCTCTTCGCACTTGATGTCCTCACTGCTTGGACTGCTCTTCTCCAGATGTCTGCATGGCTCTCTCCCTTGCCCACTCAGGTCTCTGCTCACATGTCCTCTTGCTCAGTGAAGCCTTCTCTCACCATTATATTTAAGATAACACCATTCTCTTCTCCCCTCATACTTCTTCCCTGATGAATTTTTCTCTCTTACCACCAACTGCATGGTATGTATTTTCTCATTAATTTGTTTATTGTCTGTCTTCTCCAGTGGCATGTAGCTTTATGAGGGTTGGATTTTTGTTTGTTTTGTCCTATGTTCTATTTCCAGCTCCCAGAACAGTTCCTGGTACACAGCAGGGGCTCCATACATATTTGTTGAATGAATGGTAGCTTTATATGCTCTCTCTCTTATTTTTATAGAAACCTGCAAACTGGTTATTATTTGCATTTTAGAGATGAAGCAGCTAAGACATGGAGAGGTTAAGTACCATCCATAGTCATAGGAGCTATTAAGTGGCAGACATAGGATTTGAATCTGGCCTTTGATTTCTCCCTGAGCCCCAGGTTCACAGATGACTACCTGCTTGATGGGATAGTAGAGACAGCATATGAAACTTACGTGCCTGTGGTATCATAGGAAGATATTTGGGCTTTATCCCTGCTTCCTGGCACAGAGATTCTAAACCGATTGGAATTTCCTGAGTGATGAGGGTTATAGAGCATCTTTTGTCTTGGCAAGCCCCTCGATAGTTTCAGGATGGGGGATGGTGACCAGAAAAACAAAGCCTTAATTAGAAGCTTGGAACTTCTAATTAAGGCTAATTAAGAGGGGCTAGAGATTGAGCTAATCACCAATGGCCAATGATTTAATCAATCATGACTACATAATGAAAATTCCATAAAACCCTCTAAACAGCAGAGTTCAGAGAGCTTCTGAGTAGGTGAACACATCCATGTGCTAGGAGGGTGGGGCACTCCAGCTCCACAGGGGACAGAAGATCCTGTGCATAGGACCTTTCTGGACCTCACCCTGGGTACCTCTTCATCTGTCTATACCCTTTCTGATGAACTCCTGAACATAAGTAAAGTAGTTTCTTAAGTTCTGTGAGCCATTCTAATGAATTATCAAAGCAGAGGACGGGGTAATGGACACCCCTGCTTTATAGCTGGTACAGGTGACTTAATGCTTGTGACAGGCATCCCAGGTGAGGGCAGTCCTTTGGGCCTTAGCCGTTAAATCTGTGGAGTATATGCTAACTCTGGGTAGTTAGTGTCAGAATTGAATTGAATTGTAGTACACTTAGTTGGTATCAGAAAACTGGAAAAATGGTGTTGGAAAAGAAACCACGTATTTGATGTCAGGAGAAAAAAAATCTCAATGCTCAAGATAAAACTTGTAGATTCTCAGCTACACCCCCCCTCTATTTTTCCCCATTTCAATAAGTGCAACCTCTACCCATCCAGTTGTTCAAGCTGAAAACATTAGAATCATTCTCAATTCCTTCCTTTCATTCATCTCCTCCATCTGGTCTATCAATAAGTATAGTCCATCCTGCTTCCAAAATAATCCCTGATCCAGCCCCCTCTTCCCCAGCACTGCCATCATCTTGCATCTGGGTTATTCTAATAGTCTCCTAAGTCAGTCTGCCTCCCCGCTTACCTCTATAATTCATTCCCCATGTCAAGAATAAAGATGGCAAGAAGCTGTGCACTGCTCATGCTGGGAACATGAACAGGGCTCCTACATGCTTGGTGCTGCCCCTGGGGTGCTCCTGGCAGCATCCTTCGTGGTGTTGCTTTCTCTGCAAGGACATCATCATTCCAACTTCTTGCATTGCACTGGCATCTAACTTTAAGCTGTTGAGGAAACCTCCAGAACTTCCAGCCAAATTGTCCTTTTTAGATAATCCCTGTGACTTACACCTTACTAACACAGGAGAGTCCCATCTGCACAGAGCACCTCAATTGCTCCTGCAGCATCGCAAAATGCAAAAATAAATTCATATAAAATTATTATTCAGAAGCTAATTGTTTAATCTGTTATAAATTGTTTTCTCTAGCTACAGCTGTGGTTGCATTTTGCATTCATTTTACAAACCCCTAAGGACTGACTAGCTTCAGCGCCTTAACTCTTTGTACTGTAGGATTGGACAGGGCTCATGCTGGGCTTTCAGGGGAATTGTACTAAAGACAGCAGTCTGGCTGGTCCACATGCTGTCTGCTTCGGATGAGGAAGAACAGATGAAAAGAACACAAAGGACAGCAGAGAGTTGCTGAATTCCTCTTGCTGGCTTCTCTTCACATGTATCCTGCAGGCAGCTAACCAATGCTAAGGAATATGCTCTGGGCAGGGCACATGGAATGTTCTGGAAGTGACAAGTGGTAGTGCCTCCCATCTGGAGGACGCCTCACCCATAGAGCCCTACTGTTTTCAAAGTGTTCTTCCACACATGTGACGTTTGAGTCTTGCCACAACCTGCCACGACACTGGCAGGTGTGAGGGCAAAGTCATTATCTCCATTCAAAATTGCAGAGAGTTGTGGCTTAGAGAGTTGGGAATTTGCCCATGGTCACATACCTGGTAACAGGCTGAACCTGGGCTTGAACACAGGTATACACACTCTAATTTCCTTTTTATTATTTTAAGAATGGAAAAAAGATTTCTTTTTGTGAGCCAACTTTGATTGATTAACAGTGGTTTCCTGGAGTGGTAATTTCAGAAATGGTTTGAGGCCATTGCTGGTCTCTGTGGGAAAGAATGTTATGATTGACTGGTGATGTCTGCCACCAGTGAGGGAGGGATAGGGTGGCATAGTGCTGTCTAGTTACTTCCCATCCTCTGCCCTTCTCCCCACACTGTGCCATAATTCCTTTCTTTGTATTCTCTTTTTCTGGACCAGGGATTAAAAGACTAAGAAATACCACCCATGAGGCTTAAATATACTACTCCCTTCTGTCCCGACCTTGCTGTGGGTATCTCTTCTGCTCTGATTACAGACGACTCAGGCAACTACACACGTCCCTGTGCCTGTGGCTTCTTTGATGGAGAAGTGTAATGTGTTTTCTTCCCTCTGAGAAAGAGCAATAGTAGAAGCCAATCACAGTTATGCATATGAAGGAGTGGGCTAAGTTGATCTATTAGGCATTACAATTGGATTTTTGGTGCCAGTCTAAATACTGTGCAGATGTAACTAAGAATGTAGAAGCTGCGGGCACATCTCCTCTGGAAGTGCGCTGTGAGGAACTGTGGCATACCGACTGTGTAGATGGCATCAGCAAGGTTCTTCTCATGCATTCCCAAGTCTGCATGGAGGAGTATAGACCTGAGGCATTCCCCTCACTTTAGTCGCTAAAAGTAAAAAGTAAATTTTTTTTTATTTCAGCATATTATGGGGGTACAAATATTATGGTTGTATATATTGCTCATGCCCCCCTCCCCCCTCGAGGCAGAGCCTCAAGTATGACCATCCCCCAAACG
>VBSM01002217.1:26648654-26674057 GCA_008086735.1 Cheirogaleus medius | reverse complement strand
ACCGGAGATAAGTGATATCTCATTGCAGTTTTGATTTGCATTTCCCTGATGACTCACCATTAATGCACCTTCTAAAAACACAAATTCCCAGGCCCTTTCTCCGTGACTTGGATTTGGCAGGTTTGGAGTGGGGCATCCAAATCAATCAGAATGTTTGACAGGAATTCCGGGTAAGTAAGGGCTGTATTGATGAGCCACACTAATGGGATGAAACTTCAGAAGCCTTGGGTTTTGGCTTACAGAACAGTCTTTGAAACTTCAATGCTTGTTTTGCTGACAATAGGTTTTGAAGGATGGCCTTTTGTTAAGTTTGCTAAATTTATATTTGGAGATGGTATTTATAAAGATCACTTAAGTAGTTTTGTTATATCCTGATTGGCATGTGAAAGTAAAACTTTCTAGATGTAGAGCTGTGATAGTCAGGAAAATGGCTCCCCAAAAAATATCCACATCCTAATCCTCGAACCTGTAAATGTTACTTTATTTGCAAAAAGGGTTTTTGTAGATGTGTTTTAAAGATCTTGAGATGAGCTTACTTTGGATTAACCAGTAAGCCCTAAATACCATCGCAAATGTCCTTATAAGAGACAGAGCAGAGAGAAGTCTGGCATGCACACAGAGGAGAAGGTGATGTGAAGATGGGGACAGAGATTGGCCATAAACCGAGGAATGCCAGCAGCCATCAGAGGCTGGAAGTGGCAAGGAACAGATTTTCCCCTCAAGCCAGCGGAGGGCGCATGGTCCTGCCAATACCTTGTTTTATTTCAGCTAATAAAACAGATTTTGAACATCTGGCTTCCAGGCTGTGAGGAATTAAATTTCTGTTGTTTTAGGCCATCGAAGTTTGTGGCAATCTCTTACAGTAGCCACAGGAAACTAACACAAGGCTTCTCATACGTTATTGTACACACGAATCCTCTAGGGAAAGGATGCAACTGAAATTCTTATTCAGTGGGTCTGACGTGGTGCCCCAGATGCTGCTGCATCTTTAACGAGGCTCCTGGGTGATGCTGATGTTGCAGGTCAGTGGACCACACCGTGAGGAGCCAGTTTAAGAAGGTAAATATGGAGCAGAGGTGAGCATAGAAGTGCTTACTGAACAGAGAAGTCAGGCAGTTTTATGAAAGTGTTTTGAGCCCATTCTCTCATTTATAGCTCCTCCAATCATGTCCTGTTTCCACTGACAGAGGAAAGATCAGAATTCAGGCAGCTGCCCAGATAATTGAGATAAAAATTAATTAGGTGATGACCTCATTTTCCTCTGTGGCAGTTCAGACCTGGCTAAAAATGGTATGTGGCCATTGTAAAGTCACAAAGGGATAATTGCTTCGGCAGTCGCATCTGTAATGTGTCTTCATTTTCCGAGCGCCAGTGGAAATTTCTGTACCTATTGAGAATGAGTGTGGGTGCGGAGGGTTCATTTAATTTTAAAAGCCATAAAAGCTGAAAATTACAAGCAAACCCCACACTATGGCTAATTCTAATAATAGAAAGGGTTGGTAAAAGGTTTAGCTCTGTAGCCTAGGACTGATTTAGCAACAAAGTTGAGTTTAGCATTGTCCTTTGGGTGGTTTTTAATTTGGTGTTTGTCTTCTACTTAAGATATTGTGGTACAGAACAGCAATGGAGGAGGAACCAATTTACTTAAATACAGACTCCTTTGACAATGGACAAGGTACAGATGAAGAGGGCAAAGGAACAATGTGACACTTGGGTGATGCTGAAATATTATACAACTTCCCTTAGAGAAGTGTCTTGGTCAATTTGGGCTGTTATCACGAAATACCTTGGACTGCATAATTTATAAATAATATAAACTTATTGCTCACAGTTCTGGAGGCTGAGAGGTCTAAGATCCAGGTGCCAGCGGATTCAGTGTCTGGTGAGGGCTTGCTCTGGGCTTCAAATGGCGCCTTGTTGTTGGGTCCTCATGTGTAGGAAGAACATAGCAGTCCCCTTCAACCTCTATTATATGAGCATCAATCCCATTTATCAGAGCTCTGGCCTCCTGACCTAATTACCTCCTAAAAACCCCACCTCTTAATATTGTCACATTGGAAATTAAGTTTCAACATGTGCATTTTGGGGAGGATATGTTGAGACCATAGCAAGAAGTGTCCTCAGTCTTTTTGGAGGTGACATTTATTTAGAAAATTGATTTTGGGCTCTCTCTTCTCTTCTTTATCATTCCGCTCCAGAAAACCTTGAGGGTGCTGTGTAGCATTTTATCTTTTTTTTTTATTGTGGCAAAATATACATAACATAGTATTTACCATTTTAACCATATTTATGTGTAGAATTCAGTGGTATTAAGTACATTCATACTGTTATGCAACCATCACCACTATCTATTTCTAGAATGTTTTCATCATCCCAAATGGAAACTCTATACCCATTAAACAATATTTCTACATTCGTCCCTCTCCCCAGTCCCTGGTAACCTCTATTTTACTTTCTGTCTCTATGAATTCGCTCATTCTAGGTACCTCATATAAGTGGAATCATATATTTGTCTTTTGTGTCTGGCATATTTCACTTCCATAATATCCTCAAGTTTCATCCATGTTGTAGCATGTAGAAAACAACATCATTTCTTTTTATGGCTGAATAATATTCCATTGTATGTATAGATCATATTTTATTTATTAATTTTTCTGTTGATGGAGACTTGGTTTGTTTCTACCTTTCAACTATTGTGAATAGTGTTGCAATGAACATTGGCATGCAAGTGTCCCTTTGAGTTCCTGCTTTTAATTCTTTTGTGCATGCCTGGCACTAGGACTGAGGGTGGCCAAGGATATCTGCTGGCATCTGCTGGCATCTGCTGGCCAAGGCACTGGGACTGAGGGTGGCCAAGTCCTAGATTGTTTGCTCTTTATGGGTGGGCGTGGGTGGCGCCTGTGAGACAGACCCCTGAATGGGAAGAGAGGGGAGATGGGCCTGACTGTGGGTTTCTAGCAATGCACCCAATATTTTGAGTCTATCAGGTCTTGCAGAGATTCAGAACATTTGATAGAATGCTGAGTATAGTGGGTGAATGAGATTATGTAGAGGCACAATTGTGAAATAAAGTATTTATCATCCACATTTTCTGCTTTTTTTTCTTCTTCCTGCTGCCCTCCCCCCATTACACAAACACACACATGCACACACACACACGCACATGTATGCTTTAGAGTGAGAAGATTGTCTACACCTGCCTCATTTGACAGGTGAGAAAATCAAGGATCACAGAGCAAAGTCTTAAATATCTCACGAGTAATCACTGGCAGAGGCAGAGTTTGAAACCTGCAATCCCTCCATTCCTGCCCACGCCTCATGCAGGTTCCTGCCATGTAGTGATTTAAAGGCCTCGTGTAGAATTTCAGTCCCACTATATTGGAATGAAGCATTAAGAGACTTGGGTTCCAAAGTGGCCTAGTTTCTAATTAGCAGTTGGAATTTGGGAAAGGGCCAACATTTTCGAACCATAGTCTCCTCATTATTTTAAATGGGATAGTCCTACCTGCTCTGCTCACAATCTGCTCACACATCTGTTATTTCAAATCAGATGGCTTGAAAACATATGAAATGCCCTATACATGTCAGATGCCAAGGAGAATGTGAACAGTGGTGGGGGGTAAATTCCTGCATTCCTTTGGCTTGGAAATATTGCGCCAAGTTGTGCAGGAGTGGGGAGGGGAGAATTCTGACCTACTTCTATGTGTGCTCATCTCTCTCCATCCTTTCCCTCACTTCTCTTTCTCTCCTTTTTATGTCAGCTCTGTAGGGGACAGGGAGGTACCTGGGCTGCATAGGAGCAGAAAGAGCCTGTGCTGAGAAGTCTGGCTGAACTAGGGCAAGCTGACAAGGCAGCCTGACAAATGCGTCTTGATGTCTCAGTCCACTGCCAGTGTGCCAAAGGCAACAGGCCTGGTGACTGTCAGTGGCATTCCAGCTGCCATCGGAGCCAAAGGCACAATGACAAAGTGGGACAAGTTTGTATGTAATGGCCTTCTGCTTTGCTTTCGGGATCCTTGTCCTTTCTTTACCCTCTTCTATTTTCTTTCCCCAATCCGACGCTGACTTCCAGCCACCTAGTTTCCATGTTCTGAGCGTCCAAAGTTCTTCCTTGCCATCTGCTTCTTTCCCAGAAACAGTTTTTTAAATAACCTTGCTCTTCTGCACCGTAATCACAACACTGACATCTCAAACTCTGGAAGGTACTGATCTGATTTAAATAATTTATACAAAGGTGAGAATTGATAAGCTTAACATAGGTGATTCGCATTTGTAATAAGAGATTGTTGAAACATTGAAACACTTATTGGTATATTAATACGGGGGTGGTTAACAGAGAGCTACTTTCTCCCTCTCTTATTCCAATCCACATCTAATGGAGCGATGTACATCTAATGGGAAGTTTCCTTCATTCACATGTGAGGCCCTGCACATGTGTCATTTTGTCTTCAGGTGATCCTATGAAGGTATTAGTCACATTTTGCAAACGAGGAAACTGAGGCCCAGAGAGGTCCAAGTCACACAGCTTGTAAGAGGCAGTGTTGGATTCAAGTCTAGCTTTGTCCCATGTTTTCAGCACAGTTCCACGTAAAGGACTAGAACCCAGAGTGGGTTCTGGATTCTAATCTACGTGGTGGAAGTGAAAGGGTGAGAGATGGAGCTGGAAGTGACAGTTGAGAGCACGCTGTGGGGGCCTTGTGTACCGGGCTAAGGAAGGACATTTGACTTCCCGTGTAGAATAAGGAGACTATAAGCATCTGCTGGACCATCCATGTCTTTTCCCCCAGGATCCAGAATAAAATGCCCTGCACATGGCAGGAGCCAATGTCTTTTCTCCATCCTTCCTTCTTTTGTTACTGTGGGTCCCAGGCTTGGCTTTCCTCACAGAATCCTGATAGGCAACATAGCTGTCTTGGGAAGAGGGTGGGTGATATAACTGGAGAGAGGAGGAAGATGTTGGGAGTAAGGAACAAGGGAAGAAAGAAGAAATATTACTCATCAAGAGCAGAGTTTCCTGGGACTTTGGTAGGAGTAGGACAGCAAAAATGAGCCTCCTCTTTGCCACTTGGCACTGGTATCTTCCCATTGATATCTCTAAGGCAAAGAGAACTGGAAATGGAGTTAAATAATGAACAATTAATAGATTTCATGTGTATGTAGGGCTTTAGACTGTCACTGTTTATAAGGGTCCCAAAGGTTGGGGAAGGGAAATTGAAAAATTAAAAATAACTGACTACTAAAGAAATACTGAAAATTCAGTCATTTTTTTGACATTTTAATTATTGTCATCACTTTGACTTTCCCTCCCAAACCTCTTGGAGAGCAAGGACGTACACAAAGAGGGCTGGATGGGCTCATTGTGTGACATGTGATGCCTGGTCAGACGCTAAGAGCTCTGTCTGTAATCGACCTCCTATGCAAGTCAGTTCTCATCTCTTGCTCTGTGCTGTGCTAATGAATAAGTTGTTTTTGTATTACATAAAATTACCTCCTAATTATCCCTGCATTCTCATCTATTTCACAGCAGCGACGAAGAAGCTGAGATTTCTCTGGCAATTAGGTCTGGTTTTAATTTCTTGCCTCTCTTGTACCTTGATTTCTCTTATCTTCTGTTTTTGCATACACTGTACCCCATTTTTCAACTCTTGTGGTTCATACTGCATAACAATATTGTTTGCTGAATGCCTCCTGTGTGTCAGGTGCTTTATCCACGGAATCTCTAGTCCTCATAATATCTCCATGACAATGGCATTTTCTCTATGTTACAGGTGTGGAAAATTTAGGCTTAGAGAAAAATTGACTTGTTAAAGTCCATCCAGGTGTTAAGTGACTGAGCTGGGACAAAGATCCAGGCCTGTCTGACTCTAAGCCCACACTCGTTTCTACAATGCTTGGTTTTTCCCAATACTTTGGAGGTGGGGGAGGTGGGGGAGGGAGGTAACGGTTATGTGTTGGGGAATGTTCACAGTATTGAGACTGGCCTCTGACAACCAGCTCCTATATATACTCTGCCATCTACATGGAAACTACTAAAAAATTCCTGGGTTACAGAACAGCTCAGGGTGGGTCACATTGCTCATGGGGGTATTTTTGTCCACTCTTCAGAGCAATCTGAGTTCCCTCTTTCCTGCCAAAGCAAAGCCAATGTTCCACTTGCCAGCAGCCCAGTCCAGCCCTCATCACACTGGGGTAGGGGTCGAGGACTTCTCATCTTCTTGTTGGGCAGTCTTAGCTTTTCAAATGTAGGTGTTTTGTTGGAAATTTGTGGCTAGGAAACTTACACTCAGGAAAAAAAATAGAATTAAGGAAAGTGAAATGCACTTTTTGTGACAAAGCCTGTTTACTCGTTCTGTTTCTTTTTCTCAACAACTTTTGCTATACCTGAATGCCTCCCTTAGTAATTTATTTTCATTTGAAGAAATATCTAAAAAAGATAACTAATATTTATTATACAAAATGGCGTGTTCACTTAATCCTCGCTGTGGCACTATGAGAGAGAGCTATTTTTTTTCAGTGTGTATGGGAGGCCCTGAGAGGTTAATATAACTTGACCAACCTCAGCTATCTATAGACCTCTGGGTGCCAGTTCAGGCCTGGATAGCTCCAGTCCCTTTCCCCCACCGCATGGAGCCTGGCAGGAGCCAAGGAAGGAGCCTGCCTGAGTGAAGAGCAGAGATGGTAGGTGTTGCCAATCAGACAACTTCAGGAAATTTAGTGTCCAGGACCTGCTAGGTGCTGGAGCTGTTATTAGAGAAAGGGGGTGAGGTGGGGATGGGCCAATAGAAACAGCAACATGACCAGGGAGCATCCACTGAGTGCACATGTGGTCCCTAGCTTCCAGTAAGTTCATTATTGTACTTCATCCTGTTGCCCATACTGGAAGTAGAAAGTCTGATCTCATCTTACAGGTGAAGCAACTGAGGTCAGAGAGGCTGATATTTGCCCCAGGTCAGAGAGCTAGGCAGGGACAGAGCCAGGCTAGCATGAGGCTAAAGTGTATGATTATGACTATTGTGTATGATGCCTGGCAAAATGTCTTTATTTTTCATGCGTCAGCTAATCTCCACCTGTAGACTGCAGTGGGCAGGAGCATTGAGGCCTTTTCTAATTAATTTCCTAATCCTTTACTCTGAGTAGAAAAAAGACAAAGTCGAGGGGCTGGGTTCTGACACTAAAGTAGGGATTCTTAACTTGGGGCCCATGGATGCCAAGAAGGAGATAGAACCCAAAGGAATCTGTGGGAAAAAATTTTCTCTTTATTTTCTCTAGCTGAAATGTAGCATTTCCTTCAATTATGAATAGAGTGATATTAGCAGCACCCAAGACTTTTCTGTCACCCATAAGAGTTACCCAAATGTTTTGATATCACATAATAGTTTGACAGATATCTCAAGATATCATGTACCCTCACCACTACTGCAAAATTAGGTTTGTTAGACTAATTGCTGGATCCTGTTATTTAATGCATTAATAAAAAGTGCTATATTACTATAGCACAATTTTAAGAAAAAATTACCAGCTGTAATTGCATATAATTAATCAGTTTCCTTTGTAATCCTGTGAATTTTATTTTGTGCATTAAAAACATTATTTTTAGAAGGAGTTCATAGATATCACAGAATACCAGTGGGGTTCATTGCTCAGGAATAATTAAGACCCTGCAAAAAAGCAGCTGGGGCCAAAGATGATTCACACTCCCCAGGTGAGCACTAGAGTGGAGTGTGTCTGTGTTCTCTAGGAAGGCAGGTGCAAAGGAGGGAGGAGATGGTATCTAATAGATGAATGAATGAATTAACTCACAAATACTTATTGAGGGCCACTGTATGCCCTGCACTGTGCTAGACCCTAGGATATCTGTCTCAGGGAAATTATCTTCTAATGGAGAGTAATAGCTCTTAAGCAACAGATATGCAGTAAATAATGCCGGTTGGAGACCTGAACAATGAGAAGGTGCCTCTTGGGGAAGGGGTGAAAGTTTGAGGCAGCTGAGTGCCTGAAATGTAGCCAGCACAACTGAGATATGTTGTGAGGATAAAATATACGTTAGGTTTTGAAACTTAATATTAAAATAAGTATAGATGATCTAATTATTAATAACTTTAAAATATTGATTATATATTGATAATATTTCGGATATGTTAAGTAAATTAAATACATTATTAAAGTTAATTTTGTTCACTTTTACTTTTTAAAATGTGGCTACTTGAAAATTTTAAATTATGGAGGTAGCTAGCAGTATATTTCTACTGGACTGCATGCACTGTGCTAGAGAGTAGGAGGAAGGGTATTTTTGTAGTGATTGCTATGGATTGTGCGTTTGGACATCTTTAAATGTTTTTCAAAGATTTGAATAGAGATTGGAATTTCTATCTCTTTTTTCCACCAAATATTTATTGGACATCTACTAGGTGTTGGGGATAGGTTGGTGAACAAGACAGAACCCTTGCTGCTACAGACTGAATGTTTGTGTCCCCCACCCAAGGCATATGTTGAAATACTAACCCCCAATGTGATGGTATTAGGACGTGGGTGGTGATTAGTGGCCTTATAAAGGAGACAGTGGAGGTGATTGGGAGGCATTGAGACTGGCCCCTGAAGTGATTAGTGCCCTCATAAAAAAGACCCAGAGAGTCACCTCACCCCTTTGGCCATGTAAGGGCACAGTGAGAAGACAGCCAGCTATGAACTGGGAATCCAGCTGTCTTTAGACATAGAGTCTGCCGGTGTCTTGATCTTGGACTTCCCATCCTCTAGCACCATGAGAAATAAATTTCTGGTCTATAAACCATGCAGGCTATGGTATTTTTTTTATAGCAGCCTGAACTGACTGAGGCACTTGCTTTTCTACAGAGGGGGGGTGTGTGTGGGGTTAGACAAGAAACAGACACATTATACGAGATAATTGGGGATTGCTTATAGATGGAGAAAAATAGGACCAGTTGGGGGACCTGCTTTAAATGGGGTTGTCAGAAAAGGCCCCTCTGAGCTGGCATCATTATGGTTTGAAGATAATATGTTTCGATGTTCTGCTGTGGGAAGAACATCAAAGCCTCCACTCACAGTCTCACCGTCCTGCCTTGCCTCTTCTGACTGCGTTTAGCATTAAAAGTAGGCTTCACATTGCAACATAAGGCTTTTCTAATTAGTTTTATTTTCTTCTCCTTTAAAAAAATGTGGCAGTTTCTCAAGTGTGTCAGGTAGGGAGGCAGAGACTGCAAGGATGAGTGTGCTCATGAGCCCCGGGAGACCGTGTTCCAAATGGTTTTGGAGGAATTCCCTCAGCAGTCGGTCCGCAGCGCCATTCAGCTCCCTTGGCACTTACTGAACGGAGTAAATGGGATACTTAGAAAGGGGCCATTCCTCCAGGATGGGTTTTAGGATCCTGTCTTGTAAATAGTGTTTCTTTTTTTATCAGACAATTCTAAAAAGATTGGAAGTCTACCCTTTGGAGTTGTGCTGTTCTACCTCAGTTGCGAGAGCCATTCTCTACTTCGGTTTTTAAATAATGATAATCATAATAAAAATAATGGCATAGTGTTAACTAAGCACTTACTATGTGCAGGTACTGTGCTAAAATGCTTTGCATACATCATCTCATTTGATCCTCACAGCATGAAAGAACTGTATGGTTTGGTGTTGAGTCATTCCCAGACAGCTTGGGTTCGAGTCTTAGTTCCCTCATTACTAGCTGTTTGAATTGGGGCCAGTTACTCAATTTCTGTCCCTCATTTACCCATCTGTAAAGTGAATATAATAATGGGTCCTACTCAGCCCATCCCATGGGTTATGGAAAGGATAAAATGAACTAATATATGTAATGTGGTTAGAGCAGTGCCTGGTCTGTATTCAGCTGTAAGTAAGTAATGATTAGCCATTATTGAAATGCAGTAGTACCACCATTAATCCCATTAAACACATGAGAAAACTAAAGTTTAAATTAAGTCACTTGCCCAAGGTCACATACCAAGGAAGTGACACTGTCCCACTGCTGCGTTGAGTTACTGTGAATGTTGTCTGTGGACTCACAATGCCCCTAGGGAAGGGAAATTGAAAAATTAAAAATAACCTATTAAAAAATAGTGAAAATTCAGTCATTTTATTGAAAAACAAGCAATACAACTTGTTTTTGGCCTTGGGCTCCATAGGACCATATGCTGTAGTGCGCTTGAGAAGTTTTATTTTTGGCAATTCCATTCTCTAACTGTAAAGTAGACCTTTTTCTGCTAACAGCATCTTTCCAGACCCCATTTCTTAGTATGAGATGACAGTATGGACAGGATAATTGGTGGCTTAACGGAGGGATTAGCTGTTTTGCCTTGGAACTTATTCCCTAAATCTCAGGGAAAGAAAAAGCTCATCTGTTAGGTTAACTTTCTGATAACTTGTTGCCTAGAGTCAAACAGGTCTGGGTTTGCATCATGACGTTTGCACTCCCTTGTAGAGTGACCTTGCGCGAGTCACCCATATTTCTGAAACAGATTTTTCATATGTAAAGTGGGAGTGATCATCATGCGTGCCTCCTAGAGTTGTTTCAAGGATTGTGTGAGATCATACATAACAAGACAGGTAATATGAACTGAGGGCTATCTCAACAACTACTCATCATGATTGTATCTACATTACAAATGCAGAAACACATGGGGCTTGTTACATAGCATTGATTCAATACATAGAAGCTGCTATAATTCGATTCCCCAGTGATCTGTGGGTCTTTGGTTTAGTAAGATATTTTCTACTGTTAGAGAAGCCAGGTTAGATCATTGTCTGGTTGACAGTAGGCACATGGAATAACCTATTAGCGCCCTTGAGTAGCTTTGATTTTGGGAAAGTGTATGGGACCTCCCATCTAGCACAAAAGGTCAAGTTGCTGACTACAGGATTAATGTTGGCTCTTAGATTCTTCTGGAATCTATTATTAATCTTGCCATCTAGGAAACAACAGAACCCAAACCTTTATTCTTATCTCTGCCCTTGTTTATCCAACTATCTATTAATATTTGGCTTCTCTACTTGGATGCCTTACAAACCTGTCCCAAATAGAGTTCAAATCTGTTTCTTCTCCCAGTATCTGATCTCAGTAAATAGCAACATCTAACATGTTACACAAAGAAGAAATGTCAAGTCTTCTTTGTCCCCTTTACCTACTATAGACTGTCACTCACCAAGTCCTGTTCATTCTTCTTTCTACATATCTCTTGAACTCTCCTGCTTCTCTCTATCCCATTGTTGTGACCTGGTGTTGTTCTGCTCCTAGGTCACCACCTTGACCTCCTAACTGGTCTGCTGACCTCAGTGTCACCTTCTTCCCATCCATTTGCTCTGTCTCCTGCAGGTAGGTAATCTTTTAATGACACTCCCCTGTTTAAATCTCTACAGAAGCTTCCCACTGCCTGTTGGATAGCACCCCACATCTTTCCATACCCAACAAGACCTTGCATGATCCAGCCCTGTTTTCCCCTCTGTTGCACCTGCTGCTCCCTGGATCTAACAGCGTGGGCCCTCACCCACCCTGGGACCTTGTGCATGCAGCTACTTCTGCTGGGAATGGTCTCTCCCCACACCTCTTCCCTGACTCCCCTTTCCCAGGTACTTCAGATCTTGCCAGAAATATTTAAAATATCTCTTTCAAAACGAAGTATTCCACATTCCAGCCTGGTTGCACCCTGTGTTATAGGCTTACAAGCTTTGTGCAAATATCTACCACATTGGTGATTGTTTGCTTACTATCTGTCTTCTTTGCTAGAATATAAGGTCCATGATGGTTTTCAATTTTTGCTTAAATCAGAAGGGCCTGCCATCCAATTTACTTATTAAGAAAGTGGAGCCTATGGAGTGAAGTCTTCAGTTTCCTAATTTGCACATTTGCTATGAATGTAACTGAAATGTGAGTGGGCAATTGAATCCCCCTAAACATTTATTGGATTATATCCAACAACTTCATGCAGAAGTCCAATTTGTTTAGTCATTCAAGCCTTTTCCTTTTGGCCATTCATTCATCCATCATATATTTTTTAAGCATTCCAACATGTTAAGAATTATTCCGAGTGTCAAGGATAAGGCTGTAAATAAGAGAGACAGAGCCCCTGTCTTCAAGCAGTTCCCATGTGAAGGTGAGATTACAGACGATAGGTCCATCAGCAAACAAATAACATAATCCAGGTACTAGTAAGTGCTAGAAAGAATATAAAACCACATATGTGTGTAGGTTGGGCATCTGCTTTAACTAGACGTGGTTGCGGAGACCTCTTGGAAGAGGTGACATTTGAGTTGAGACCTGAAAGATGAGGAAAGATGAGGTTGAGACCTGAAAGATGAGATGAAATTATTTATTTGTTCAATAAATATTTGTTGAATAATATGCAAGGTGGTAGGTACTGAGCATACAATAGTGAACAAAGCAAACAACAAACAAGATTAATAAGTAAATATAAGGTATGATAGTCAGTGATAAGCACCATGCAGAAAAATAAAGCAGGGGAGGGGGTTAGGAAGTGTGTGTGTGTGTTTTGTGTTTGTGCATGATATCGGTTGTTATTTTACACAGGGTGGTGAGGGAAGGCCTCACTGAGAAGCTGACGTCTCGAAGGCCCTCGTTGGGGTGGGGAACCTGCGGCCTTGGGGCCACATGCGGCCCTCCAGATCCCCAAGTGCGGCCCCTCGACCAAATCCAAACTTCACAGAACAAATCCCTTTATTAAAAAGATCTGTTCTGTAAAATTTGGATTCAGTCAAAAGGCTGTGCTCAAGGATCTGGAAGGCCACGTGTGGCCCTACGGCCGCAGGTTCCCCACCCCTGAAGTGAATGGAGTCAGGGGAAAGAAATGGTAGGAGATGGACTCAGAGAGGTAACGGGGCCTCCCGGGAGGGATTTGGATTTTCTTCTAGCTGTGTAGAAGGCTGCTGGAGAGTTTTCAGTGGAGGAGTGACACAGTCTGATTTGTAGCTCTTTGGGGAGATGGCTGATGGGAAAGCAAGTCGGGGAGACCGTTAGGAAGCTGACACATAAATCTCCATTTTGGAA
This sequence comes from Cheirogaleus medius, assembly GCA_008086735.1. Classification (NCBI taxonomy): domain Eukaryota; kingdom Metazoa; phylum Chordata; class Mammalia; order Primates; family Cheirogaleidae; genus Cheirogaleus; species Cheirogaleus medius. The sequence goes on along the minus strand of VBSM01002217.1, from coordinate 26,661,036 downwards.
CAATTTAATTATGATCGTCTGAACTCAGGGAAATTACAAAATTCCTTATTAAGAACTGTCCTTAGGGGAATTTTGTTTGCTTTGTGAGGATGGCTCTGTCGCCCTAGGCCCTAACAGACAAAACCTCGTGTTCCATAAACTGACAGAGAAAATTTAGTTCCATAAAATGGTGGATCCTGAACATCATACTGGACAAATACCATGCCCCCTTTCAAGTATGCCGTCGGTATCCTTTCCAAATAACCCTTCCACGGGTTGCTGAGGTGTAACCAGAGGCAGCTCCTCCCCTCCCTGAGTGCGCCAAGTCCCCCTCCTCTCGCCCAAGTGGCCGAGCCCTCTCCCCTGCTGACCACAAGGTAATCCTTCAGCAGATACTAGGTCGCTACCAGGATGAAAGAGAAATTTTATACAGGATACACAGAAAGAATTTTGCTGTGTTAAGGAACTGGGTATGGTCTGGCTGGGAGGATTCCTTTTTTTTTTTTTTGCCTTCCTGCACAGCTGTTTGTAGAAAACAACAAAGTTTGTTTAGGATGGTAACTCCGTGGTCTTATATTCCACAACATCCAGGCCAGGGGCCTCTCTCTGAGTCAGCCTAGAACAGAATCCAGCTCCAAGCTGGAGGTCCAGGGTTGATTGCAGCTTCAGGCAGCAGAAGGCACTTTGGACTGAGGCCCATGGCTTTTTACTGGGTGTCCTGTTGGATGAGGAATCTTATCAGACCCCAGGGAGGGGACTAGGCCATGGCTATAGTGACAGAGATTGCATTTCCTGCTCGTGCCTGGTGGGTGAAGGTTCAGAGCAGTTTCTATTTGATTTAGACAGCTGTAGAAATATGACATTTTAAAACTCTGAAGGGCTGCAGAGTTATATCCGTGCCCACCATGGCAGCACGGTCATCTGGGCAGAGAGCTGTGTGGGTTTCTATTTAAAAGCCACAAAGTTCAGCAGTCACCTCAGGTGTGTGACTGATGGTGGTACCTTGCCAGGGTCCTGAGGCTCAGCACACATCACAGGGTTGAAATGCTGCCAGAGTCGCTCCTTTGGTTTGACAGTGATGAGGGTATGTGAGGGCTCTGGGCCTCTTTGCTTCCCTATAAATACAGGCGGCACAACTCTACTCTTGGCTTGCACACAGTCATGGGAAATGACGGGATCGGTCATGACAGAATGAAATAGAAGCTTGCAGAAATAATAACTGACATTTGCAAAGCCCTTTAGAGTTCTCACACACTGTCTTAGTTGGTCCTTACACTATGGGGCAGGTTTATTATTATCATCCTACTTTTATTGGTGAGGAAGCTGAAGCTCAGAGAGGTTGGGATGTGTGCCAGGTCACACAGCTCTCAAGAGGCAGAACAAGGGCTAAAACCCATTAAACTCAACATGACTCGTCCCTGTCCCCTGGAGTAGCTTTTTCTTCTCAACCTCACTTTACATTTAGAGAACTGAGGCACAGAAAGGATCAAGTTCATCCTGTTCGGGTTCAAACCAGACCTCTGACTTTAGGGTCCATGCTGTTAATGAACGCTTGATCTTTTGAATGAAGCAGTCCTGTGGAATGAGGCATGATACGTGCTGACATTTTTTCATGTGTATCTGTAGGCAGAGCAATGGAGAATCCGGTACCCCCAAATCTGCTTGTTTGAGGGAATCCTGTAGTGTCTGAGAAACACAGCTCAGGGCTCTGTGCTCCATTCTCTGGGGCACCAGTGTGCAGTCGTGTCTGGTTGTGTATGACTGATGAGCCTTAGAAAGCAAAATTGGAGTGGTGGCGAAGAAATAGTGGAAAATGTATGAGTGTTAAAGTCATGTCAAAGGTGCAAAACTTTTAAAAAAATACTATTTTAACATTTCATCTCTCCCCGGCCAAAGCAATACATATTCATTGTGCAAAAGATAGAAAACATAGATATGTGAAAACAGAGGAAGAAAATTCACCTGAAATCCTACCACCCAGAAAAAACCAGTGTTAATTTGGTGCATATCCTTCCATGCCTCTCACTGTATGCATATATAAAAGGCATTGTTAAGGCTCTTGATACATATCGCCAAGTCTCCTTCCCTAAAAGCTATAGTTTGCCTTTCAATCTTCAGTGCATGAGAGGGCCTTCACCACTGTTGTCTCCTCACCAGTGCCAATGGGTAGGATCATACAACATTGTCAGTTTGCTAAGCAAACATAATATCTTTGCTTTAATCAATACTTTTTGCCACACCTCTTAAGATTTTTAGAATGAAGGAAAATAGTAGCTCTGGAATATGGAACTTTTATTCTCGATCAGCTTAGCTCCCTGCCCCACCACCTCTTTCCCCCTTCCAGCTGCTGGAGCCCCTTGACTGAGGACATTGTCTCAGTTTATAGAGGCCAATCTTGAACTTGATCAAGGAATCAGAAATACTCCTTGTGTTTCTCATCTGTGCCTGTACCTTAGAACCACTGGGGAGCTCTAAAACATGCCCCAGGCTCTGGCTGCACCCTGAGCCAATTAATTTAGAATCTCCGGAGGAGGAGATTTTCTCAGTATGTGTCAGTGTTTTCTAAAGCTTCTCAGGTGACCTATAGAAAGCTCTAGATCAGTAAAAGGGTGATTCAAGTCAAGCTGGCCTTGATGTTAAGTCTCCTGTTTGTGGGATGTGAACGTCTCTGGCTTTCTCTGGAGACAGTCTCCACACTGATCCCCCACAGAGCTGAGCAAGGAGCCCTGAACTATTTCTCAGACACTGCAGGATTCTCTGAAATCAGCAGATTGAGGGCACACGATTCTCCTGCAGATACACAGGCATAAGAAAAAAACCCAAAAGTACCTTTACTTCATGCACAGAATTTCTGCTATTTCTTACCTGTGTGAACTTAGGCAATTACACCCCAGTTTGGGGATAATAGTACTTCACAGGGTTTATGAAACGACTGTGAGATAATATGTGTTGTGTTTTTCCCAGCACCTGGTCTACTCACCCAACTACTCCTGGTTTTGATTTCCTGAGGACTCCCACTCCTCTGCGGGCAGCCCTGCCTGTCTCTGGGGTGGTCCTGGGGTGTTCAGGCCTGGTGTGAAATGCTCCCGAGCCAGTGTGGGGGCGTCTGCCCGCATCCATTTCCAGTGTGGCGTCCATCTGCCATGCTCACGATCACAAATGTGTGGAGATGGGCCTGGGCACCTCTCCTCTGGATAGCGCTGCCTACACACTGATGGTGTTTTTCTTCTGGGCTTCTTTTTATTGATAACAAGCATATGTAATAACCCACTTTTTGTCAGCATATTCTTTCTTTCCAGAGCACAACGCAATTCCTGAGTGTCAGCTTCTTTGTCCAATTATTATTCAGTCATGCCTCCCTTGGGTCACCTTGAGTGGATGTCATGTTGGCTGTTTGAACAATCCCTGAGCTTATATCGACAGTTGGTTGATCTGGTTGGTCACTTAGACATCTCTGCTCTCCCCAGTCATGGTATCCAAGCTAGATAATGAGGATGCAGGCTTTGGTATCTCTGCCTGGATTTGAATTCTGGCTTCACTACCCTGGGAAAGTGAATTCTCTTTTTTGAGCCCTCAGTTACCTCATACAGAATGAGCATAATGGTACTCTGCTCACTGGTTTTTTATGGCAATGCTCAAGTGAGAAAAATCTTACTATTTACCTGAATTATCACAGCTGGGAAGTGTTTAGGAAAAGCAAAGTGAGGATTTTATATACCTCAGATAAATAGGATAGCTGTTCCACTAACATGATAAAGTCTAGGAAATTTTTAAAAATTATGTATATGTCTAGTGAAACTGACAAAGTCTATAATGGATGGTGTAGCTTTGGCTGGAGTAGGAAGATGGATTATTGGGAAGATCGAACAAAGGACAGAGAGTTTTAGAAACTGAGGGCAAATCTACTAAGAAAATCCATCCTTGCAAAAGAGTAAATCAGATCAAGTGGGTGATGGGGTTTGGTTGCATGACAGTTTGCAGCGACAGTTTTCTCTTTGCTGCCCGACTATAGGTGATAAAACTATAAAGTAGTAGAGAATCACGGTATCACCCTGTGGCACCAAACAAGCAAACTAAGAAAGCATGAATCAGAAAGACATGATTATCCAGTAAAAACATTTTTCAAAGAATTTAGATGCCTCCCCAAAATGAAGTTTTCTTAAAAAAACTGATTTCTGAGATGGCTAAAGAAGGAAGATTTTTCCTCCTGGAAGAGAATACAAAGAGGTTCCCACTTTAAGGAAACCTTGTATACAGAAAAGCCAACTTTCAAAGTCCGTAGAATGGGGCACATACACTTCTGTGAATAGGCACAGCACAACATGACCTTTTAAGGTGATCTACAAGGATTCTTTAGATAGGACCTCTTTGATGTGTTCAAAAGTTCATTTTCCTCTTGTCTAGGGAGTAGGCAGTAATGTGGAGTACAGAAACTGAAAACTGAAGTTTAAAAGTGATGATAAATTGAAGATTGACCAAAACTGTGAATAAAGCTATAATGGGAATCCAAGGAAAAATGAAAAGAGAAATTATAGAACAAAGTGAGGCCAGCTTACATTTTAATATAATTTAATGCAGAGTATTTTAAGCAGTAGAAGTTGTATAAATTGAAGTTGTTTGTTAAGTTGTTTAAACTGAAAAGAAGTCACTTTTCAGAGTAAATATCTTATATAAGAGACCTACATGGAACTGTTAATGGCAGTGCTTTGGTCTGAATGTTGTGTCCCCTCAAAATTCATATGTCGAAACCCTAACCTAGGGTGACGGTATTAGAAGATGAAGCGCTTTGGGAGGTAATTAGCTTATGAGGGCTGAGCCCTTATGAATGGGATTAGTGCCCTTATAAAAGGGGCCCAAGGGAGCTTGTTCCATCTCCTGCCACTTGAGGACACAGCAAGAAGGCAGCATCTATGAACCAGGAAATGGGTCCTCACCAGATACTGAATCTTCTAGTGCCTTGATCTTGATCTTTCCAGGCTCCAGAACTGTGCGCAACAAATGTCTGGTGTTTATAAGCCTCCCGGTTTATGGTATTTTGAACAGACTAAGACGGGCAGGACTCTGGCCCAGCTGTGAACCTGGTGAATTCTTGGTCTTGTCACTTATAGCAGCAATGACAGTTTGTGCAAATCTGATGAAGCAATACATTGAGAGATCAAACATGCTGATGACTCTCTGGGGAGCTGATGTAGGACCCTCCCCCCCCCCATCTCTACTCTGGCACTGGACACATTTGAGTCAGATGGTGCCTCCTATCACTCCTGGCTTGGCCCTACTGGATAGTAAAGTTTTGTTAGAAAAGTTTAGAGTGCAGGAGTGACTTCAGGGTCTGAGATGAGGGACCCCTCTAGAGGCAGGATCTGGATGGGCTCAGGTGTGACAGGTCTCTGAGATTGCTCCTTCAGGCCCCTGGGCATGCTCGTGTGTGCTGGGGGGTCCTTCACCACGCTGGGCTGCAGCTGCTCACACCTCAAGCTGCTCTTGAGTTCCAGGGATGACAACAGACTCTTCTGAGAGTACTTTGTCTCAACATTTTCAGAAATGATCAGCTACATCTCACTTTTAACCACTCTTGAAGTGAGGATTACAAGACACCTCCTCAGCCCCCGACTAGCCCAGATGGAGCATTGTCCTGGTCTGTGGAATAGCTGTCACTTTGGTGATTGAGTTTAAATCCTTCAAGGTCTGGCAAACATCCAAGAACACTTTCCAAGGCTGGCTGAGGTTCCTTGCTGTATCTATGAGCAGGTGTGCCTCAAGAGGTCACCGCGGGCACACCAGCTCTCCTCTCTCCTTGCGGCCAGCACTCTTCCGAAGTCCCTTTTTAGCTCAGATGCTGAAGCCTGACGCTGCCTGCACAGTACACAGTGGGCTGGTGGAGCGTTCTCACTCAGTCTTCCTCAACGGCGAAAAATACTAGTATTGTCAGGTTTATACGTCAGTGCAATATTCAGTTACATCAATGTGGGGGGCCACTGTATTAGTTTGCTAGGGCTGCCATGATAAAATATCACAAACTGGGTTAAACAACAGAAATTTATTCTCTCATAGTTCTGGGGGCTGGAAGCCCAAGATCAAGGTGTCAGCGTGGTTGGCTCCTCCTGAGGCCTTTCTCCTTGGGTTGCAGACAGCCAGCTTCCTTCTGCAGCTCACATGGTCTTTTCTCTGTGTGTACACATCCCTGGTGTCTCTTTTGGTGTCACATTTCTTCCTCCTATAAGGACACCAATCAGATTGGATTAGGACCCACACTAATGGCCTCATTTTAATGTGATCGTGTCTTTCGAGGCCCTGTCTCCAAAGACAGCCACATTCCGAGGTACTGGGGCTAGGGATTCGACACATGGATTTTTAGGGGCACACAATTCAGCCCGTTGCAGTCACCTCTTTTTCTTTTACTCACAATGTGAGGAGTCAGACTCAGGTTTTGGAGCAGAAAAGGAATCAGGCCCATGTGAAGCCAGTCTGAGGAGGAAAGAGTTCCGGGAAGAGGTGCGGGGGTCTGTCTACTTGTGCCTAGCGGGGCAGCAGGTAAGAACCAGATGAAGTTGCTCAGTCTTGGGAAGGCCTGTTTATCCCCACCTTTTAAAGGAAAGGTGATGCTATAAACCAAATGCCAGTTTTTGTGTGTCTTGAAGCCATTTAACACCCTGCTTTGTAGTCTGCCCGGGTCCCAGGTGTAGCCGCACAGCCTCGCGTTGCCTGCGGCACCATCTAAGTTTGAGCATCTGCCTTTGGCAATTTACACGTGGTTGGCAACCGAGCTGTCTGTCAGCAACTCCCAAAGCCCAGAAAAGCACATATATCTTAATTACAGTGGAGAACACATGCAGGGGCACTGAGGCTGGGGCAGGGGATCCCAAAAGACACATCTAAGGGGAAAGTATCTGTGTAATCTGTTCTGCTGACCTTGAATACTTCTCCTTTGAAAAAGAAAACAGAATAATGGCATATTTTTCTTTTTTGATTTATTGTCTGGCCCTCATCACCCCCTACTCCTTATAGCATTTTGTTTGACAACTAAAAGCCAGGGGATTGCATTAAAATTCTCACAGTGTCTGTTTAATTGCTGGCCTTGTGTGATTTCAGTAAAAGGGGCATGGCGATTGTCCTGGATGTTAGTGTGGTGTCATTAACATTACTTCCAGGGTCTAAGTCTATCTAGCAGCAGGGAAAAGTGATACTTAATTGGATTTTTGCAATCTTAGAGGCGACAATTGCTCGTTTCTTTAGAACCAGCTCGACTCCAGCATTGCATCTACCTATTAACTTCACAGGCAGTTAAATAGAGGAGTATAAAACCACATGACTAACTGTGCTCATAGTAGCTGAAAACCAGATAAGGCAATCATGAAATCCTTTATTCTCCCACACTGTGGGTGCTAAATAAATTTACAGTGATAAATAATAACGCAAAATTTCCCTTTGTTCACAGTCCTCTCACTCCCCCCACCCCCATTCCCTGCTAAAAAGCTCAAATTTGTTAATTGGAAAGAATCTCAAGAAGGTGACTTTGGAAAGCCTTCATAGAAGAAATTGTCAAAGGGAACTTGAGAAGACAGGCCCCAAGAAAGACAGAGAGAGAGACTATGACCATTCCTGGTAGCAGGGGGCCAAGGATGCTTGTGGAGCAGTGGTTCTTAAGCCTGGCTAACCATGAGAACCACTGGGAATCGTTCAACTCATACCAATGCCTGGGCCTTCCTCAAGAAAAACTAAATCAGAATCTCTTGGGAATTCATATTTGTTGAAAGCTCCGTAAGTGATTCTGTATGTAGCCTGGGTTTGTGAGCTTTTGCCATAGAGAGATGACAAAAAAGAATTATGAACTTGGTGGCCAATTAGCTATGAATTTGTCATTGATGGGGTTTTATGAAAGCATATGCTTCTGATCCCCAGTTTTCTCATCTGTAAAATGTAAATAACAATACATCTAAATAAACTTCTTGAAGTAGGTTGTGACTGACCTTCCCTCTGACATTTTCCTCACTGGTTACTATAAGCAGGAACCGAGACATGAACAGCTATTCATTCGGAAGTTGCCATTGTTTTAGGAGATCCTGAATATTTAGAAGTTCTAACTATGAGATTTACATGAAGACACCATCTGCTGTTTCTGGGTATCCAGGGACCACACTGGGATTGCCCAGGATGTGTAAGGAAGTCATAAAAGCTAACAGTCCAACCCAGCCATCGAAGACCTGAGAAACTCAGAGGTAGGAGGGGAGCACAATGATGACTTTAGAAATAGAATAACAGAGTATTTAGGGGATTTATCAGGGTACCCCATTAAAGACACTAATGTATTACCTCCTTGAAATAACATACCTTGCAATCGGTGAATATAAATCATCTATGGGAGGTGTGGGCAGCAATTTTCTAAATATGGATTTGATTATTTAACAAGCCTGAGAGAATGGGGCACGTAGAGCAACTTGGTTTTGATGGAGAAACAGGGAAAAAGGGAAATGAGAGAGTAGTATTTGGTTTCTAGCCTTGCTTTAAAAATTGGTGCTGGATGAATGAAGAACTATATTTGGGTTCCCAAATTACTGAGTTACTCTTTCCCATGAATTTGAGCTCAAAGAAGAACAATTAAAAAGACACAATAGAATGTTTACCAAACACCATGAATAATCAGAAAAAAATGTTGGCAACTTGTGTTGCATCATAGTCTTTCCTCACTAAGAGCAGATGGGCTGGGTGTGATCCTGGATGGCCTTTATACTGTGTGGGGAGGTAGTGGCCACTTGACATGCTTATATAGGTCTTCCTTTCTTCCCTTCTTTCTCTCCCTTCCTCCCTCCCTTCTCTGTTCCTGTCTGCTTATCTCCCTACCTGCATTAGGTACCATAGTGGTTAAATAAATCAGGAAACAAACAAAAAAAATTTAAAAAGCAGGCATTTACTACCGTGTATTAGGGACCTTATTGCTGAGAGCCAAGCAAAGTCCTTTTCTCAAAAGGACTTCTGAGATGGACAGGGGCACAGAGGGGAGGTGTGGCCTCAGGGGTCTTCCATTAACAAGCTTCTTGCTTGTTATCCAGATTTCTTTATTTATTTTAAATGAATTAGGTCCTTGGAAATAAAGTCACAGGACTGGGCAATTTTTCTCCTTGAAGAGTGGCAGCCAAGGAAAGCTGGAAATGCATTAATCATAAATGAGTCAATTAATTACAGCTCTCCTTCCCCCGTGGGGTCAGCACGGGCATCAGTAGGCCCCGAGTTATTTAGAGAATTAGACACTGAAGATGCCCTTTATAGAGCCAATTATGTGGAAATAAATTACTCTTTCAGACGACAATATGCTATTCTCTCAGAACATGTGGGGAGGGGCGTCTTTGTCTCAGAATAGTCTGCATGCAGTTTTCCATGATAAATAAAGCTCTTAAACCATTCGTGGGAAAGCAAAGGTTTCTTCTGGCTCAGGTTCTTTGGGTATAACGATACTTCAGGCTTAGAAAATGGGGAGGGGAGCTGTTTTGCTGAGTGATGTGTTGACATTTGAGTAGGTTTCAAGGAGGTGTGACAGAAACTCCCAGCGCTCCGGGAGAGGCCTCCATGGCAGCAAGTGATGTAAGTCACTTCCTGAGCCCCTCACGCACCCCGCGAGAACAGCAGGGTGGGAAGTTTGACACTGCTCTGCTGGAAATACCCACAGAGCGAACTGGCCTCCGCTGTGCTGGGTGACGCAGTTATGCGAGCTGGCGGCAACCAGCGCCTGAGGAGGGCCAAGGAAGGAGGCAGCGTGCTGGGGAGAGCAGGAGTTTCTGCCCCCCTCGAAGTCCAGGCTGTTCTTTCCCCATCACCAGCCCCTTCCCCTCTGGCCTTCTGTGTCTGACATGTTCAGACCCCCCTGGGACCTGACCAGTGTGAGAGAAGGGGTGGGTCAGGATTGCTCATTGCCGTGTGGTTTGTAATGGGAAAGAACTGGAAATACCAGCATCCAGAAGGGAGTGACTAGAGGACCACAGGGAGCCTTTTCAGCAAGAATATCGCGGGGAAGCTAGGAGAGAATCGGGTGCAGCTCTGGCTCCGGACAGCGAGAATCTTCTAGGTGTACTGTTAAAGGGAAACAGAAAGCTATAGAATCAGACCTATGGTATAATACCTTTATGTAGAACAGCCACAAACAAAATGATACTTTTCCACATGTGTACAAATAAATATATTAGGTTGTACCATACAAAATGGCCTTTTTAAAGGTCAAAATGGGTCAGTCATTGGCAGTTTCCTGTAGGTTAACTTAGGGTTTCCCAACGATGGCACTGGTAACATTCGGGCCGTGTAACGCTCTGTTGTGGGAGCTGTCCTGTGGATGTAGGATGTCTAGCAGCGTCCCTGACCTCTCCCTGCTAGCATCACTTCCAAGTTGCAACAATCAAAAATGTCTCCAGATATTGCCAAATACCCTCCAAGTGGCAAAATCCTCCACTTACCTTTGAGAACTATTTATTTTACTTGATATATGTAAATGCAAAAAGATGAGAAAACATGTATACCAAACTGATTTGTTATCAGTCACTTCTGGGGAAGAGGCTGGAAATGGGGCATTATAGCTTTAGCTTATCTGTGTTGTTTTAAGTTGTCTTACAGTAAAATTACATTCATGTGCTACCTGTGTAATGAAAAAAAATTACACTGGGATTGTGTTTAAACTACTAAAGAGTGAGGGCGGCTTGGGCCTCATATAAAGTAGCAGGAGGAAGCAGGAGGTCGCTGTCCACCCCCTGCTTCCTCGGGTTGCACACAGTCCTGTGCTGTGGCACTGGAGTTTTGGTAAGGCCATTAATGAGCTCTGTCTGAATGCTTTCCTCTCTCTGGGGTGGGGGTGGGGGTTAGGACTTGTGTTGCCTTAGAGAGCTGGGAAGGCTGGAGTGGGGAGGCTCTGGGGGAAGAACAGAGGAACAAGAAAAGCCACCAAATTCATAGATGGGCCCAAGGTCCAGCAGACTGGAGGATAGCTCTAACCCATTGGGTCAGGGTGGATTTCAAAACTGAGGCAGGAAAGGACTCTGGTGCCAGGTTGCAAGAAATAAGCAGAACCAAATCAGGAGGAAACTCTGTGTGTGTGTGTGTGTGTGTGGTGGGGTAGTTGTGCATGAGTGGTCACCTAGAACAAATGTTTGCTATCTGGGGCAGTGGTTCTCAAACCTGGCCTCACATCGGAATCGCCTGTGGGAAAAGAAGAGAACTAGATTTCCAGGCCCCACTTCAGACCGACTGAGTCAGAATTGCTGAGTAAGGGCTGAGCTATCTGTAATTTTCCAGAGACCTCACTGTGAGAAACACTGCTCTGGCATTGGTTTGTGGATATCATGGCCCAATTTAATAAGCTGGGAGGGGAGAAATAATACATGGATCATGGTACTTCCCAGCAGGCTCCACATTCTGCTTTCTCAGTTCCCCAGGCAGTCCCAGAAATTAGGATAGAGGCAATAACTGAGTGGAATATTGGGTTGGTAGTGAGATCAGGAGGATCTTCATAAATTTCCTTTAAAAGTTCTGGACAGGGGCCAAATTTATACTACATGTTTTAATGAGCCACTATTCTTGCTCTAAGATGGCATTTGAAGATACTGGAAGAAAAGGGAAGCCCTATTGACTCATCCCACAGCTATTTATTGAGCTCCTCTGACAATGGACAAAGCTATGAGAGAATCAAAGATGAGTGAGGTGGCTCCACCCAGAAGAGGACTGGAGATTGATCCAGGAGACAGATGTGCAAACAGCTCCTTGTGCATAGGGCAGGATCACATCAGGGTTGGGAAGGAGATAGAAGTGATGTGCCATGAACCCAGCAGGAAGGGCAGTGAACAACTGTGGGACTCTCACAAAGGCTGGAGTATTTTTATGCAGGTGGCTAGAACATTCAGACACAAACTGGGCTCCTTCTGAGTGTTTTTCCCCTCAACTTTTTATTATGATAAATGTTAAACATACAAAAGTTTGAAGAATAGTATACTGAACACCCCTATACCCTGTGTATAGATTCAACAATTGCTAACTAACATTTTGCCATATTTGCTTAATATTTATGAATATTTTTTGGTGTCAGGTTTGAATGTAATTTGTAAAGCCTCATAACACTTCATCCCTAAATACTTTGGCATGCTTCTCCTAAGAATTAGGACTTTCTCTTTATAATTATCTTACCTTAGGAAGTTAACGGAAACTTTATAATATTAAACTATAGGTCATACTAAAATTTCAGCTCTCCTTCTGCTCCTTATTGAACTAGGTTCCATATTAAATTCACGCATGGCATTGGGTTGTTATGTCTCTTTAGTTTTTCAGGATCTTGTTTCTTTGAGAAGTCCAGCCTGACTGTTTCTTAGATTCTGGTTTTATCTATTAATATTTCAGTCTTCCTGACCTCAAGCTGTACTATAAAGCAATAATA
>VBSM01002217.1:26633257-26648554 GCA_008086735.1 Cheirogaleus medius | reverse complement strand
CACATACCCCACATATATGTATAGCTATAGATAGATATAGATCTCCTATTGGTTCTCTTTTTCTGGAGAACCCCAATACAACCTCCCACTTGCAGGTGAGGCAGCTGGAGAGTTTGCCTGGCTTGCTTCTGCATGGTGAGAAGGAAGTGCTACATGAATAGTGACATTTGTTCCTCTTCTGCAAATCAGATAAGTCATCCTTGGCCTCTAGGGATCAGTGAGTGAGAGGAAACCACAGAGAATTGTACAAGTTCCCTCACCTGCATCCCCTAAGAGGGTAGAAAAATTGGGCATAGCAACCAGCATAAAGGCTCAGAGGGAACCTGAAGAGAGGAGATCCATGTATCAATTGGGTGTACTGAGGACTAGAACACACATATTATGCTAACTTAAATAGCACCTCAAAAGGAAGCTGACCTGAGCTAACACTAATAAGAAAAGCCGATTGGAGCTGCATTCAGCCTAGACCAAGAAAGGTACTACTTTAAGATATACTAATAAACACCAGAAATTATTTTCAGCTGTTTGTTCTACATAGAGAATAAAGAACATCTATTCAACTTTGTAGCACAAATTCATAAGCTCTTAAAAATTATAAGAAACATTAACAACATACAAAATATCTTTTGATTTGGATAAATTGGAGTCCATACACATGGTAAAATCCTGACTTGTGACAGACTGAATCTTTCTCAGGAAAGTTTGGATCATTGGCAATTTTAAGAAATTTTAATTTAATTTAATTTTTTACATTGATAAAATTGTATGTCTTTACCATGCAAAACATGATGTTTTGAAGTATATATACACCATGGAATGACTAAATCTATCAAATTAACATATGCATCACATAGTTATCATTTTTGTGGTGAGAACACTTTAGATCCATTCTCTTAGCATTTATCAAGAATAGAGTAATTATTAACTATAGTTACATTGTTGTACAATGGAGCTCTCGAACTTACTCCTCCTGTCTAACTGAAATATTGTATCCTTTGACTAACATCTCTCCAGCCCTTTCCCCCACCAACCATCCCAGCCCCTAGTAACTATCATTCTGTTTCCTACTTTTATGAGATCAACTTTTTTAGATTCCACATATGAGTGAGATCACGCAGTATTCGTCTTTCTGTGGTCTGATTTATTTGACTTAAGGCAATATCCTCTAGGTTCATCCATGCTGTCACAAATGATAGAATTTCCTTCCTTTTGGAGGGTGAATATTGTTCCATTGTGTATCTATACCACATTTTCTTTATCCATTCATCCACTGATGCATGCTTAGGTTCATTCTATATCATGGCTATTGTGAACAATGCTGCAATAAATGTGGAAGTGCAGGTATCTCTTTAACATACTGATTTCCTTTCCTTTGGATAAATACCCAGTAGTGAGATTGTTGGATCATATGATAGTTCTATTTTAACTTTTTTAGGAATATCCATACTGTTTTCCATAATGGCTGTAGTAATTTACATTCCCACCAACAGTGTGCAATAGTTCTCTTTTCTTCACATCCTGACCAACACGTGTTATCTTTGGTGAGGTGATATCTAACAGATGTGAGGTGATACCTCATTGTGGTTTTAATTTGCATTTCCCTGATTATTAGTGATGTTGAACATTTTTTTTACTTACCTGTTGGCCAATTGAATGTCTTCTTTTGTGAAATGTCTATTCAGGTCCTTTGTCTAGTTTTTAATTGGGTTATTTGTTTTATTGCTATTGAGTTGAGTTACTTATATATTGTGGATATTTACCCCTTATCAGATGAATAGTTTGCAAATATTTTTCCCCATTTTGTAGGCTTTTGTCTCTTCACTCTGTTGATTATTTCCTTTATTGTACAGAAAGAAGCTTTTTAGTTTGATGTAATCGCACTTGTCTATTTTTACTTTTGTTGCCTTTGTTTTTTGGGTCATCTTCAAAAAGCCATTGCCCAGACCAATGTCATGGAACTTCTTTCCCTTATGTTTTCTTCTAGTAGTTTTATAGTTTTGGGTCTTACATTTAAATCTATAGTTCATTTTGAGTTGATTTTTGTATATGGCATGAGATAAGGGTCTGATTTCATTCTTGGCATGTGGCTATCCAGGTTTCCTAATAGCATTTGTTGAAGAGACTGTCCTTTCCCCCATTGTGTATTCTTGGCTCCTTTGTTGAAAATTGGTTGGTTGTAAACATGTGAATTTATTTCTGGGATCTCTATTTTGTTCCATTGGTCTATGTGTTTATTTTTACGCCAGTACCATACTGTTTGGTTACTATAGCTTTGTAATATGTTTTGAAGTCAGATAGCTTTGTGCCACCAGCTTTGTTCTTTTTGTTCAAATTGTTTTGGCTATTCAGGGTCTTTTGTGGTTCCATACAAACTTTAGGATTGCTTTTTCTGTTTTTGTGAAGAATGTCATTAGTATTGTCTTAGGGATTGCTTTGAATCTCTACATCACTATGAGTAATACAGACATTTTAACAATATTAATTCTCCCAATCCATAAGCATGGATCTTTCCATACATTTGTGTTTTTCTCAATTTCTTTCATCAACATTTTATTGTTTTCAATGTAGAGATCTTTCACCTCTTTGATTAGATTTATTCCTAAGCAATTTTTTTTGGTAGCTATTGTAAATAGTATTGTTTTCTTGATATCATTTTTAGATAGTTCACTGTGAGTATATAGAAATGCTACTGGTTTTTATATGTTGATTTTGTATCCTGAAACTTTACTAAATTTGTTTATTAGTTCTAACAGTTTTTGGTGTAGTCTTTAGGGTTTTCCATATATTTGATCATGTCATCTGTAAACAGGGACAATTTAACTTCTTTCTTTCTCATTTGTATGCCTTTATTTTTTTTCTCTTGCCTAACTGCTCTGGCTAGGACCTCCAGTACTATATTGAATAGAAGTGGCCAGAGTGAACATCCTCGTCTTGTTCAAGATTTTAGAGAAAAAGCCTTGAACTTTCCCTGTTGAGTATGGTGTTAGCTGTGGATTTGTCACATATGGTCTTTATGATACTGAGGCACATTCCTTCTATACCTAATTTCTTGAGCACTTTTATCATGAAAGGATGTTACATTTTGTCAGATACTTTTTTTGCAACTATTGAAATGATCATGTGGTTTTTGTCCTTCATTATGTTAATGCGATGTGCATATTTATTGATTTATTTATGTTGAACCAATCTTGCATCTCTAGGATGAATCCCAATTGATTTTGATGAATGGTCTTTTTAATGTGCTATTGAATTCTGTTCTCTAGTAATCTATTGAGGATTTTTTTCATCTATGTTCATCAGGGATATAGGCCTGCAGTTTTCTTTCTTTCTTTCTTTCTTTCTTTTTTGGTAGTGTCTTTGTCTGGCTTTGATATCAGGGTGATGCTAGCCTTATAAAATGAATTTGGAAGTATTTCTTCCTCTTCAATTTTTTGGAAGAATTTGAGAAGAATTGGTATTAGTTCTTCAAATGTTTGATACAATTCAGTAGTGAAGCCATTATGTCCTGGGATTTTCTTTACTAGAAGACTTTTTGTTACTGATTCAATCTCCTTACTTTTTATTAGTCTGTTCAGATTTTCTACTTCTTCATAATTCAGTCTTGGCAGGTTATATGTGTCATGGAATTTATCCATTTCTTCTAGGTTATCCAAATTGTGGGTATATAATTGTTCATAATAATCTTTTATGATCCTTTGTATTTTTGTTATATCAATTGTAATGTCTCTTTTATTTCTGATTTTATTATAATAGTTTGAGTCTTCTCCCTTTTTTCTTAGCATAGCTAAACATTTGTCAATTTTGTTTATCTTTTAAAAAAACTGACTCTTAGTTTTGTTGATAATTTTCTATGTTTTTCTTACTCTCTAATTTCTTTATGCTCTGACTTTTATTATTTCCTTGCTTATACTAACATGGCCTTAGTTTATTCTTGTTTCTCTAGCTTCTTGAGGTGCAACATTAGGAGATCTTTCTTCTTTTTTAATATAGGTATTTATTGCTATAAACTTCCCTCTTAGAACTGCTTTTATTGTATCCCATAAGTTTGGGCATATTATGTTTCCAATTTTGCTTGTCTCAAGAAATTATTATTTTCTTTTTCAGAATATTATGGAAGTACAAACATTTGGTTACATATATTGCCTTTGCACCACCCAAGTCAGAGCTACAAGCATGCCCAACCCCCAGACATCATGCACTATACGCATTAGGTGTGAATTTACCAATCCCCTTCTCCCCCTCCCACCTGTCAGATGTCCTATGAAAGTTACTTCCATATGTACACATAAGTGTTGATCAATTAGTATCAATTTGGTGGTGAGTACATTTAGTGCTTGTTTTTCCATTCTTGTGATACTTCACTCAGGAGAATGGGCTCCAGCTCCATCCAGGATAGTACAAGGAGTATTAGTTCATCATTTTTTATGGCTGAGTAGTACTCCATGGTATACATATACCACATTTTATTAATCCACTCATGTATTAATGGACACTTGGGTTGTTTTCACATCTTTGCAATTGTGAATTGTGCTGCTATGAACATCCAAATGAAGATGTCTTTTTTTATAGAATATCTTTTATTCCTTTGGGTAAATATCCAGTAGTGGAATTGCTAGATCAAATGGTAGTTCTACTTTGAGTTCTTTGAGGTATCTCCATATTAATTTCTATAGAAGTTGTATTAGTTTGCAGTCCCACCAGCAGTGTAAGAATGTAAGAATGTTTCCATCTCTCCGCATCCATGCCAACATTTGCTAATTTGGGACTTTTTGATAAAAGCCATTCTCACTGGAGTTAAGTGATATCTCATTGTGGCTTTGATTTGCATTTCCTTGATGATTAGAGATGTTGAGCATCTTTTCATATGTTTGTTGGTCTAATGACTGTCTGTGTTCTTTTGAAAAGTTTCTGTTCATGTCCTTTGCCCACATTTTAATGGGGTTGTTTGATTTTTTCTTGTTGATTTTCCTGAGTTCTATGTAGATTCTAGTTATCAGCCCTTCACTGGATGTGTAGCATGTGAATATTTTCTCCCATTCGGTAGGTTGTCTATTTGCTCTCATGATAGTTTCCTCGGCTGTGCAGAAACTATTACTCAACTTTTTTGCCCCTTAATTTTAGCTCTATAAAATGGAGAAAATGATACCTATCTCTCAGAATTGTAAGGGTTAAATGAGTTCATACATATAAATTGTTAAGAGCAATGCATGGCAAATAGTTCATACATATAAATTGTTAAGAGCAATGCATGGCAAATAGTAAGTAGTCAATAAAAGTTAGCAGTTACTATTTCTTTTTAAAAAATAAATGCAGATGAAAAAGTTCTGAAGGTGGATAGTAGTGTGGTTGCACAAGAAAGTGAATGTACTTAATGCTACTGTACATTTAAAAATGGTTAAAGGGTAGATTTTATGTTATGTATATTTTACCACAATTTTAAAATTAGTTGATGGAGTTTGGCGTGGCAAGATGAAGTAGATTTTGTCTGTGCATCTATTTTTCCTGTGAAATAACATCATTACCTAAGGATGAGATGGGGAGGGTGTTTGATGATTTGAGGAAAGAGAATAGGTGTGAAATAATGAATTTACTAGGAAAGTGTAATAGGGTAGTCTATGGCAGTACAGGCTGCCCATTTGAAATCTGTGGTTATAAATTGGAAGTAAGTTGAGTTGTTAGGAGTGATTTTGGCACAGGGGTGGAGTAAGTGGATTGTTGAGTTAACCAGGGTTGGTATTTTTCCCAGGTGAGTTCAGTAAAAGGAGAACAGGCAAGGCAGTTAGGGTGTTTGCTAGGAAGTGGTCAGAATGCTGAACCATGGAATTCAATACCATACAATAAAATAAAAGGGTAATAAAATAGTCTCAGGCAAATCTGATTAGGAAGAAATACAAATAAAGAAATGAGAAATAGTACATAACAATAGACATGAGAACAATATTATTATTTATTGAGATGGAAACGGCCATAGGATATTTAGATAATTGCTCAAGAATTCAACTCTCCTGAGTCTAACGTATTTTAGTGTTTAACTAGTTTGGAACCTGGCCTCTGGAAGAATTTTTTAAAAGATTTTCTTTTGTATGTGACGAGAGTCTGTTGAACTATTTTCTCTCCCCCTTTTGCTGTCATTTCAGATTCTGAGACAAATTTACCAAAAGTGCCTTGTTAATCTTCCCTCTGTCCTTCAGAGATGGGCAACTTGCAATACAACTCCAATTTGCAGAAGGGTAGATTTAGAGGTGACATCTTCCGGTCATACTTTACCTCAAATGTCAGCAGCGGGACATCTATAATAAGACACTGGAATATGGCTAGAACAAGAGCTCTGGGAATCGGTCTTCTAGGTGTCTGGCAATTGAGTCTTGGATGATTTGTTATTGTTTTTCCCAGAAATTGAAGTTAAGCTGAAGTTGTTTGGAATTTTCAAGCACACTGCAATTCAACTCCACTGGCTTGGACGTACTTAGAAGCAACTGGTGTCCTTCAGTTTTCCAAAGGAGGTGCCGCATGCAAGGTAGATAGAAGAAACTCTACCTGAGTAAATATTACACAGAGAACTAAAGAAGTCACTATAGTTAATAAACCACTCAGCGTTCAGAAGTTCAGAGGTCACATGGCTCACTGTCAGCAAATCCGTCACGTGGCACAGGAGGTGAGACGAAGAGTTGTAAAAAATTCCAGACCCTGTGGAATCTGACTCATGGACTAGACTCAGGACAAAAATCATTCTTTTCAACTATGTTTCTGCACATATTTTTATAGCTAGCAAGACTCCTTTCTATCCAACCTCAGGAAGTATACCTGTATCTATGGCCTCTAAGGTCCTTAGCTGAAAAAAATAAGAATATGGGAGGCTGATATTACTTGGCAGACTCATAACTATTTTCTCTGGCTACATAGTCAACCCTAAGCCATAGGAGTTAAGAGGTGTCCTGAGACAAACCTTCCCTGGACACAACTCTTTCTACAAAATCTCATGACTTTGAGCTATAGAACAACTAACGTCTCAATCCCCTTCCTACATATTCCATCCCTTCTCTAACATATCATCATAATCACTCATGTTCTCACTAAAGACAGGAAGATGGGGGAGGTGAGAGACTCCATGATGTTGTCATCTTTAATTTGCTTTCAGTTCAGGAGATCATAAATGTAAAGGACTGTAAATGTCATAAAGTAGCACCAATATCCTAGGTCATGACCCTGCTAAGAAGTTACTGATTCCCAGTTCAGTAGATCAGACCATATCTGACACACAGTGAGAATCTACTAGTTTATGTGGTTCTTAGCAGATGGTATATTCATGGGAAAGAGGGCGAAGAGAGAAGACCAGGGGGCTGGTGCAGGGTCTCCACATCACATCAGGACAGTACTGATGACACTGAAGATGTTCCACTGTTTGATGCAAAAGAAGAGACAACTAACAGACCAAAAAAATCCAGTGGCATAATTTTTCCATTTATTCTTTCAAGTCAGTGCAATGATCGCCTGTCTTCTCTGTGAGTTGCTTAGCAGCAACTTTATTGCCTGTCAGGTGACAATTCTCTTGTTGTCATGTGACTTTTGGGCAGTGAAAAATGTCACAGGTAGACTAATGGTTGGCCTACGTTGGTGGAATAATATTGATGAAGATGGAAAGAGCCATTGGGTGTTTGAGTCCAGGAAGGTGTTCCCCCAAGAGAATAAAACTGTTTCAGAGGCTGAATCAAGAATCTTTTGGTTAGGACTTATCACCTGTTCAGTGCTGTGGGTGATATTGCCTTTAGTGCTCTCTTCTTCTTCAGAGTAAAGTGGTTGGTGGGGGTTATCATGGGCGCCATGCTCCAAGGTGTGACCTATATGATCATATCAGGTGTAAAGCAAGCAGCAGGAAGAACTTCACTAGCATGTCCACCTTGTATCTGGGAAAGCAGTTTTTAAGACAAAAGCTGCAGATGATCAGACTTCCTGAATAAAGAGAGAAAGCTCTTTTGTTAGATTTTGTTACATTGGGGAACAAACCAAGAGATTCTTGACTTTGAACATTTTAGAGCTCAATCCATGTGGCAATGAAGAGTCGTTGGGTTTGTTTTTCCACTTTATAATTTTATTTTTTAAAAAAAGTAATTTTCATATTAAGTTTTTATTTTATTTTCAGTAGTTGTGGCTAGAAAGTATGTTGTCACTAGAAACACTGTTAAAATTTGTTTTGTGCTATACATATGTACATAGTTATGTGGTATCAATATATCCCAAATTAATGAAAGTGTTTGTGTTCATTTATATATGTAATAGAGACCTTTGCATTTTGATCCATAAAAGATAAGAGGATGTTCTTAGTTTATCACCAAGCTCTATGTGTTTACATATCATTTGTGTAGATTATTTTCAGAAGAAAGTTTTGCTTCCATGATAAGAGTGAGCACTTTGGCTTATATTATTAAAATACGTACTTCATGGTGAAATTTCTTAGATATATCCAAGCAAGTAAAAATCAAATTTGGGCTAGTAGTGTTACCTAGTTTCTAAAATTTTGTTTATTTTTATTTGTGACAGGTCATTTACTTAAGGCCCAATTAACATAAATGAAATCTTCATAGTTTATGTTTAAGGGATACCCAGAGGTTGCTGCTGTTCTATTTATTTTATGGCAAAGATAGCCAGATTCTACTTTGGAACTTCCTGGAAGCTCTTCAGCAGTCCTTGGGCTAATAAAATCTATCTTTTATCCCCAAAAGAGCATTATTCTTATGTCATAATAAGAATAATCATTTAAATACTTGGCATAATAAATGCCTAAAAGACATTTTATTTTATGAATCTTTTTTTCTTGCTATATGGGCTATATGCTTTTGTATTAATGGTATTTCTTAAAGCAATATATTTATATTTAACAGTAAACTAAACCAATCTACAAACTATAGGCAACTGTAAATTCTATTGTATGTACTGTAAACTTTGTTGGAGTCTTTTAATCAGCAGATTATGTTGTGAATGCATTTGTACCTTGTTAAAATATTTTTAAAGATGTTTTGTTTAATTGAATAAGTGTTTCTATTGGAGGGATAGCTTTGAAGGTGCATAAAACTACTGTTTACAAAGAAGAGAGAGAGAGAGAGAGAGAAAGAGAGAGAGAGAGAGAGAGAGAGACACACACACACCAGACTGTGACTGGGGAGACAAGATCATGAAGTGGGTGATAGTCTTGGATTTGGAATGAAAATGACCTGGATTTGAGTCCCAGCTCTTCCATTTTCTATATGTGTACCTTTGAGCAAACTAGCCTCTCTGAAATGTGGTTCCTTTATTCGTAAAGTGGAGGCTCATAATGCCTACTTCGCAAGATAGCAATGAGAATTAAATGAGGGAATGTATAGGAAGCACTGAGTGCAGTATCAATAGTATAGGCATATTATGAGAGTTCAATAATGAGCAATTTTTATTCAGTTTCACAATAAATACTGTTCTTCTAAGGTTAAGCATATTCTCTCCTAAATTAGGGTTGAGCGTACTGTGCTCACCACTTCTCAGCTCTTAGCCAGTCGGTACCAGATGTCCACTCAGCCCCCAGGTGAAGTGAGCAGCCCAGAGAGAACTGAGAAGCATCTGCCTGAACAGCAGCCTGGACAAAGTCCAGCCATAAGGCTCTTACAGCTTTAGAGAATAGCAGTACAAATGAAGCCAACCTCTTTGCTGATGGTGGGTTAAATTCTGAATGTTTCTATAGTAAAATGAATGAATTATTACCGGATGTATTTTTGGAGCACTTGGTATATGTTGAATAAGTCGTGGTTTGGTTCTCAAAGAATTTAAAATCTAGCTGGGGGAGATAAGACTGGCACACATGGAAAGAAATTTGATATGTCAGAATGTGAAATGTGCCAAGTGAGTAGTGGAGCTGGTGGATGAAGAAGAAGAATGAGACCCCTGTGATTCAATGGGGCCAAGATGTTTACCTGGACTTGGACTAGGGCTGGATTCAGATGGAGGGAGAGAATTGGAGTACTCTAGGCAGGGGCGGGTAGAGGGTATAGGAAAGCATAAAGGAGCCTGAGCAATCTGGTTCAATTATAGGAATGGGAGCTAGTGAAAAATAAGGATCCATGGATAGATTTCAATCTGTTTTTGAAGAACATTGAAATATTAGGGTAAGGAGTTTGGAGTTTATCCAATGGCTACTGGGAAGTCATTGTAGGTTTTCAAAACAGAGAAGTGATTGAAAAAAGGATATTTTTGAAAGATGCGTAAGGTAGCTTGGAGCAGGTAAATCACCTAGCAAGTGACTGCAGTCATCCAGGTATGATGTAATACAGGGTGAAATATGCATGTGCACATGTATACATATACACACAAATGCGTGCACAGAAGGGATGACTTCAGCAACCTACAAGTATGAATCTGGAAGTGCTTTCAATATTATCATTTGCAATCAGTGCCAGATTTGAGCTCTCAGTGCCAAAGTTTAAATCTAGTAATGGGAACAGCAATACTCTAGAGATTATTCTTAGAAAAATGGAACCACAGCTTCTGAATGCTTTCTGTAACAAATAAATGAGAATAGAGTGAGATAGATAGAATTACTTAAACAACGCTGTGTGAGGAAATTACAGTCTCCCTAGTTAAGGATAACACAGGAACAAGGACAAATGAGGATGAGGATGTGAGACAGGTCCACTGATCCAGATACTAACTGCACATCAAAGTTATTCATAGTTAGATGTTATGTAAATAGAGAGAATTGTCCAGCCAAATTCCATTAAAGAAAATGATCCCTCAATAATTACTGAAAGAGTATCTAATTTTAAAGTCTGTAAAAGGATTTATGAGACAGAGTTTGCAATTTATAGAAATAAATCCTATCTTTAAAAAACCTATTTGTATGATGATAACTATAATGCACACTCTTTGTAGCACACTTGATCTTATAATTCCAGAAGCCCAGGTTGTTCAGCCCCAGTGTATTTTTTTTTTACGGAAACACAGTCCCATAGGTATTAAAAAATAACTAAACTATTTTCCTTCCATTTCTCATTGAACAGTAAGGTTGTGTGTGATCACTTACTAACCCCCTCAGACAATGAGGTGGGCAGCCATTGGTTTTGCACCTCACTCATTGGAAACCCTTCCCCTCTGCCTAACATGACTTCCAGAGGATTTAAAAGGCTGGTACCTTCCTCCCCTTCATTTTTATCTTTTTATCCTTTTGGGAGCCAGACATTAGAGATTAGGACATTCGGAAGCATGTACAGAAGAAATTAGAAACTTATCATGCATGCCTAGGGAAAGACTCAGGTTCAGAAAAGACCTGCAACAACCCTAAGTTTTCACCATAGGCTGTTATTCAGCATGGAGACAGGCCACAACAATAAAAAACAAAAATAAAATTAAAAAACAGAAAACCCTGGGAAAAGAGGAGAATCTGATTTCCAGAGTTATCACATTATTAGATTCAAACATCCCATTTTCAAAAAAATTATAAGGAATACCAAGAAACAGGAAAATATGGCTCCACTCAAAGGAAAAAATAAATAAAAAGAAACAGGCCCTGGGATAGACTTGATGGCTGATCTACTGGACAAAGACTTTAAAATAATTGTCTTAAAGATACTCGAATAACTAAAGGAATATGTCAAGAAAATAATGTCTGAACAAAACAGAAATATCATGAAGAGATAGAACACATAAAAATAAAAAAGAATTTCTAGAGCTAAAAAGTATAATGAATAAATAAATAATTCACTAGAGGCTTTCAAAAGAAGATTCGAACAGCCAGAAGAAAGGATCAGTGAACTTGAAGATAAAACTGTAGATATAGAGTGTAGGGAACAGAAAGAAAAAAGATTAAAGAAAAGTGAACAGAGCCTAAAGGACCTGTGGGACACCACCAAGTGGGCCAATATTTGCATTGTGGAGTCCCAGAAGAAGAGAGAAAAAGAGGTAGAGAGAATATTTGAAGAAATAATGACTGAAAACTTCCCAAACTTGATGAAAAATATGAAAATAAACATTCATGAAGCTCAGTGAACTATAAATATAATGAACTCAGAGACTCATACCAAAACACATCATAATCAAACTTTCAAGTCAAAGACAATGGTTTCAAACTCCTGACCTTGAGCAATCCACCCGCCTCGGCCTCCCAGAGTGCTAGGATTACAGGCGTGAGCCACCGCACCCGGCCAAGTCAAAGACAATGGGAAAACCTTGAAGGACACAAGAGACAAATGACTCATTTCATACAAGGGATCCTCAATATGATCATCAGATTTCTCGTAGGAAGCTTTTGAGGTCAGAAGGCAGTGGGCTGATATTCAAAGTGCTAAAAGAAAAAAAAAAGAAAAGAAAACACCGTCACCCAAGAACCTATATCTGACAAAACTGTCCTTTAAAAGTGAGGGAGAAAATAAGACATTTCCAGATAAATAAAAGCTGAGGAAGTTCATTACCACTAGATCTTTCCTGAAAGAAATGCTAAAGGAATTCTGCAGGTTGAAATGAAAGGACACTAGACAGAAACTTAAAGTTATGTGAAAAGAAAAATATCTCATTAAAGGTTAATACATGAGTATTTTTAAAAGCTAATATCCTTTGTAACTCCACTTTCTGTTTTCTATATGATTTAAGGAACTAATACATTAAAAACACAATTACTGGTCTAAAAGCTTATATTATTGTAACTTTGATTTGTAACTCCACATTTTGTTTTCTACATAATTTAAGAGACTAATGGAGTGACATCAGCCAGATGACAGAATAATAAGGCCCAGTCTTCTTTCCCCACAGAAACACTTACTTAACAATGATATACGGACTGATACCTTTATGAGAAGTCCACAGTTGAGTTAAGAAGTTGCAGCACCCTAGATGAACAATAAACTGAGAACAGCTGCATTGGAACAGGTAAGAAGAGGAATTTCACTTTACCTGTGTCAGTCCCTCCCCCAAACTGGCACAGTTCAGTGCCAAGAGAGATTGCCTTGGCCTGTGACCTCTAACATATGGGGAAAGAGAGAGTGGAGCATTTGTCTAGTCTCCTGGTCTTCCAGTGCACTCTGAGGGGCTGGCCTCTGTCGCATCTCACACTAAGTGCTGAAGTAAACAGCATAGTTCAGATGCCAGGGAGTAGCTAGGGAAAAAAGAATGGGTGGCTTCCTGCAGCTGATACAGCCTGTGAGATTGGGAAAAGGTGCAGAACTGAGGCTTCTTTGCAAGGAGGGAGGGAGAAAAGTGGAACATATCTCTAATACCCCCAGCTTTTAATGCTCTTTCTGAGGGGTTTGTCTGTCTTGCTGAACAATAAGAACTGAAGGAACTGGTGTAGTCAGACACCATAGGGAGCAAGAAATTACAGGCTACTAAAAAAAAAAAAGACTGAACATCTGGGGCAACTAGGAACAAATGCCCAAAATTTCTAGCTGGGCTGATTGGTGAAGGTCTTTTCCAGCCAAAACCAGTCTATAAAGACCGGGAGAGGTGGTATCTTAGTTCATTTTGTGCTGCATTTTGTGCAGAATATTATAGGCTAGGTAATTTATAATGAACAGAAATTTATTGACTCACAGTTTTAGAGGCTGGGAAGTTCAATATCAAGGTGCTGGCATCTGTTAATACCTTCTGGCTGCATCATCATATGGCGGAAGGGCAAGAGAGGGCAAGAGAGAAGGGGATAAATTTTCCTTTTTATAATAGCACGAATCCCACCCATGAGGGTAGATCTCTCATGACCTAATCACCTCTTAAAGGTCCCACCTTTTAATACTGTTAAAATGATGCTTAAATTTCAACATGAGTTTTAGAGGGACAAACATACAAACCATGGAAGGTGGTTATTTCTTCAAATGCACAGACACCAAGGCAAGGCAACAAGCAGCATGAAGAATCAGAAAAACATAATGTGATCAAAGGAATAAAATAAATCTCCAGTAACCCTAAAGCAATGACTATCTTTGAATTGTCTGACAAATAATTAAACATAATCAACTAAAAGAAGCTCAGTGAGTTACAAGATAGCACAGAGATATGAAATAAGGAAAACAATAGATGAACAAAATGAGAATATCACAGAGAGATAGAAATAATAAAAAGAACCAACTAAAATAAAGCAGAAGAATATATTAACTGAGCTTAATTATTCACTAGAAAGGTTCAACAGCAGTCTTTATCAAGTAGAAAAAAGAATTAGTGACCTCAAAGACAGGCCATTTGAAATGACCCAAAGAAGTAAAAAGAAAAAAGAATTTTAAAAAGGAAAGAAAGTTTAAGGGACTTACAAAACGTCATCAAGTGAATTAATGTACATGTTATAGGAGTTTGAGAAAAAATAAGATAGAGAGAAAGAGGAAGAAAAGCTTATTTAAATAAGCAATGGTGGAAAAATTCTCAAATCCATGGGGAAATGACATCTAGATTTATGGAGTTCAAAAGATCCAAACATGATAAACCCAAAGACATCTACACTGAGACACATTATAATCAAATGGTCAAAAGTTACAAAGAGAGAATCTTGAAAGTGGCAAGAGAAAAGTGACTCATTATGTACAAGTAAGCACCCATAAGACTATCAGCAGATTTCTCAGCAGAAACTTTGCAGACCAGGAGAGAGCAGGATGATATATTCAAAGGGCTGAAAGAAAAAACTGCCAACAAAGAATAGGATACTTGGAAAAACTTTCTTTTAGAAATAGAAGAGAGATAGACTTTTCTAGAAAACAAAAGCTGAGGGAGTTTATCAACACTAGACCTGACTTACAAGACATGCTAAAAGGGAATTCTTCAAGTTGAAACAAAAAGATGCTAAATAGCAACATGAGTGCATATGAAAGTGTAAAACCTACTGGTAAAGGTAATAGTGTAGACAAATAGAGACTACTGGAACACTGTAATGGGGTGTGTAAATCACTTTTACCACCTGTATAAAATTTAAAAGACAAAAGTATTATTAATACAAAATTTGTTAATGGATACACAATGAAGAGAGATTTAAATTGTGATGTCAATAGCATAAGATATGAGGGGGAGAAGTATGAGGAAGAAGTAAAATGGGAGTTTTTATGTGTACTTGTACTTTATGTGTACTTGAAGTTAAGATGTCATCAGCTTAAAATAGATTATTATAACTATACGATGTTTTATGTAAGCCTCATGGTAACCACTAGGAAATACCTTTAGTAGAAACACAAACACACACAAAGAGAAATAAATCAAAAGCTGCTCACTGAAATATCATCAACTCACAAAGGAAGACAGCAGGGGAGGAAGAGAATGACAAAATAACTACAAAACAGACAGAAAACAATTCATGGTAATAAGTTCTCA
>VBSM01002217.1:26620450-26633157 GCA_008086735.1 Cheirogaleus medius | reverse complement strand
GGTTCCATACGAAGTGTCGTAATTACTTTAAATATACATGGATTGAACTTCTAATCAAAAGACATAGAATGGATTTAAAAAAGAAAACAAGATCCAACTATAAACTGTTTACAACTGCAATCCCCAACCTATATTGGTCTGTGGCCTGTTAGGAACCAGGCCACACAGCAGAGGTGAGTGGTGCGTGAGTGAAGCTTCATCTGTATTTACAGCTCTCCCCATCACTTTCATCACTGACTGAGCTCCACCTCCTGTCAGATCATCAGCAGCATTAGATTCTCATAGGAGTGGGCACCTACTGTAAACTGCACATGGGATGGCTCTAGATTGCATGCTCCTTATGAGAATCTAATGCCTGATGATCTGAGGTGGAGCCGAGGTGGTGATGCTAGTGCTGGGGAGCAGCTGCAAATACAGATCATCATTAGCAGAGAGGTTTGACTGCACAGAGACCAAAATAAATCAGTTGCTTGCAGACTCATATCAAAACCCTACCAGTGAATGGCAAGTGACAATTAAGCTGCATCTGGTGCCAGCAAGTGAGTTGATGTACTTCAATTGCACAGCTGCATCTGGTGGCAGGCTTTAAGTCAGAATCTGACACTTATTTTAGTCTGTGTGTGGCCCGCCCATTATGTCATTTATCACTTCCATCTGTGCCTCTTTCCTGCACTGTGCACTTGTCTCAGTCACAGTTTTGGTAATCCCACAAGCTAACCCTAGCAAAAATGAGTAAAAAACAAATGTTGCTGGAGAGTTTCTTTTAAAAAGGGTAAAGACCCAATGATGAGACAGCAGAAGACCGTAAGACTGCCAACAAAATGAAAGCTGCATTTAAAAGAAAATACCAAGAGTCCTGCTTAAATTATGCATTCAGTGCAACTGGTGATTCACATTCTCCAAGCCTACTTTGTATGGTATGTGGTGACTGGCTATCCAGTGAAGCCATGAAACCTTCAAAACTGCTTTGCTATGTGGAGACCAACCTTCCTGCATTACAAGAGAAGCATTTGGAGTGTTTCAAAAGAAAAAAATGTGAACATAAAGAACTGAAGCAATTGTTGAAGGCCACCACTTCATCAAATGTGTCTGCACTGACAGCATCATTCTTAGTGGCTAACTGCATTGCTAAAGCTAAGAAGCCTTTTACTATTGGCGAAGAGTTGATCCTGCCTGCTGCTAAGGACATTTGCTGTGAACTTTCAGGAGAGGCTGCAGTTCAAAAGGTGGCATGTATTCCTATTTTGGCTAGCGTCATAACTAGATGAACTGATGAAATAGCAGAGGATATTGAGGCACAATTGTTAGAGAGAATTAGTGAGTCACCGTGGTATGAAATCCAGGTTGATGAGTCTACCAATGTTGACAACAAGGCAACAGTGCTTGTTTTTGTGCAATATATTTTTCAGGAGGATATACATGAGGATATGTCATGTGTACTTTTGTTGCCAACCGACACCACAGCTGCAGAACTATTCAAGTTTTTGAATGATTATATATCAGGAAAACTGAATCGGTCATTTTGTGTTGCTATTTGCATGGATGGAGTGGCTGCCATGACTGGACGGCTTTCTGATTTCACTACTCGGGTCAAGGAGGTTGCTTCTGAATGAGTCTATGCGCTGTGTCATCCATACAGAAATGCTGGCCTGAAAATATCACCTGAACTAAATGACATTTTGCACAATGTGATTAAAACTATCAACCATGTTAAAGTACATACCCTTAACTCATGTCTGTTCACACAGCTCTGTGAGGAGATAGATACAGAGCACATATGTCTTCTCTTATATAGAGAAGTGAGATGCCTTTCTAAAGGTAGATCACTGGCCAGAGTTTTTGAGTTACAAGAGCTGCTCCAGAGATTTCTTTTAGAAAAACAGTCACCACTGGCAGTACATTTCAGTGACACAGAATGGGTTTAAAAAGTTGCTTACTTGTGTGACATATTCAACCTGTTCAATGAACTCAATCTGTCCCTTCAATGGAGAATGACAACTGTGTTCAATCAGCAGATATAGTGGCTGCATTCACAGCCAAACTGGAATTACGGGGGCAATGAATGAACATTGGGATTTTTGACATGTTTCAAACATTAGTAGAGATTTTGAAACAGACTGATCCAGGGCCTTCTTTCTCCCAGCTGGTGCATGTTCACCTATCTCAGCTTCCAAAAGAGTTTGAGCATTACTTCCCAACCACAAAATACCCTGAACTGGAAATGAATGGATCCATGACCCATTTGTGAATAAGCCAGGTGAATCAACTTTGTCCATGTTAGAAGTAGATCAACTGCTTGAGATTGCAAGTGTTGGTGACCTTACAAGTATGTTTGAGACAACTTCAAAACTCCTTACATTCTGGATTAAAATCAAGGCAGAATATCCTGAAATTTCCACAAAAGCACTGAAAAATCTCCTTCTATTTCCAACATCCTATCTCTGTAAAGCAAGGTTTTCTTCAGTGACAGCAACCAAAATGAAATTACAGAGTAGACTGGACATAAACAACACTTCGGGTGTAACTGTCTCCCATCACCCCCAGATGGGACTGTCTAGTTGCAGGAAAACAAGCTGAGGGCTCCTGATGATTCTGCCTTACAGTGAGTTGTATAATTATTTCATTATATATTACAATGTAATGAAAATAGAAATAAAGTACACAATAAATATAATGTGCTTGAATCATCCCCAAACCACTACACCCCCCACCCCTGCCTCAGTCATTGGGAAAATTATTTTCCATGAAACCAGTCCCTGGTTCCAAAAAAGTTTGGGACTACTGGTCTACAAGATAGTTTAACTTTAAGGATACACACAGGCTGAAAATGAAGGATGGAAAAAGGTATTATATGCAAATGGTAATCAAAAGAGAGCAAGGTAGCTAACTTATGTCAGACAAAATAGACCTTAAGTCAAAAACTGTGACAAGATACAAGAAGTTTATTATATAATAATGAAAGGTGAATTCATCAGGAAAATATAATAATTATAAATATGTATACACTCAACACCAGAATGCCTAAATATATGAAGCAAACATTGACAAATCTGAAGGGAGAAATAGACAAAAGTACAACATAGAAGACATTAATACTTCATTTTCAATAATGGTTAGAACATCCAGCCAGAAAATCAATAAGGAAACAGTGGAATTGATTAACACTATAGATCAAGTGGACCTAACAGGCATACACAGAACATTCCACCCAATAGCATCTGAAAAAGCACATGGAGCATTTTCCAGGATAGATTATATGTTAGGTCACAAAAAAGTCTTAACAAATTTAAAAAGATTGAAATCATACCAAGTATCTTTTCCAACTATAATTAAATAAAACTAGAAATCAATAACAGAAGGAAAGCTGTAGCTATTGTAAATGGTATTGAGTCGTTGATTCTCAGCTTGACTGTTAATAGTATATTGATTTTGTAACCTGAGACTTTGCTGAATTTATTTATCAATTCTAGGAGTATTTAGGTGGAGTCTTCAGGGTTTTCTAGGTATAAGATCATATCATCAGTGAACAGAAATAATTGTCCTGCTCTTTCCTGATTTCTATGCCCTTTATTTCTTTCTCTTGTCTGATTGTTCTAGGGAGGATGCTTTCAACTTTTCCCCACTCAGTATAATGTTGACTAAGGGTTTGTCACAAATGGCTTTTATAATTTTGAGGTATGTTCAAGGAGGTGAAAGAACTCTACAAGGAGAACTACAAAATATTGATAAAAGAAATCATAGAAGACACAAACAAATGGAAAAATATCCCATGCTCATGTATTGATAGCATTACCATTGTTAAAAATGACCAAACTGCCCAAAGGGATTTACAGATTCAACACAATCCTCATCAAAATACCAACATCATATTTCACAGATCTAGAAAAAATAATTCTATGCTTCATTTGGAACAAAAAAAGAGCACACATAGATAAAGAAATCTTAAGAAAAAAAGAATAAACCTGGAGGCATCACATTACCTGACTTCAAATTATATTACAAGGCTATAGTAGCCAAAATAGCATGGTACTGGTATAGAAGTAGAGACATAGACCTATGGAACAGAATAGAGAACCCAGAAATAAAACCATCTACCTACAATCAACTGATATTCAACAAAGCAGACAATAACATACACTGGGGAAAGGAAGCCCTATTCAATAAATGGTGCTGGGAAAACTGGACAAGTCATGTGCAGAAGAATGAAACAGGATCCCTATCTCTTGCCATACACAAAAATTAAATCAAGATGGATAAAAGACTTACATGTAAGACATGAAACCATAAAAATTCTGGAAGAAAACATAGGAAAAACTTCTAGCCATCAGCCTAGGCAAAGAAAATATGACTAAGATCCCAAAGGCAAATACAGCAACAGCAAAAATAAATGGGACTTAATTAGATTTAAAAACCTTCTGCACAGAAAAGGAAATAATCAACAGAGCAAATAAACAACATACAGAATGGGAGGAAATATTTGCAAACTATACATCTGATAAAGGGCTAATATCCAGAATCTACAAAAAACTTAAACAAATCAGCAAGAAAAAAACGACTCCATTAAAAAGTGGGCAAATGACATGAATGGAAGTTTTTCAAAATAAAATTGACAAATGGCCAAAAAACATATGAAAAAATGCTCAATATCACTAATAATTAGGGAAATGCAAATTTAAACCACAGTGAGATGCCACCTTACCCCTGTCGGAATGACCATTATTAAAAGATCAAAAAACAATAGATGCTCATGTGGATGCAGAGAGAAAGGAATGCTTATATGCTGTTGGTGGGACTGCAAATTAGTACAACCCCTATGGAAAACAGTATGGAGATTCCTCAAACAAATATATGTAGACTTACCATTCAAACCAGCAACCCCACTACTGGGTATCTACCCAAAGGAGAAGAAGTCATTTTATCAAAAAGATACCCCTACTCAAATGTTTATCACAACACAATTCACAATTGCAAATATGTAGAATCAACCCAAGTGCCCACCAATTCATGAGTGGATAAAGAAAATGTGGTGTATATATGTATATATACACCATGGATTATTACTCCACCATAAAAACGAATGAAATAATGTCTTTTGCAGCAACTTGTATAGAATTGGAGACCATTATCGTAAGCAGAGTATCTCAGGAATAAACAAGACAAACATCACATGCACTCTCTAATAATTGAGAGCTAAACAATGGGCACAAATGGGCATGAAGAGATGCAAAAGACATTGAAAACCAAGAAGTGGGGAGTGTGGGAGGGAGTAAGGGGTTAAAAACTTAACTGTCAGGTACAGCGAACACTATTCTGGTGATGGGCACACTAAAAACCCCAACTTAGGCATAATAAAAGGTATCCATTGTAAGAAAAACATTTGTACTCCCTTAATATTTTGAATTTAAAAAAGAAGCAAAATTGGAATATTCATAAATATGTGAAAATAAAACAACAGCCAAAGAACAGATCAAAAGGGAAATTAGAAAATATCTTGAGATAAACTAAAATGAAAGCAAAACATACCAAAACTTACGGGATGTAGGAAAAGTATTAATAATACTAAGAGGGAATTTTATAGCAATAAATGTCTACATTAAAAAAGAAGACAACCATCATATAAACAACCTAATTTTATATTACAAGGAACTAGAAGCATAATAAACTAAACCCAGTGTTAGCAGAAGAAAGGAAATAATAAGGATTGGAGCAGAAATAAATAAAATAAAATAAAAAAAACCCCAAGTAAACCACAATTGAGTTGGGTTTTTGAAAAGAAAAAGATTTGGTTTTTTGAAAGTTTTTTTCTAGGCTAGCTAAGGGGCTAGAGAGCTAGACTTAGTGAGACTAAGAAAAAAGAGAGAAGGCCAAAATAAATAAAATGAAATTAAAGAGAATACCTTATAACTGATGCCACAGAAATAAAAAGGATCAGAAGAGACTATTATGATCAACTATATGCCAACAAATTAGATAACTTAAAATAACTGGATACATTTTGAGAAACATATAACCTATTATACAAAAAAAAATTTAGAAAACCTGAAAAAACCAATAACAAATAAGGAGATTATATCAGTAATCAAAAACTTCTGGATAAAAAGAAAAAAATCCTAGAACCTGATGGCTTCACTGGTGAATTCTACCAAACATTTAAAGAAGAACTGATATCAATCTTTCTTAACCTCTTTCAAAAGAATTTAAGAAGAGGGAATATTTTGAAACTTATTTTATAATGCCAGCATTACCTTGATACCAAGTCAGACAAAGACGCTATAAGAAAAGAAAACCCCAGACCGATATCTCTGATGAAGATAGATGCAAAAATCCTCAGCAAAATACTAGCAAACTGAATTCAATAGCATATTAAAAGGATTATACCCCATGACCAAGTGGAACTTATTCCTGAGATGCAAGAATGGTCCAACATACGGAAACCAATTAATGTGAAACATTATATTGACAAAAGGATAAAATCACATATTATGAAGGATAAAAATCACATGATCATCTCAATAGATGTAGAAAAAGCATTTGACAAAACTCAACATATTTTCATGATAAAAACTTTCAACAAACTAGATATGGAAGGAATTTACCTTAACATAATAAAGGCCTTATATGAAAAACGCAAAACAAACATCATACTCAATGGTGCAGAAACTGAAAGCTTTTCTCCTAAGATTAGGAACAAGACAAGGATGCCTACTCTTGCCACTTCTAGTCAACATAGTACTAGAAGTCCTAGTCAGAGCAATTAGGCAAGAAAAAGAAATAAAAGACCTCCAAGTCAGAAGGAAGAAGTAAAGTTATCTTTGTTTGCAAATGACATGATCTTATATGTAGTAAATCCTAAAGGCATCACCAAAATGAACAAACAAAAAACTGTTAGAACTAATAAGTGAAATCAGTATAGCTGTGGGATGCAAATTCAGCATATGAAATCAGTTACATTTCTGTACACTAACAATGACTGAAAAAAAAAGAAAGCAATAATATTTACAATAACATCAAAAAGGACTAAATACTTATGAATAAACTTAGCCAAGGAAGTGAAAGACTTGTGCACTGAAATCTACAAAATATTGATGAAAGAAATTAAAGAAGACACAAATGAAAAGGTATCCCATGCTCGTAGATTAGAAGAATTAATACTATTTAAATGAGCATGTTACTCAAAGCAATCTTGAAAAAGAAAACCAAAGCTGGAGGCATCATACTTCCTGATTCAAAAATATATTTCAAAGCTATGGTAATTAAAACAGTATGATACTGATATGAAAACAGACATATAAATCAGTGGAACAGAATAGAGAGCTCAGAAATAAACCCATTTGTATGCCATCAACTCCATTTTGATAAGAGTGCCAAGAACACGCAATAGGAAAAGGATAGTTTCTTCAACCAGTACTGTTGGGAAAGCTGGATATCCACATGCAAAAAATGAAATTGGACTCTTATCCTACACTGTACACAAAAATCAACTAAAAATCAATAGACCCTTTAAACATAAGACCTGAAGCTGTAAAACTCCTAGCAGAAAACATAGGGGAAAAGCTTCCTGATATTGGTTTTGTTAATGATTTATTGGATATAACACCAGAAACATAAACAATAAAAGTAAAAATAGACAAGTGGGACTATATCAAACTAACAAGCTTCTGCACAGCAAAGAAAACAATTAACAGAGTTAAAAAGTAATCTATGGAATGGGTGAAAATATCTGCAAACGACGTATCTGATAAGGGGTTAATATTCAAAATACATAAGGAACTGCTATAACTCAATAGCAAAAAACCACAATAAACAAAAACAAAGTGACCAGATTAAAAACTGGGCAAAGGAATTAGACATATTTCCAAAAAAGATATACAAATGACCAACAGATATATGAAAAGATGCCCAAATCATTAATCATCTGAGTAATGCAAATTAAAACCATGATCAGATAGATATACCTGTTAGGATGGCTATTATTTCTTTAAACACACACACACACACACACAAATAACAAATATTGGCAATGATGTGGAGAAAAGGGAACCCTTTTATATATTTGGTGGGAGTGTAAATTGGTGCAGCCACCATAGAAAACAATTCGGAGGTTCCATAAAAATTTAAAATGGAATTACCATATAATCCAGCAACTCTGCTACTTGTTATATATCCAAAAGATTTGAAATAAGGATCTCAAAGAGATAACTGTACTCTTATGTTCATTGCAGCATTATTCATAATAGCTAAAATATGAAAATAACCTAAATGTCTATTGACAAATGAATGAATAAAGAAAATGTGGTATATACATGCAATGGAATACTATACAGCATTAAAAGGAAGGAAACCCTGAAATTTGTGACAAATGGATGAACCTAGAGGACCTTATTCTAAATGAGATAAGCCAGGAACAAAAGGACAAATACTACATTATCCCACTTATATGAAGCATCTAAAATATTCCAACTCATAGAAATAGTGGAATGGTGGTTTCCAGGGGGTAGGAGAAGGGGAGATTGGGCATTGTCTTCAAGGACTATTCAGTTTCAGTAATGACAAATAAATAAATTCTACAGATCTTTGTAAAAGAGTACAAATGAGCCCTGTGTGGTGCTTAAACTCATGATCCAGCCTCCACCTTGTCCTCAATCTCATGATTTTGAACTCTAGATATTCTGGGTACCCCAGGCACCTCCTTTATCATTGCCTTTTGTTTGGGCTCAGAGACTCTACAACTCTGGTCTACTCAGGGGCATCTGACTTTGAATTCAACCCAGGTTCTCAGAACCTCAGAGAACTTTAGGGAAGACCATAGCTGCTTCAGCAGCAGAAAGAGCTTATTCCAACCCCCATTACCTGGCCCCACCTCCCACTGCAGCCGGGCCCCTCAGGTATTTGCTTTTGACATCGGGCTGCTAAGGCAGAAGTCCATCTGTTGGAATATGGCAGGAGCCAGGAGAGACAGGGGAAGACTCTCCTTGCTCCATGACTCATGGACTCTTATTTCTCAATGGACCTCTGCAGGCTTGGGGGTCTCAGTACAGAAAACAATGAATGCAATGGTAGGTACCTGTCTCGGACCCATTCTAGATGCCTGGCCTTTCCATGGGCTCTAAGAGCTGTCTTCTTAGGGAAGATATGGGACTCCAGAGTCAGGCCTGCTTGGCATCTTCCAGATGGTTGAGCGATGCCTGCCTTGGCATGAGAACTTCATGACTTTATCACTATTTTTTTTTTAAATGTTGTGGATGTTGGTTAAGAATCAGCAATTAAAGTGACCATCAGGAATTGATCAGTGACCGCTTTAGTCTTTATTAGAAATCTTCTGACACTCAAACTCTGAAATTCTTTTGTCTTTTGTCCTTTTTTCTTTCTCGTATTTGCCCAAAGACTTTCTTTGCCTCTTTTCTGCATTTG
This sequence comes from Cheirogaleus medius, assembly GCA_008086735.1. Taxonomy (NCBI): domain Eukaryota; kingdom Metazoa; phylum Chordata; class Mammalia; order Primates; family Cheirogaleidae; genus Cheirogaleus; species Cheirogaleus medius. The sequence continues at coordinate 26,623,746 of VBSM01002217.1, read as the reverse complement.
TTTCACAAGGGCCTTTGGATATGCTGGCCCCTGTCTCATACTCATTTCCCTGACTAGGATTCTTTGACCCCAAGGGAAAGACTTTTAGTTCTCTTTCCAGTATCTATCCTCTGTGTATCCCTTACTACCAGAATCCCTGGTTTTTGTTTTGTTTTTTGAAAAGCAATGGTATCCTTAGTAACACAACTATCCAGTTATCCAACACAACTAACCCAGTTATCCTTGCTACCAGGGATGGCCAATGAAATATAAACAGAAGTCACTGGTTGCAACTTTTGAAGATGCCTTGTAAAGGGGACTGGCCTAGCTGGGAATGTGGCATGTCAGCCTCATCTGCCATCCTCTTTCTTCCGGCTCAGAACACAACACTGTCCATGCGGCCATCCCGGGACATGAAGCGATCCTTGAGAATGAAAGCCACCTACTAAGGATGATGGCACAGGGAGCTGAAGGAGGCTGAGTCCCTGATGACCACATGGCTTCCTTTCCAGTCCTGCATCACCAGCCTCTGAATTTCTTTTTCTTCAGAGACAAATATTCTTTTCTTTTCTTCAAAGACAAATATTCTTTAAGCACTATCATTTAAGGTCTGTGATGTATGCAGCAAAACTTAATTCTGTCTAACCCTCCTCTTTGTCTAGGTTGGGATATTTTTGATTATATTTGTCTTTTCCCCATTTATATTTGCCTAACGCAAGGAAGTCCATTTCATAATCATACAATAGGTAATTAACATTCCACTGATATTATCAAGTCTATGATTGTATCTAAAGTGTTCTCCAATCCCAATTAATAACTATGCACCAAAAAAAAGGGACAGAAACAGAATAAACAGCAAGGCACTTGCATGTGTGTGGTTCCCAAGATAATTGTATCCTATTATATTTAGTTTTTAAGTTTCTCCTTTGAAAATTTAATTTAATTAAGATGATTTATGATGTTGGAATGCTACCTATGTCACCATCTGGCTCCTCATAGCTGCCTGTCAATACTAAAAGCTCAAAGTAGAACCATATGGGCCATTTCTAAAATAAGATTTTGCCTTTTAGACAGAACCATCACTCAACTTTGAGGTTCTTCCTGGGATTACGCCTGCTGCATGTAGTTTTGTGGCTCATAGGATAAAGGATCAATTACTACCTATAAACTTTTCTCCACAATGTATATAAATGAAAGATTCTTGTTGTCAAATGTATCTTGTCTTTATGACTTACAAATTAACATGGAAAGAATAAAGAATTGGGGACCGCAACCTGAAAGATGGACTCATAGATTAAAAATTCTTTATGCTTCTTTATTTAACAGTTGTTTTAAAAGAATTCTTATATTAGTTAACTAGAAATTAAAAACTAAAATGGGAATTTATTCCTTTTCCATTTTCCCCCATCCCCATTCTCTGACTGACTATTCCTCATTCGTGAGCCATAGAAACCAAAAGCCACCATCTGCAATTTACAATACTTTTTGCAGAGTGATTTCTGTCACATCAGTAGAAGTTCTTGTGCCCTTGAACAGTTGTTTATCCACAAGAGGGATTTTTTTTTAGTTGTTTAAAAAAAGGTTGCAGGAAAAAAATGACATTCTTTAATTTCCCTAAATTAGAAAGTTTCTAAAATAAATTACTTTCCATCAATTATAATTCAATAAAATTTAAACTGCTAATATGCCCCCAAACATAAACACGGAGCAAATATGTTTGTCATGACTCAGTTTCAAAGTAGTATCATTTTTAGCTTTTCCCCTTAAGCTGATGGAAGCTGTTAGAAAGAGTATATCTCTGTGGCCAGTCCCCTGATGAGACTGTCAACCTACTAAGCGCTCACAGATGGTTCCAGCACTTCTCTCTTTGTTTGACACAAGAGAGCCACACAGATGGTAAGTAGAAATTAGGTAGGACAGAGAGATGAAAGGTCCATAGTTTGAGATATATTTCCCCTCAAAATAATTGGCAACCACCCATGGTATATTTCTTTGCTTCTCTTGAATGGGAGAAACTTCAAAGTGACACTAACATCTTTTTGAGGATGTAGTGACTCTGAGGTTGACATAAAATGCTCCTTTTGCAGGGACCGTGCTGCTCATTTGTCTTTAAGGCCCTCTCACGACTCCACCATGTTCCATCTGTTTGGCCTGGGTGCCTGCAAACCCTCCAGTGATCGCTACATTCTGAGTGTTCGTCTCGTTGCTGGAGTATCAGATTTAGGGCCTTAACCATTCTTCGTGGCTCCTCCAGCTGGGCAGATTGCATTAGGGCTCAAGCCCCAGGCATGATCTGTCTGTCTCTGCAGTGCCCCAATTACGCATGTTGTGTTCCTCTAGAGCAAGTCTCGGCAAAGATGAGGATGTCTCCTTTTGCTTTCTTCATGCACAACTGGCTGCTTTCAAGGGCATTCTTCAATCATTTGTATCCTCACTCTGCGCCTGGACTCTACAGCCAGGGGCCTGAGCCTAGCTTTGAAAACTGAGGAATAGCTGCTCCCAGTCTGGACTGTGAGACTCACTGGTGGTAGCATAAAGACCTTGGCACCATACGAAGCAACTGAATTTTCCTTTGTATTTCAAAGATGACTCATCTGATGTAGCTGTTGGGTTAAGTTTCAAGATGACATGTGATATTTAAAATGCTCTCCCCTGTGGGGTAAGCAGGCTGGTTCCTGAATAGTTTTGCTTTTATACTCAAGGACTAAAAGAAATTATTTCTCATCTGAGCTTGTGCTTGGGTCTTTTCAGCCCAGCTTCTGCATCTGGGGGGTGGGGGTGGGGAGAAATTTAAGAAGTCCACAGGAATGAAATGTTCTAGAAATTGCTAGCAAAATTGTTGGAGATGCAAAAGAGACACATGTGACACAATTTGGAAGAAAGCAATAAATGCCAAAATGTAAGCATTAAGTGTAGAAAAATCAACTTCCAAGCCTGGACTGTGGTAGCAGGGAAAAATACAGAGGAAGTGGAGCTTGAAAAGCAAGAGAAGATGTGGGATGGTATTTATGGAGCGTAGAGTAGAGCGAAGTTCAGAGGCAAGAATAAGCAGTGCCCGTGTGAGTCACGTGGGGATTGTCAGCATTGGGTTGGCATCAGGCAGCATTGCCTTGGGGTGTGGTGGGAAATGACATAGGGATAGTCCGTAACAGGGTAAGAGAGGCCAGATGCTTTGGAAAGAGAGCAACAGAAATGAACTCTGGATGTCTTGAGCAAAAAGGGGACATACTAGTGTGGGGAACTCTTAGAATTAAAAGGAAAGCTGAAGAACCAGGCTCAGAAAGTTGGGGACCAGGGTGCTCTGAAATCCAGGTGGC
>VBSM01002217.1:26591636-26605278 GCA_008086735.1 Cheirogaleus medius | reverse complement strand
TGAGCCACCGCGCCTGGCCCTAAAGTGTCTTTTTATTATCCTCATTGCTGGCTACTTCTCCTGGTTAAGGTTTCAGTGTAGGTTTTCTGCTGTAGATTAAAGATGACCACCAATTCTTTGTTCCTCCTCCCACTGAGAGGCCCAGTCTAATCCCCTCCTTTGGAATCTGGGCTGACCTCAGTGACATGCTTCAATGCAAAAATGGTGGTGAAAGTTAAGAGAGGACTGGCAGATTCTGCCTTGTCATCTGGGAGCCCTGACCTGCCACGTAAGACGTCAACCTGCCATGGGCCCCTTACTGTGAGGGAGCCCAAACCACACGATCAACAGACAGCAAAGGTGCTCTAGTCGACAACCTCGGATGACTCTGGCCAGCACTGGCAAGGACGGCCAGCTGTGCGCACCTTGGGAGTCCAGCCCAGGTGAGCCTAGGCACCACTCCAGCCCCAGCTGCTATCTAACTACAACCACATGAGGGATTCTGTGACAGCTAATCTTATGTGTCAACTTGGCTGCATTACAGGGCCCAGATATTTGGTCAAACATCATTTTGGATGCTTCTGTGATGGCATTTTGGAGGTGAGATTAACATTTAAATCAGCGGACTTTAAGTAAAGCAGATTACCCTCCATAATGTGGGTGGACCTCATCCAATCAGTCGAGTGCCTTAAGAAAATGATTGCTGAAGCAAGAGGAGGAATGAATTCTGCCAGCAGAGCCCTTTGAATTTAAACCGTAACTCTTCCATGGGTCTCCAGCCTGTCTGCTTCCCCTTCAGATTTTGAATTTACCAAGCCTCTGCAATTGCGTAAGCCAATTCCTTAAAATAAATCTCTCTCTATATATATATATACATACATACGTATACCCTGTTGATCTGTTTCTCTGGAGAACCTGATTGATACGGACCCCAAACAAGAAGTGCCAGCTGAGCTCAGTCACCTCTCAGAACCATGAAATATAACAATAAATTGTTTTAAGCCACCAAGTTTGAGATGGTTTGTTATGCAGAGATAGCTAACTAGAGCACCTTCCACAGTCACTTTATTTAAATGTATACTCAGTGCCCAGTGGAGTGTCTGCTTTGGGGAAAAAAAACATTGTTAAATCTTTGAACATTTTAATTGGCCAAATAGTTTTGAGACTTCTTACGTGATCTCTTAGCCCTGGATTCTGACTCATACCTACAACATGGTCTGTCTCAGATACAAAGGGACCGTCAGCTATAATATCTTTATTTTTTTAAACCAGGTGTTTTCTGCAGTGTGATCACATTTCGTGCAGCTTTGTTTCAGGAAACCACCAGTTCCGCCCAGGGTTTGCCACTGCCCACTCTGTTCCCACTGTGCCTCTTCCCAGCTTCCATCATTCTTTTGTTGCCAGGAGTTGAGGGCAGGCTCCCACTGTTTTGAGTTCTTTGCGGATCACATTCATTGTCTCTGATTGCAGATTACATTCCGTGGTAGTGACAGCCGGGGGATGCATGCCACTTTGGCTGCCGGCATTTAAATGAACAGATTGTCAAGAGGAGTTGGTAATAACAGCTATGCCTCACGATTTTGGTAGACACCTCCTTTATTAGAAGTATACTTTGGTGGAGTGAAATCCCTTGTATTGACTGGAGCAAATGGGAATTTTGTTTTTATCGGTTGGTGACATGTCATTTTCTCAAATAGTCGGAGGGGAGAGCTGTTTAAAAGATTCAAAACCCTTCAGTTTAGGCATGACACATAGTGCCTCATTTAGGTTTTGCAGCTCTCTGCCATGAACTACCCTGGTTGGTGCCCAAGTCTTTTATCTGCTACTAGATGGCAGAACCTTGAGGGCAGACACCAGGTTTTGCATTTTTTCCCCCAATCCCAGAGGGTCAGTGAGCCCAGTCCGCACAGTGGGTGCTCTTTAAACATTTGTGGATTTGTGTTGCTAACATTTTGTCTCTAGATTCCCTTCATAAACTGGGGGGACTTTAAGTAAAGCAGATTACCCTCCATAATGTGGGTGGACCTCATCCAATCAGTCGAGTGCCTTAAGAAAATGATTGCTGAAGCAAGAGGAGGAATGAATTCTGCCAGCAGAGCCCTTTGAATTTAAACTGTAACTATGCCGAAAGGCATAGTTTTTTGGTTTGTTTTTTAATGAACATTTTGAAGAGAGAGAGAGTTATGAAGACATCCGTGGTATGTAAGAGAACCAACAGGAGAAGAAAGGAGGTTCCAAGAACTGTTGCTGTGCATTCCTTCCAACTAAAGAAACAAGCTCAGGTTATTCTGAAATTACCCCTTTCTTATGGTACCTTTTTCTCTTGACTTGGTCTGAGATGAGTCAAGTTACAGTTTATAAATGTTACACAAAGTTTCTTAGCGTGTGAAATGAATGGACTGGCTTTGAGGGGAATCTATGGGGCTGACCTACAAGCTAAGTCTTCAATACTTTGGCTTTTTGACACCCAGAAGGGCTTTTAAAGAAAACTATGTCCCACTTTTTGGTAGGAGATAGATAGGTGAGACATTACTTTGATATGGAACTACTGGGGTACTCTCAGTGGGGAACAGGAGCTGCGCTGCTGTTACTAGCAGGGGAAGGCTCTTTCTCTCCCCCTCCTTGAAGTTGGCACAGCCACATGGTGTGGACCAGAGCTGAGTTTTACTCCTGTAATATACTCCACTTGTATGTTTAGGGAATCACTATTTTTGCCCCTGGGAGGTTTCCTCATTTGGATGATCCAGGAACCCTGTGATTCTCCCCAGAGGAACACATAAGTAGGTGTTTTAGTCTCTCTGTGTAGGATAATGACACCTGTGCTGGTTTTCCACAGGCCTGACATTGCTTCTGGACTGGTTTGCCTCCTTTCCTTACTATGACCCTCTCAAGAGAAGGAAGAGAAGTTTGTTCAGGGTTATAGCCATGCTTACTGCCACACCTGGCAAATAATAGGTACTTGATAACTATTTGATGAATGAATGGAAGATGTGAGGACATGATGTGATAATATATGAGAAAATTGCCTTGGAAATGTCAGGTATTTTAATTATGATTCTTGTTAAACTTCTCCTGTGAATTCTAAATTTTGTTCCAGGTTGTTATAACTGAACTTTCCCAGCTTCGCTGGAATTATCAATGTTTTATAGAGTAAGACTGTGTGTAAATTTCATATTCTGAAAATTCTGGACTTTTGCCAGGGACCTAAGCTTTCCATATTAAAAAATAAAAGACATTTGAGATCGAAGCACAAGATGTGACATAACAGATGAGTGACCCTCAGGACAGACTTTATTAATTAATTCAATAATTAATTAATTATGCTAAATGTTGAGAATACAATAACAAATGAGACCCATTCCTGACCTCAAGGTACTTAAGATCCGATGTTATAGTTTGAACTATGTCTTCCCAAAATTCATAGGCTGAGGTTCTTATTCCTAGTACCTCAAAATGTGGCCTTATTTGGAAATAATCTTTACAGAGGTAAAGTTAAGATGAGGTCATTAGAGTGAAAGAAGGGATTCAGGGGTAGATTTTCTGAAAATGAACATCTAATCTGAGACAGGAAGGATGTGAAGGAGCCACTCTGGGAAGCTCTGCAGGGATAAAGTTCCCTCTAGAGGGACAGTGATTGCAAAGTTCCTGCCGGGGAGCGAGAGCTTGGCACATTGGAGAAGCAGGAGGGAGGCCAGTGTGGCTGGAGCATAAGGACCAGTGGGAAGCGGGTAGAAGGTGAAGCTGGAGAGACAAGAAGGTCATGGAAAGTCTCTAAGTAATAAATAAATGTTCGATACATTCTATTTGTGACAAGTTCTTTCCCAGTACATGGGAATGCATTTTATGCGTCTAGGAAAGTGTTTCCTCTCTTGTTTCTTTGCTTTGATGTTTTTTCCTAGCTATTTTCTCCTATTTTGTTTGGATGATTTAAGACTACAACCATGTAGAAGTATAGTGGCTCTGCAGAGCTGTCTGGGAAAAATGCATGTGATTGTCAACCTCTCCAGAGTTGAGTGAGTGGAAGGAAAGTCCTCAGCTAGCTGATGGACTGGGAGGAAACGGAGTGTGCCGGGATATCATTCAGTCTGCATCATTGACTCTTCACTTGTCTCTGCTGCCCTTATAACTTAATGTTCTGGGCAGCCCAGCTTCCAATTTATCAGTAAGGACGATAAATTGCTAATGACTGCTGGCTTCTCTCTATTCTTAAGTTATCTGCTAACACAAAGAGACAGATTCATTCAATTTGGAAAATGTTAATAAGATGCCAAAAATGTGTTCAGGGAGATGAAAGGAAAAGCTTTTTCAAATGGCTGTATCATTCTTTCCAAAATTGAATTCCAACTGTCCCTGTTTGCGCAGGTGAATTAAAAGACTATCAGAACCTTAAATGTTTCTATTAACCTAATTAAACAGTGTCTGAATAGAGAAGTGGTAAAGATGAAAAAGCATTCATGACCTATCACATGAACTTCCATGACAAAAGATAATAAATACATGCTCCCCCTGCCTGAGAATCAGTTCTAATACTTTGATTCTACTATTGGGATAATATTGAGTTTCTATGATTAGGAAGTTCCTTTAAGTATATTTAGCTCATTTTTTACCCTAGAGGGTTAGAGTTTGTATTTGCAATACCTAAGGTACTGGGGTTGTTTCTGTTGCTTGTTGGTGGTGTTGCTCTGGTCACCTTGCCTCCCAGTTTGTGAGCCATGTCCTACTCTTTGGGATTCTCTCTATGAAAAGGTAGAGAAAACTGGGTGGGAGAACTGAAACTGATCATTTTTTGAAATCAGTGAGCAGTTCATATTATTGCAAAAAGAATGCTTGACATAAGTTCCAAAATGGAAGTTTGGGGATTGTAAGTATTTCAATAATTTGCTTTATGTCCAAGTAGTAGTGAGTTTTCCGACAGACAAAAGCTGTTAGTTATTGGATCCAGTAAGAAAGATGCTAAAGATATTTTTATGCCCTTTGTATGAAGACTATGAGGTCAATATCTTTTAGAATTTTATACGAGAAAAATGTTCTCCCCTCCTGAGGAACTTGCATTATTAATATTTTTGTAAAGATTTATTTATTTATCTATTTCTTGCTTTTGTGTTAGGAAATTAGTAATTTGTAAGCTATCTTACTCTCTTTTTGTCTTTGCTGCCAGTATCACACATAATGTTCAACAGAGTTGTTCAATAATAGTTTATATATTTATTATTTTAATTTGTCTCTTTTTCTACAGAATTTTTTTTTTTTTGGTATGTGTGATTCTTATTTTGAACTCACTGACACAGTTTTTGGAAGTAGATCAGACATGAGTAAAATAAATAAATACATGTATTGTGCCTAGTTCCCTGTTCACTAGAAGGATTTTCCTACTGGATTTGTATTTGTTTCTAACATGTTTCATTTCAGTAGCAATTTGTTATGTTTGTTTTGTTTGCTTTCTCTGAGTTCTCTTATCTGTAGCATGATTCCTTCTAAATGGTGGAAGAAACATTTGTGATTATATTTCCAAGTAGATTATTTGATACAGACATTAGTCATAGGGACTTCAAAAATACCCTCATTTCTTTTGATTTAGTATGTTAAATCACAGCAAATAATATTAAAGACATTTTAGTGGGCATGCCCGGCGTCAGGCAAGGTTTTGGCAGGTTGTGTCCAGCAATTGGGCTATAATAAAGCTTACTTGTCTTGACAGCCATGTAAATCACACCCAGGTTAAACAATGTAATACTTTTCTGTTACAAATGACAGAAAGAGTTGCTTTTCTGTACATTGATTTTTTTTTTAAATTTTTACTGGAGTACTGGAGATGTCCTATCAGATGGGTGATATGGTTCTGATCACTCAAGTGTTTGATGAATCAAGTAGAAACCCCTCCCTGTCAAACTACAGGAAGTGAGTTGAAGTATAAAGCGGAATGCGTAGAGGCAGCTGCCTAACCCACTGATGACTCACTGGCTGAATGGCGGTTTTGTAATTTTGGTGTTGGTGTTGATAATTGGTAAGATAAGCTGAAAACCAACCAGTCAGCTGCCTTAAGGGTTTTAGTGAGCACAGCAGAGAATTCCAATTACTTTCTCACTAAGAAATCAGATTTCTCACTGGATGGCTTTTCCTCTTCTTGCTCTGATAAAGTATGTTCTGGTCTATGCATGCTGAGACAAGTGAAAGTTTTGTCACATCTTCCTAGCTGGAGGTCAAGTTATACAGGTTTTCATGGTCCCTCTCTTTAGGTTTTTGGACTTTAGTCCTGTAAACCAAAAGCGCTTGTTTCTGACATCCTGACATGCTGTCATCCAGGTCTGCCTAGAGGTTTCCGCTTCTCTCTCTCTCTCTCTCCATTTTTGTGAAAGGTTCAATTAAAAATATTTCGAAGGAGATGGGGGTTGGGGTGCAGGGAAATCTCACATGGCATATCATGCCACAAAATTTGTAAACATTCTCTTTATCCATCTCTGCCTTTCTTTGATGTTTCTCTTCCTAGAGCAGATTTCCACTTCTGTCATTCTCTCCACCTTCTCTCCTGCTTCCTCGCTCACAGCTTCTCCACACCGTCCTGTGCTCCTCTAGAACCTCCTTCTGGATCCTCCTCCCTAGATGCTTCCATATCACTGTCTTTTCTTTTGTAAAGCAAGTTAGCCTTCCCTGGACTTCTGCAAAATACATTCCTGTATGTGCCGAGTCTCCAAGCACCCCCCCAAAGAGTCCTCTACAATATCCGCTTCCCTTGGACGGTGAGGAGGGATGAATGTAAATAACTAGTAATTTTATTTAATTCTTTGCTTCTGAATAATTTTTCTTTACATTTTTTGAACATTCTGAAAGGTCTTTAACTTCCTACCCTGTCTGTAAGACGTATCTTTTTAAAACCATCTTTCTGTACTCCAAGGAGTTATCTATTATTCACAAAAAGCCCAGAGAAAAATATAAAATCTGTGTTCATTCTTTTCCTCCTTCTCTCTCCCCTCCATCCACTTTCCTCCCACCCCCGTCTTTCAGTACATGGGTCCATTTCTCATATTCTCTCTCCCTCCCCCTTGCTCCCTCTCCCTCTACTTTGTCTTTCTTTTCAAACGATGGAAATTGCAAGCTTTCCTTTCTTGATGGTTAGGATTAAAGGACTGTGCACCTGCTCAGGTAGAATAAATGGGGAATTGCTGAAGCAAGTATTTATGCTAACTAACGTAGTCTCCTTTCTTGCCTTCAAAAACAAGCCTGCAACTCAGAAAAGCTGCCTCTCAAATAAGCACACTGGAAACCTTTCACATTCAAGCTTTCTCTGATGTCAGAAGAGGTCTTCAAGTCTCAACTCCGTGAGGTTTGTTGGGGCACAGGTGCTGTTTCTGCAGAGATGAATGGATGCTTAGCTTACAGAAAAAGGGAGAAATCATCTCTTTTCTCTGTAAGAAGGGAGTAAGAAGGAAAGCAGAGGAAAGGGCAAAGACAAGAAGGTTCTAATAAAATATGGGTTAGATGCCCTCCTTCCCCTTTTCCCTCCCAAATTTTATAAGCTCCAGGGGTTCTAGGCTAGAGTTAAACATACTTTAAAATAGAATACCAAATGCTCTTTAAAGTTGCATTCTCATTTTCAAAGCCATCTCCCACTCCACTTAGGCTGTTCATCTATTTTTTCCCTCTCTTATAGGAAGAAGCAGTGTTACTAGACATCTAGTCAATTAGTAGGTAAATCTCATTGAATAAATAGTCTTTTCTTTAAAGGACAAGCTACTTGAAAATAGGACGCAGATCTTGTCTCTCTCCCTGTGTTCTTCTCCCCACTTCTCTTCTCACTTCTCCCCACCCCTCACCTTTACAGATGGTCCAAAAAGGTTCATCAGTGCAGCTGATTAATATGTCTCTTAAGCCTATTGATTCTCTTCACCATTTCCTTGGGTTGGTTTCCTAGTAGCCTCTGAAGGTGACTGTCTTAAGTAAGGTTCTGGCAAAATCAGGCCTGGAAACAGGAGACACCAGCAAGTGGAATGGAGAAGATGGGGAATTAGAGGCAGCCCAAACAGGGTACGTCATTAAGCCAGCTAGCACAGTGGGTGACAGATGTTAAAGCCACCTGGGAAACTCTGGGGGCTAGTGTAATGCTTCCATGTTATCTCTTTTCAGGGAGCTAGGCTGATGGATGCGTAAAACCCTGCCTCTTCTGTCCTGATACAGGCTCTGGAGGCCAAAGAAAGCTCTCAGGGAAAACAGTGCAAGTGCCGGCAGTTGGAAGTTGAGCTGTTGAGCCCTGACATGGTTAAGGGTGAGAGGATGTAGGTGAGGCAGTGACAGAGACTGCTACAGTCCACCCTTTTTCCCACTAAGTGCTCAACATTATGTTTACTTTATTCTATCATTGATTCTTCAAGGTGGCCAGTAGTGACAATCGAAAAAAAAAAAAAGACTTGCCACATGAGCATTAGTAGGACAATCTTCATCTCTGTTGCAGTAGTTGGTCCAGAGACTGCAACTATATCACCTCCCTCCTCTATCCTCTGTTCTGAACTTCCTATAACCTTGGCCAGCTGGTCTACGTTACAAAACCAGTGGGTAACCCAAACCTTCATCTCCGAGGGCCCTTGTTGGGCTGCAGTGGCCATAGTTGCCTAGTTACTGTCATCACTAGCAAGCTTCAGGGCAGAACACTGAACCAAAGAAGGCCACAGTGCTTTAGCCCCTACTGTGCGGCAGAAAGCCTAACTCCTCCTCGTCATCAGGGTTAGTTGCTCAGGCTGATATGTTACTTTCACTTGTTGAACTACTGTCATAGAAGTCCCACATGACCAGCAGCTGCTATATGTTTAATGGAATCCTTACTATGTCCCCTGGTAGACGTGTCTCACTCCTTAGAACTATAGCCTCCAGGCCAGCAGAACCTGATGGGTCACACAGAATGGTGGTGAGAAGGGCTGCTCTTACATTTTCTCCTTAGTTCTTGGATCCAAGTATTTTACCTCTCAGCTACCTGGAGCCATATATAGGCTCTTTGTTCAAAATATATGCCACATTCTGAAGGATAGAGCTCCAAACCTCTGATGCCATCCCTAAGCGATTCCATAGTTGTATCGTTAAGAGGCCATTCCAGCACTCTATTAGGCTGGATGCTTCTGAGTGATTCAGTATATGGTAGGATTCTATGACCACGTGCCCATTTTCATACGTCCTTTGCTGCAATGTGAGTCCCTTGGTTCAAGGTGATGTTATGTGGTACGACATGTCAGTAACTTACACATTCTGTGTCTTGGCAAGAAAACAAGCACTTTGAATACATGTCAGCCCCAGGAAGAAAGAATCCCTTCCCCTCCAGGAAGAAAGGGCTCCAATGTGATCAACCCGCTCCAAGTGGCTGGAGTGTCTCTTTGAGGGATGGTGCCACATTGAGGGCTCAGTTGGTCTTTGTTGTTGACAGGTTGGACATTCAACAGCAGCATCACCAAGATCACCCTGGTGAGGGGTACGAAGCCTGATGGACTTATGCATAGCCTTCATCCCTGTCCTGTGGCTTCTCCATTTATGGGCTTATTTTACAAGCACTGGGGGGATTGAGGTGAGAAGCTGGCTGACCTCCACCAAAAAGCCATTCAGGTTGCCTGGTTGTTCACAGTCTCCTTAATGGGGTGCTTGCTGGAGGGCATTGGTAGGAGACACGAAGATCTGGGCACTGTGTTGTGTCCACTCCCATGTGTCCATCCACATGCTTCTTTTTGGATCTCTTTGTCTCTGATCTAACTTTCTCCTTCCAGGCCCCTGACCAACCAGAAAATTACTTGCCACTCCCAGAAGTTCACATCTCTTCAAGCCTTATGCCTCTTCACACTAAGTTGAGGATCAAGGGTACTGCTAATATTTCCTTTCATCTGTCTTTCAGGGTCACCTGAGGGGGGCTGTCGTGTGAGAGCAGCGCCAGCAACTGAACCATGTCATTTGTGAACCAGGTCTGGATTTTTTCCTCTTCCGTCGGCTGGCTGGAGACTCTCCATGAGGCCAAAGGTGTGAGCCAGAAGTATAAACCTCCTTTACCCAGACTTACGTTTTGAACTGCCCCCAGCCCTTGTCTCGCACCCTCAAGAGCCACCCATAGGCATGTTCTCTGGGCTTCTGAGGTCTAGGGGCATGAAGGAGGACAGTCTTGATGACGGTGAGTGTCTTGTAGGGCATCAGCCTCAGGTGCAGCCTCTGTGTGGTCTTTTGGCAAGGACAGGGACCTGTCTGTCCCTGCTGTCCTCTAGCCACGGACTGTGGCCACTTCTGCAGCCCAGAGGGTTCAAGGGCATCTGGGGCCAAGGTCCTCATGCATATCCATCCAGATGTCCCCACTCCCTACTGGAGCTTCATAGAGTGACCTTCATCTCTATAGGACAGTGAAGGAAGGATCTGTGGCAGCAGCATTTGCTATCACCTACAGTTGTTTGACCATGGAAGGGAATGGGCTCTAGCAAGAAGCCAGCGTTATTGATGGCGAAACAGAAAAATGAATACAATAGAGGCCCTTGATGGCCCTGCCGAATCAACCACCCCTGCAGTGGTTGGCCTAACCTCTGGACTACTAGGTATGTGATACAATAAAACATTTTATTGTTTATGCCATTTTAAATTGGGTTTTCAGTAAATGATAGCCCGGAGCATGTATCCATTAAAGTCCATTAAAGTAAAGTGAGATGGCCCAACTGCTGGCGCTGCTCTCACACTGCAGCCCCTTCAGGTGACCCTGAAAGACAGGTGAAGGGAAATATTAGCAGCGCCCCTGGTCTTAAAGTGCTTTTATTAATACCATTTAAGAGATTAGAAAACTGGGTCACAGAGAAGTAACAGGAATTTTCCAAAGATTGGTATGGCTAGTAAGTGACTAAGCTGGTGCTTGAGCCCGAGTGTGTCTGACTCCCTAGAGCCTTAAGTACTTAACCGTGATGTTCTTCATTGCGAGGTGTGGATCTCTAAGAGAAAGATAAGGCCTCTCCACAAGGAGTTCCCTCAATTTTCTCTCTAATTTATACAAGAGCTTCAACGACCCAGGCACATGAACAAAACCACTGGAGAATGGGGCCTGCCCACCAAGCCAAGTTCTGGTCAAATGCAGAAAGCCATGAGCCACCCGCTTAGAATCCTGAGATCAGCTTTACTGATGGGCCAGGAGCTTGCAAGTACTCCCTCGGGCTCCTGGGTGGGACTTGCATGGAGAATTCAGCTTAGACTCAGGGCCCAAACCGTGGTTCTCTCCTCTCTCCTCCCCAGGAGTCTGCACTGGGGGCCTTGCCAGTAGGGAGAGCTGACTCTGAAGGGCAGACCCTTGTCTCGTGGAGTCTTATGGACCCATGCACCAGGCACAGCGGGGGGTGGGGGGAGGGTTAGTAGAAAACAGAGGGCAGGAGAGCAGCTGAACCTCCATTTGAGGCAGTGTTACCCCAGTTCTCATTACGTGGGACAGGGCCCAACACATGGCACTTCTCTCCAATCCTTAGCCATTCCTTTCCCAGGGGAAGGAGAGGCAAAAAGGTTGAAGCTCTTTCCCCAGCACTTCTCAAAGAGAGGACAGAGCCAGTGGGCTGAGTTGGAGATGTGGAGAGAAGGAAAATATTTTCTCTTATGTCCGCATTTTATTGTTTGTTTGTTTTTGTAAAGGGCCAGACAGTAAATATTTTAGGCTTTGGAGGTCATACTTGATCTCTGTAGCATCTTTTTTCTTTGTTTTTTCCCCCAACACTTTAAAAAAGAAAGGATTATTATTAGCTAGTGAAGTCTAAAAGCAGGACATAGGTTGAATCTGGCTGGGGATGGGGAGGGTCAGACTCCTTAATCCACCAATAGCCAAACCTGGGGCCAATTCATTTTGCTCTCTGATGTGGGTCACAAGGGGCTTTACTGAAGGCAGATTCAAGGGAGTACTGTACCCTGGGCCAAAAATTCATTCCCTTTCCTATATCTACAATCCACTTTTGTCCAGTCATGCAGTTCAATACAGAGATGAGTCAATGAACTTGAATGTCAGCCTAAATGTAGCTCAAATAACACAGTGCCAGCGGTATGTGTCTCAGATCTGAATATGAGCTATCTTCCATTCTTAAAGTCCAAGGAGAGTTCAAATCTAAAATCTTTGCCTTGTTAATTGCAGTTCATAGAGGAATACCTCAATTCCCTCCTTTCCTGTGTTGCTGTCTCTGTAGCAAGAGGGACCTCATTCTGCAAAGCCCGCTTCCCTCTGCAGCCCTGACACCCTGGGCACACACCAGAGTGACCCCCTCCTCTTCAAAGTTGACTTAGTCCTACTCAGTCATTAGGACTCACAGGATTCTCAAGGCACCAGCCCAGGCTCATCACGTTTAGGAAACACATACAGATGAGCTGAAATGTTTCTTTCTGCCAACCATGGCTTCTTTCCTTTTAAGCCAGCTCAGTTTCTGCCTTACAGGGAGGGCCCCCTTTGGGGTTCTCCACTGTTTAAACAAATCCTGCCCCCTTACATCCCCAGCCAGGTAATTCCACCCAGGAGGTATCGTTTGAGAGGATCGGCTTCTAGCCCAGGCCAGGACTCCATCTGGTGTCATCCTGCCTGCCTGCTCTTTGTCCTGTCATCTTCTCCAACACCACACCTCATCCCGTGCATTTCTCGGGCACATTTTCTCACTGTGTAGGCCGTGTCTGCCTTCAGATGTTGACGTTCACTTAGTAATTCCTGAAGTGTTTCGTGCTGGCTTTCCTGGCCGTCCGCTCCCAAATCAGTGCCACTGTCCTTACATCTCCTGTATGTGTCCCGATCGCTCCAGAGTACTTTCCCCATTGCTCTTGTTACTTTGCCACTTGCTGCATGGAAACGCTGGCTCTCGACAGTTTCCTGAGCCTTGGTGTCCCCGGGCCATCCTTCCCTCGGCTCTCTGCGGTCCTCCTGTCTTCCTCTATTGGATCCCCTCGGCCCCTCACCCGCTCTGATCTGGTAATAGCTAAAATGTGCCACTCATCCCTGATGGCAGCGTCACGAGCTGTTACTTTGGAATACAGCTTCTTTTCCTTCCAAATCTGTGTAGCTTGGCCTCTGAGAACTACTTTTCTCCTAAGGTGAGCTTTTCCTCCCTCAAGTTTAATCAGTATGTCTTTTACTTTTATTTTATTTTTCCCTTTTTCTTTTCTTCTCCCACAGCCAGTGTTCTGACTGAAAAAACTACAATTTGTTTCTTAAGCTGATCCGATGCTCCCTTGAGTCATGGGGTAAACCTTATTTGTAGAGACAGTGTGTTCCTGCTAAAGTCTTTTTAATTCCCTTCTAAGACTCTGGGTTTGAAATAAATTCCAGGGGCTTTTTTTCCCCTGACATTCAACCTAAGAAGATGATTTATTTCCTCTGTGATAAACCACTCCACCCCTCTTGTGAAGGCCACCCAGGTCTTCTGCATTTTCCTGTTGATAAAAGCTGCTACTTCTTGCGGCTGAATCCACAGTCCAGGGCCCTAAAGCTCATCCTCATGGTGGTGGCTTCATGTGGGTGAGTTTGGGGACAGATGGAGGTGACTCCAGTTTTTCAGAAGTTCACCCCTCTACAGTTCACATATGGGTCCCAAAGGCCTAAAATAAACATAATGTAGGGCAGCTGGTCTCGGGCCTCATCCTGATGCCCAGCACTAAGGGTTTAACCACTTCGGTACCAGCATCAACTATAGTCGACAGCCACAGATGA
>VBSM01002217.1:26572659-26591536 GCA_008086735.1 Cheirogaleus medius | reverse complement strand
CCTCGGCAGCAGTCCTGGCTGAGACACACTTAAAGAACAGAAAACACTGTTATCATTGTAAAAATTATTCCTTACACCTGTAGCTAAGAAGCCTGACCATTAAAGCTTCAGCTGTGGGGGCTGAGCCTTGGTTGGAATGAAGACTCCTTCCCCAGGCAGATGGTACCTGTTGGGCTGAGTCCGTAGCACCCAGGGCCACATGCAGCTGCTGTCCTGACACTGGCCAGAAGCCACATGCACTCCAGCCGGCTGTGGGGCCCTAACGTGGTGTTGGTACCTCAAATGCTAGTTCTTGTGTTTGATCACAAGGTTTCCTCCATGCATTGGGTTCTGGGGCTGCCAATTTCAGGTCTGCCTCTCTTTGCATTTTGGCTGATTGAGATGAGACACAAGGCATCAAATCAGGGACGAACTGCGGCATCAGCTTAGGCCTAGTGGGGTCGTCCTCTTCAAGTTCATAACCGAGGTGTCACTTCCTGCTTGACATAGTACAGATGTAGACCTTTCCCATTTCACAGCTGACCGGTAAGCAAAAGATAAGCAGCCCCTGGCATCTGGGACGTGGCCTATTCTACCAATTAGGCCTGGTATTCTCCCACCGAACATGAACAATGTCCCAGCATACAACACCAAGCAAGGCCACTTTATGCTTGTGATGGATCAAGACAAAAACAAACCACCATGTCTGACTCCAGACGAAACATGAACATTGTCCAAACCACAAAGTACCAAACATCCCTCTTCTGCTACTGTGAGTAACTGCTGTTCTTTACCAAGCGTAGCTTTACCCTTGGTCTAGTCTTCCCTCCTTCCAGATCAGATTTATTAAGATACCCAGAGACAGAATTACCCCCTACTTTTCTGCAACATTCAGAAGAATATCCCACTACCTAAACCCTCCCGCAAACAGCCCCCTGAACACAAGCCAAAATCCTGGAATGAGTCCTTGCTCACCACTTTTTACGAGACACATCACAGTTCCCCACGGTGTGCGTGCTCCGACACTGCAGCAAGCGATTAGCCTGTTCAACCCCAGTAGTGTCCCTGGTGGTCTTTGGCTGGAGAGCACTGGCGTTAGGAACAGTTTACAGCAGGGATAAAGACGCTTCATTCTTTAGATTTTAAGTTAAAAAAACAAAGCACGTTTCCCTGGTGTTTGGATGTTTGGATGGAAGGGAAGAGTCAGGTGCTCTGCTCTGCCCACCTCCCCACTGATCCCAGCCTTCACGGGAGGGAAGGGGACAGTGGCCTGGGCTCAAGGGAACCAAGCCTCAGCATTTAGGGGATCAGAGAGTGAATGACCAGAGGTGCCCTGCTTGCCACAGGGCCCCCCAAGACTGGCAGCTCCCTGTGTGCCGTCGCACGTGGGTGACAGCCAGAGACGTGGAGATGTAGGGTGCATAGGCATGAGAGGAGCCCAGGCCCCACCACGTCATGAAGACAGATGCTGTCGTTTCCTCCATCTCCTGGTGGGGCATGGGGGTAAGCCAGGAGGAAGAATAAGCATGTTTGTTTTGGGGGACCCTGGTCAGGAATGGGGTCTTTGGCGGAGCCAAGGGTGACCCAGCTACCAGCTTGAGGATCAACTGTTAATACAAGACAAACTTCTGAGGTGAAAGCAGAAGCTCGCCAACCATGCCAAGAGCAGCCCAGCCGCTAAGGCCATCTACATGGTACCGACCACGATTGAGAGGGTGGACACACACCCGCTCCCTGAAGAACACCGCTGCAGTAGCAGAAGGTCACCAGGGCATCTGAGTCAACCCAGGAGGTGGGGAGACGGGAGTGGGAGAGAAGAACTCGTCTCCAACAGAAGCAGGTGGATGAATTGACCCCAAAGTTTGCTGCTATAGAAAGGGAGAAGACACAGAACGGACAAGTAGAGCCTGAACTGTGTAGATTGGGTGTAGAGATTTTAAATTCAATTTGAGAAATTTAATGTATCAATACATACACATATGCGAGTATCTACCTTTAAATGATATGCTTATCTTTCTATTATTTCTTACTTTATCACTTCTATTAATAGATATAGCTGATGAATTTCTATTATAAAAGATGAAGCGTTAGAATTTTTCTACATCCAATGCTTCTATTGTCCCTCTTTCTATTCTACAAACATAATCCTAATTTTTGATTAAATAAATTGAATGTTCCCCTTATTATGAAAATGTATAATTCACTGATAAACCAAGGTGCATTCTGTGATTACATTTCCTTCCTTGTTCAACATTTTTTGCTTTGCTTAGTTTAAAACTACTTGCACCTGGCCAACCTTATCAGGCATTCCAGCCAGTCGTGGACACGTCTCTCCTGGAAGCCTCCATCTGGACTGGTGTTTCCCTCGTGCCGTAGCGCTATCGAACCAGGACTTCCCATTGGCCCTCCATCACGTTAGCTCATCTGTGTCTCAGTCCTCCTGTCTTGCTTTTTCTTGCTTCTCCCCCTCTTTTTGGCAGAGGATATCTTTCATTACACTGCTCATTGCCTAAGCAATACCTGCCATTATTCCATGATTACCGTTTAGTGGAATCCTTATAGTATGGGTTAGGCGATGTGTTTATCCAACAAAGCTGTTCCCACGCTCCCATGTGGATATGTGTGGTCAATGAGATGTGAGTGAGTGGATTTCTGAGGTGACTCTTTTCCCTGTGTGCTTTCTTCTTTCTTCCCCTTTCTTCTGCCTGGCACGTGGGTGCAATAACTGGTCCTGTGGTAGCTATGCTGATGTTGGGAATGGAGGTACTGATAGTAGAAATCAGAAAGATAGACCGGGCTACATACGTCCCTGGTGATTTCTTGGAGTTACATACTGTCAGACTTCCTTTACTAGAGAGAGAAAGCAACCCTCTCTGTGTTTAAGCTGACTGAAATTGGCTCTGTAACTGCACATTCCTAACTGATAAAATTGCTTCCTGAAAAACAGTGCATGGAGATAAATTTTAAAAGACACTGTGTGAATGAAATATTTTTATTTCCCCATAAAAATTGACCAGTAGTTCGAATAAGTATAGAATTACAGAAATCACTTTCTGTCAGACTTTTGTTTTCACTCATTGTTTCTATTGGAAAGCCCAAGGCCATTCTGATTCTTGATTCTCCTCACAGGATCTTTCTTTTATAGCCAATGGCTATTAAAGGGAATATATTTTAATTAATTGTACTGAACATTCAAGGGGTCCTTCACACTGGAAATGAACATTCTTTAGTTCTTTCTTGTATTATTTATTTACTAAGAATTTCTTTGTTATCTCTATTTTCTTTTTCTGGAACTAGTAATCAGATTTGGTCATGAAATAATCCTCTAATTTTATTACCTTTTCTTTTTTTCTGTGTTTCCCTTTCTTTGTCTTCTGGGTTTGTTTTCTGAGAGATTTCCTCAACTTCATCTTCTACCTTTTCTTTTGAATTTTTAAAATTTCAGGTTTTTTTTCTAGAGCTCTTTCTTGTTCTTGGGTTTTCTCCCCTCCTTTATTCACCCTTCCCTCTCTTCTCCCTTTCCCCATCTTCCTCTTTCCCTCTTTCCCTTCTTTCCACACACTGATTCTGTTTTAGCGATTCAATGTCTTACTTCTGAGGATATTGATTATAGTCTGTGTTGGTCTGCTATTTATTTTGAGGTTTTTTTGCTATTGGCTACAGTATCTCTGTTCCCTTTGAGTTTCTTCTCTTTGTATGTTTGATTCTTGGCCTTCCAGAGTGCTTTGTGATGTTTTCATATTTAGAACAAGGTACTAAAAAGCTGCGTGTGTGTGTGAGTATGTGTGTGTGTGTGTGTGTGTATGTGTACTTGTCATTTGATAGCGTCCACATAGAATGATTTGCCATCTCTTCGGGACACCCACATACTCAGCACTTATGGATCATTCTTATGGGTTAGGTCGGGTATCAGAATATGCCACCCCAAGATGTGTCACTTTGGAATAAGGATTATTTTGAGCTGAAGGCAATTGAGAAGACACAAATACAAGAAAAGTTCTCTGCCTTTCCCCTATTTGCCTAACAGCAGCACATAAATTTGGAAAATTATCTCCCTTTCCCTTATCAGGAAAGGCAGAATTCTTAATCACCAGGAGACAGCTCTAGAGTCTTATCAGCCCAGAGGTTCCAAGCTTTAAGAGGAATCTATACTATATAACAAATCTTGCTAAATAACCCTTATCTTCCTTTGTTTTCTCCCATACATTTATCTTTCCTTGTATATTTGCCTTGCTGTCCCCAAAAGCCTAAACCACTTTTCCTTTGTCTTCTCACTTTTCCTCAGATCAACTGTTCTTTGTTAAGATGCTAGATAAACCTCAAGTCCTGACCACCTGCATCACTGAGATCTTCCATATGTACATGCGATTCAAGTGCTTTTCTCTTGTTAGTCTGTCTTTTGTCAGTTTAATTTTGTAGGCCCAGCCACTGAACCTAAGAAGATGGAGAAATATTTTTCTTCCCCTAGATGTTTTTCTGGGACCATTTGACCATTTGATTCTCCAGAGAATAATCCACTGATGTCCTCCTGCCTGGTGGTCCTCTGATTAGCTGGGCATTTTTGAAGCTGAGTAGGTGGCTGGTGGTCTTCTGGTTTAGTAAGTAGACCTCCAGCCATCCAAGTATCCTCAGTACTCAGTAGGTATCTATGCTCTGCCTACTGCATTGGGGCCTGGAGCCACTCTGGTTCAATCTTCCCTCAGAATAAACCCCCAATGTCCTGCAGTGGCAAGGGAAGGGAGCCTGGGATTTAATCTTGTGCCGACTTTCAATACCCCTCCCCACCTTTAGCCTCCTGCCTTTTCCTCACCCTGTGTGGTCCTCAGTGTCCCCAGCTTGTGACTCCTTCTGAGGGTCTGTAGTGTAAAATGGCTCAGTTCTTACTTTCATCCCTCTCTGATGCTACCTGGTATTTACTTTCGGATCTCTTTTTAATTTCTCAGTTCATATTCCAGCTTCTAAATTTGGTGGATATCTCTTATCTGCTCTTTCCTAATTTCTTCGTCTCTTCTCTCATGTGCTTGCTGTAGTGTAGTTTCAGAATAGAATACATAGAATAAATTTGTATTTTGAACTGTAAGTTAAACAGAAGACTTCTAATCTTATAAACAAACAAACTGCTGCCAAAATGTGATGTGGTTCTACTCTAGGGCATTCAGTTAACGGCAGGGTAGGAACAGAACCCCGAAAGTTTTGAGTTAGCTTCTGAGATGAGATTTTATATTTAGTTATTTTTAGAGACAGGGTCTTGCTGTGTTGCCCAGGCTGGAGTGCAGCAGCGTGATCATAGATCACTGCAGCCTTGAACTCCTCTAGGTTCAAGTGATCCTCCTACTCAGCCTCCAAAGTAGCTGGAACTACAGGTGTGTACCACTATGGCTGGCTAATTTTTAATTTTTAATTTTTTGTAGAGACAGGGTCATGTTATGTTGCCGAGGCTGGTCTTGAACTCCTGGCCTCAAGTGATCCTCCCACTGCAGCCTCTCAAAGTGCTGGGATTATAGACATGAGCCACCATGCCCAGCCTGAGATAAGATTTATTGAGAAGTGGGTTCAACCAAGACCCTTTCATTATTGAGATTGAAGGCCTGAATCCTCCTCCTCCTCCTTTTTTCCCCCCATATTATTTAAAAAACTAAAGTCTGCTTTGGGGTTTTTTATTATAGTTCCATCTAAGCTCCTTTGGCCCATAGGCTCATGAAAAGGTCTCACTGGGACAGTTATAGACTCCTGGCAGCACCAGTAGAAAACTCTCATCTAAGACTGCTACCATGGAAGTGTGCTTGGACCTGTTGGAAAAGGCATTCCTACCTGTCAGCTCCCATCCCCTGCAGAGATAATGCAGCTTGAGATGTCTTCCTGGGCTGCAGTTTTAGCAAAAGTGCTTTGGAGGGAGGGAAGAGGCGAGGAAGGGGGCTGGCATGCTCCAGGAAATTAAAGAATGCCTGAACAGTAAAGTGACAAGATGGTAATCACCACCAGGCTGGCTAATTGAGACTTGGCTTACAGGGCTGACAGCAGAGGAAGAGCAGTAGTCTGGTTTCAGAATCAAGATTAACAGGAGGTAAAAAAAGATCTAACTGGAAGCCGCATTAACTTTTTGAAGACGCAGATAACTGCTGAGAGGCAGGGTGACTTGATTCATATAGACAGGCTCATAATGGAAAGGAAATGGGAGATTAATCCACTGTGGATTCTCTACGCTTGGGCTGATTTAATATCCAAAGACCTCCTGGAGACTTCCTTCTTTTTGCTCCCTCTCAGGGTCATTTCTGAACATGGAAGGGAAGCATTTATATTGAAAGAACCTCGTGGGCCTGAAAAGGGTGATGACCTGTTGGTGCCAGAGAGATGGTTGTGTGTTAGATGCAAGCAACAGAGGCTCAGGGCTGTTCAAGGCTTCTTAGGACCTTCAGACAGACATCCTCGGGCTGTAAAAGGGCTGCCATCTGCTAGTTGTAGCTTGGACTGGCCAGGGTCAGGGTATCTGGAGCAGGTTCATAGGAATTTGTCAAAGCTACTTTTCAGGGGCTACATGTTGAAGTGTCAGGGTTTTAAACATGGAAGGAAGGCACAGAAACAAAAGCGTTTAGAAAATAAAAGGAGCTTTTTGGCAAAGAGGTTTTGCAAGGGAGTCTAGGCTTTTAAAGACTACTCTCCAAGTAGAATATATTAGTTATTACAAGAAAAGAAATCACGATGACCAAGACTACTGTAGTTTGTTCATAGAGGCAAATAGCAGTTTTCTCACTTGGTTATCATATGCTCAAAGGTGATCATATTATTAATAATATATCTGGAGACATCAGGATTTCAGAAGTGAGGAATAAAGTTTTCTGCTATTGTCATTTTTTTAAGGAATCTATGACATAATAGCTCAAGGTCTCATTTATTTTGAGAATCAGAACTAGACAGAGTAATCCTAATTTTGTTTCTTGTTTTGTTGTTATTGTTGATCTCAGGTGCAAAACGCTTTCTGGCCATGGGGCATGGTTTGCAGTTACTCATAAAAGAGACACACCAAGGCATTTGTTTTGTTTTCACACACCCTCCTACCTCTTAATCCTCTCCCAAAGGTGTTGATTTTATCACATAAGTTTGCTTAGCAATTTTATGATTCACATAATTAATTGGATGCTTTCTTTTATTTGGCTAGTTTTACTAACATATGTGTAGCAAGGGATGTTGATTAATGCACAAATAGCTTATTGTAATGTGGTTAATAAAAGTAGAGCCATAGGGTACAAAGGCTTGGGAGTTAGTTTCTGTCTGAAAGCTTTATAAAGCCTTCAGGGTCGAAGTTTTATTCTTTTTATGTGCTAGAAGTATTTTTATTGCCCTTATTAGCTTGTCTATTGAGGCCAGGAACGAAGACCTGTCCAATTCTCCTCTCCCAGGTTTCATCTGCAGTACCTATAACTGCAGTGGCTTCCTACAGTTTCTCTCGTTCCTGGTCAGCCAGGATATGACATTCTTTACCATTTAAAAGGCTAGCATTTTATAAGCTACAAAACAGGTGCCAGATCAGACTTTTTGTAGAAAATGTATAGGCATCATTTTCACATATGATGTACAGTTCCTGTTCCTTAATCATAGGTTTATCACACCCAATTAAATGAGACTTGATTTTCCATGTGAAATTTCTGGCACAGTCATGGTTATAAATTTGATTTTTCCAATTATATTCCAGTAGAAAGGAGGACATATTCTTATTAAATCTATGTAAATAACATGATCATGAAAAGTAATAATTTTAACACTGTTAAGATGACCATAGGGCTAGGGAAAGAGGATTTCAGACTTCCATCCTTCCTCATCAGAGAAAGACAGAGAATCTGCCCACTCACATGGCTCACCATTCCAATAGCCTACAAACAACTAGCAACTGAGAAACAACCACACTAAGGATATATGTAGCCAAGGCATCCATCCAGAACATAGATTGCCATCAAAGTACCCACGAGAAGGCCAAAGGTTCTTAAGCAACATATGCTATAAACACAACTGTATAAGTGAAGGGAGGGGGAAAAGCCCCATCTAAACAAAAGAAAATCCAAAATAAGAAGCAAGAGCTTCTCCAGATGAGATGGAATCAGTGAAAGAACTCCAAAAGTATGAAAAATCAAAGTGAAAAGACACCCCCAAAAGAAAACAATAAGTCTTTACCAATGGATACCAACTAAATGATAATATTGAAATGACAGATAAAGAATTCCAAATATGGATTATAAGGAGGCTCAACAAAATACCAGAGAAAATGGAAAACCAACACAAAGAAACCACAAAAACAATACAGGAAATGAATGAAAAATTCACTAAAGAAACCTCATTATTTAAAAAAAATCAGACAGAAGTTCTGGAAATGAAAAATTCATTCAAGGAAATACAAAACACAGTGGAAAGCCTTAAGAATAGACTAGATTAGATAAGAATAGACTAGGCAGAAGAAAGAATCTAAGAGCTTGAAAACAACACCTTTGAATTCAACAAGTCAGTCAAAGATAAAGAACAGAGCAATAGGAGGAAGGAACAAAGCCTACAAGAAATATGGGATTATTTAAAGAGGCCAAACCTAAAATCATAGGCATCCATGTAGATGAAGAAGAAAACACACAAAGGTTGGAAAACCTATTTGAGGGAATAATTGAGGAAAACTTCCTGGTCTTGTTAGAAATTTAGATATCCATGTACAAGAAGTTCAATGAACACCTGGGAAATCATCACAAAGAGGCAAACACCATGGACATATAGTCCTCAGACTGGCCAAAGTTAACACTAAGGAGGAACTCCTGTGAGCCATGAGGCAAAAACATCAGGTAACTTACAAAGGAAAACCCATCAGGCTAACTGCAGACTTCTCAACTGAGACCTTACAATCTAGAAGGGACTGGGGCCCCATTGTCAGTCTTCTTAAACAGAATAATGGCCATCCTGGAATTTAGTATCCTGCAAAACTAAGTTTCCTATATGAGGGAAATATAAAGACTTTCTCAGATAAGCAAACACTGAGGGAATTTGTCAAGACAAAACCTGCTGTGCAGGAAGTACTCAGATCTGCAGTATACATTGATCAGCACAATAGACACTCACCAATGTAAAATCACCCAAAAGCTAAAGCTTGGAGCCCATATACCACAATGGCTCAAGAGGTAAAACAAAGCAATAAGGTTCTACCCAACAGGATGAACAGAAATGCATCCCACTTATCAATTCTCTCAGTAAATGTGAATGGCTTGATTTCCCCACCCAAGAGACATAGGCTGGCTGAATGGTTAAAAAATAGAAGCCAAATTATCTGTTGTCTCCAGGAAACACATCTAACCCATAAAGATTCATTCAGACTCAAGGTGACAGGATGGAAAACAATATTCCATGCAAATGGAAATCAAAATAAAGATGGTGTAGCCATTCTCATATCAGATATCATAGACTTCAAAACAACAATAGTAAAGAAAGACAATGATGGTCATTATATAATCATAAAGGGAGCAATTCAACAATAAGACAGAACAATACTAAATATGTATGCACCTAAAACAGGTGCACCCAGATTCATAAAGCAAATCCTACTAGATCTGAACAAAGTGATAAATAGCAGCATCATAATAGCCAGGGACTTCAACACCCCACTGTCAGAACTGGACAGATCCTTCAAGGAGAAAATAAAGAAAGAAACACTAGACTTAAATGAGAATCTAGAACAAATGGTCCTAAAAGACATTTACAGAATATTCTACCCCAAAACTACTGAATACATTCTTCTCATCAGCACATGGAACATTCTCTAAGATTGAGCACATCTTAGGCCACAAAACATGTCTCAACAAATTCAAAAAAAGAAATTATGCCATATATCTTCTCAGACCACAGCAGAGTAAAATTAGAAATCAACTCCAACAGAAACACTTGACTCTACACAAAATCATGGAAATTATACAACCTACTGCTGAACAATTATTAGGTAAAGGAGGACATTCAGATGGAAATCAAAAGATTCCTAGACTGAATGACAAAGGGCATACAAGTTATCAAAATCTATGGGATTCAGCAAAAGCAGTCATAAGGGGAAAGTTCATAGCTTTAAATGTCTACATCAAAAATACAGAAAGATCACAAATTAATAATCTAATGAATATCATCTCAAGGAATTAGAAAAGGCAGAACAAACCAAACCCAAACCCAGCAGAAGAAAAGAAATAACTAAGGTCAGAGCAGAACTAAATGAAATTGATCCTAAAAGAATTATACAGAAGACTAAAGAAACAAAAAGTTGGCTCTTTGAAAAGATAAACAAAATTGACAGACCTCTCACTAGATTAACCAAAAATAGAAAAGAAAGGACCCAAACAAGTTCAATCATAAATGAAACAAATGAGGTTTAACTGATACCTCACAAATATAAAATATCATCTCTGAATACTGTAAAAATCTCTATGCACATAAACTTGAAAATGTGGAGGAAATGGACTAATTCTTGGAAACACACAACCTCCCAAGGCCCAATCAAGAAGAAATAGAACTCCTGACCAGATCAATAACGAGCAATGAAATTGAAGCAGAAATAAAAAATCTTCCAACAAAAAGAAGTCCTGGACCAGGTGGTTTCACAGCCAAATTTTATTAGACCTCCAAAGAAGAATTGGTACCCATACTGCAGAAATTAATTTATAACATCATGAAGGAACTTGTTACCCAACTTGTTCTACAAAGCCAGTATCACCCTGGTACCAATCCAGGAAAGGACACAACAAAAAAGAAAACTATAGGCCAATATCTCTTATGAATATAGATGTAAAAATTCTCAATAAAATTAAAATTAAAAGAAAAAGAAAAGTAAAAATTTTAGAAAAACACTTTTTATAATACTTAACCATTGTTATTTCTATTTTGAGGATTTTTGTAGAAAAGAACAATCATGTCACTTTTTACAGAATCATTAATCTTAGATTTTTTTTGAATTATTTATTAGCTTATAATCTTATGCTTAAAATCTTTTGTAGAATTTTTTCTGAATTCTGAGAATTTAGTTTGAAGATACCACTTGGAGAGTATTTCATTCTAGTTTAATATATGTATAGCCTATTAAATTGAAGGTTAGAGACAGATCAAAAAGAAATAAAAAGGGCTTTCTCATATGTCCACTAAACATATGCCATTAATCATACCTGAGTCATTTCACTTCTTCCTATGTAATTAAGTCTTTTGCTGATCTTATTTAGCAACCTAATTTTATAAATTTATCTGCTTCTGGACTAAATGATTCCTGGAATTACTGACCTAGGTCCTTGGTGCAGACTGACAGATGTCTGTTGGTGATGACAGTGTCAGTTTACCCTGGCAAGCCTACACTGATTAGTCTATTACTTTAATATTAATATCACTAGTTAAGAGAACATGAGACTTACTGAGTCTCTTTTGATATTTCTTCCAGAAGATTTGATTTCTGATCTGAAATTTGTAGTAGGAACCAGTAGGCAAGTTTGAGGAAAAATCAGAAAATACTTGTCAATGAGAAGATTGAATGGCTTGGGTTAACTTTTAACCCAATTGTAACTATTACAATTAGCAATATCAGTAAGAGGTCTGGTAGAGTCCTCTGTTGAGATGATAGTACATTAGTACAAATTTATAAGGCATCAATCCATGATTACCCCTAGAGGAAAAATATAGTGTGGACAGGGTAGACACTGATAAATTTCCAGGGCCTTTTAATTCATACTGTGATGTGAGTGTTATAATTATTCCTAATTAGCAAGAGTATTTAAACCTAGAAACAAAATTTTAATTAAAAAAATCAGTTTGTTGGAAGTTACTATGTCAGTCTTACCTGACCATCAGTTTATTCTATTCAATCTGAGAGATAATAAATTCTAAAACATATTCATAACATTTTACATCTATATAATTAACTTAGGGATGTTATGCTTGCCTTTTGATATGCCAGATCTTTCATTATTGTGGGCTCTGATAAATAGAATGGAGGTAGATAAAAATGTGGAGACTTTCAAATATATCCAATTATTTCTAGTAATTTTCCTTTTATTGTGTGAAGGGGAATCTTTGAAATTATTCAATCTGGAAAATCTCAAAGATTAGTTTGGGTTATAAAGGATAAATTATTTTGAATGTGGGACTTAAATGGGCCAAAGTGATATCCAAAATACCTTTCAGAGGAACGAAGGTATGAACTTATGTTATAGATGTATAAAGGTAAAAAATGATTAACCTCAGAAAGAAAGAAAATGACCACAGTAGTGTGTACCTATTACATATAATTATTTGAAATTCTAGCTTTTTAAAAAGTGGACTTTTGCTCAGATTGATTCAAGAATGAACAAAGAAAGCACAAAGAGTTAAGAGGCTGCTGAGTTAAGAGAAGGCATAGAATAGTTTTTACTGTTTCTTGCTAAGAACGAACTGTTACACCAAGATCAATTTGTCATTTTCACAGGAAGAAAACTACATTCTAGTTTTATTCTTTTTGTACTCCACCCATGTAACATTTTTCTTTAAAGGATTCACATATTTTTTATCTGTCTCTGGGGTCCACAAACTAGGGCTCAGCATCCAAATCTGGATTTATTTACCCATTTATTTACTTATTATCTGTGGCTGTTTAAGTTGAATAGTTGCAACAGAGACTTTGTGGCCTACACAGCTGAAAGTGTTTACTATTTGGCCCTTTACAGAAAAAGGTTGTCAACCCCTGAATTCTACCTTATTAATATATCTATCAAAATTAAGCCAATTTTATTAAACATTTTAACACTTTTTATTACTTCTTTCAAGCTCACTCTTTGCAGATATTACAAACCAAGGAATATACAATTCATTTCCCCTCTGACCTTCTACAATGTATTGTATGCCCTCAAAATTTATTTTTTAATATTTCTTCACATTCTTGTATGATCCAATTTTATGCCAAAATTAATCTCCTTTTTCCTGTGTAATCCAACAGGCAAATCACATTCATTATTTTCCAAATGCATTCGTATTTTGTTTCTTTTTTCTTTTCCTCCAAGACAATGCCTAGGTATGCATTCGTACTTTGTAAATGATTGTACCTAGTGTGGTGTTAATCTCTTATATTCATTTCAACTTTTAACCAAACTAACTGACTTCCCCTTAGCAAGTATAGAGGCATCTGGGAAGCAGGTAGCTGAAAACAGAAGGGTCTTAGCAGACCAGGAGAGCTCCAATTTGCGCTGCTGTGCCTCACGTGCACATGTATTATACATTTTCCTATGGTCACCAACATTCATTGCACCTTTCTTGAGGTAGGAAAAATAGCCAGGTATGTTAGTATACCCCAGAGGTATCTGCACAGCCTTCTCTTGAAGCTGATAGCTTCTCTCTATGTATTAAAAAAAGGGACTATATATGTATATATTTGTGTGGGCATGTGTGTGTATGTTGTGTGTATATATATGTGTATGTATATATGTATATACATTCAATATATATGAACTATGCTGGATATTTTATATTCTTTTTATTTCTATGAATTTTAATATTTAAAAGATTATTCAAGTAACCAAATATTTCTCAATTTAATTTTAGTCAAAGTTCTCAAAGTTGACTAAGGATTTTGGAAATTTATGTTCACGTTCACGCAATACAGATGGACACAATTCCTGTTCATATTGTGATTTTTACAATCAATTAATTTCCTAATTTTTTTTTTAAAGATGGGGTCTCACTATATATTGTGCAGTCTGATCTCGAATTCTTGGGCTCAAGCTACCCCTCCTGCCTCAGCCTCCTGAGCAGCTGGGACTACAGGAGCAACCCACCGTGCCCAGCTAATTTCCTAAATTTTTGAGCAAAAGAGAGAGGACAAGAAAGCAAGAGAGTGCCAGTGAGCACTATTACTGGACATAGAGTACAATTATTCATAAACTGTTTACAAAGGCTAATTACCCTCCTTTTGTGGGGCAAGGCAAAGGCCTTTTTCATTTACACACATAGACACAAAGGGACCTGCCAGCCTCCATTTCACAAGTGCAGCACAGGTCATCGAAACCCACTGGTTAGTTGCAGCTGGGTGACAGGAAGACAGGGACACACAATGGATCCCTGTTGGCTGTTTCTTGATTCATACTCTACTGTCCATTCTAGTGGGACCAATATTTTTTCTTCGTAAGTGATTTTTTTCATGACAGTGCACAACAGATAAACCACAGGGAGACAGCCAGATGTCAGAACCCTCCAGATAAACAAACACAAACAGACAGCCCAATTCTTTGTCGTCTTCCATGGAATAGTGACCATATTCTGACCATATTCTGTCATCTGCCACTCACAAGAGATGAGGTTGTTGGACTATATAATCAAAGCCAGGCTATTTTTTTATGAAGATCATAAAAAGTGGTGGCCAATGCAAACTCACTCAGAAATAAAACATAAAAAAAGAAATAGAAACAGAGTGAGTAAGACCCAAATCGATATTGTGGCATAAAGTTCTCCCCAGGAGCTGGAAAAGACTTGCCTTGACAGGAGTATCCTGTGTGTGGTGCACCTACCTGGCTAGTTGGCTCCTGTGAATGACACCTGGGACATCTCAGTGAAACCTCCGAATCACTTGTACATGGTTTTATCTTTTGTCATATTTTAAATTTCCCATGCATTATCCATGGCCATGCCAACAGGTAAAATCCCAGACTAACTTGCCCCTGTCATAGGGAATAGTATTCAATTCACTCCAGGGACATTCCCCAGAACAGTGGTTTCCAACCCATATATAGGATGAAAAATCACTGTAAGAAATCCATCAGCCATATATACACCACATCCTGGCTGTGCAGTAGATAAATAATTGGCCTCCTGCATGAATTAACCAGAATTTTATAAGGATTATATGATTCTTTGATAAAAAAAATTAACTTAGAAATATATCAAATTCTTAGTCCTTTTTTGGTCATTGTGTATTTGATACTCAGTGGATACTAAAGTTGATGGGACTTGGCAGGGGTAGGGAGCAAATGGTGCTGTGGACATTTTTTACATGATGATCTTCACACCTGTGTTGAAGAACATTACTGGTGGGAGGGGCTGTCATAAATTAACTTCTATTTCTTCGGTTGTCACAGTAAAGATAAGGACAGGAATTTACCTAGTATTTACCGAGAGTGACTCTCCTGAGAATATGGGAGCAGGCGGAGAGGAGCCTTGATTTTCCTGGGACAAATTTCACGGAAAGAGAGGTAGATTCTTAGGAGGAAAGGTGGCTGTTGTTCATCTTTGAGGTTGAAAATTCAGGAGCTAGTTCCAATTCCCTGTTCCTGGGTCCTGCTCTGTCTTGGAAGGAGCTTTAAAATGAAATTATGTTCTCTGGAGCTTTAATCATTTGGGCCTAACTTAGATGGGGTGCAAGGACCCTGTGCTTAGGTTTGTGGGGTGTGAAAGGGCTCTCTCTCTCTCCACTCAGGAAATACAGCAGTAGTGGTTTAAAACCACTAGTTTAAAGAAAGGGAGTAGAAAACAAAGAAGAGTGGTAAAAATTCATCAGGAAATGACAGCTTGAGAAGATGGAATAAAATTAATTGTGCTGAATAAATGATGAGAGCATAGACTACTAATTTATGAAGATCTATGCTAATGTTTATGTGAAGGAAATTAAAATGCCCAGGGGATAATTACAAATGGTAGCACTTCCAAACAGTCTCTTTTTCATAATTCATTTTCATAGCCCTTTTAGGGAATTCTGTATTTATGTTTATAATTCACTCTTGGAGCCTAAAAGGTCTTCGTTCCCATTGCATCATCTGAATTTATTACTTTGCAGCTCAAACTTTTTTCCTTTCTCACTAACTCTCTTTTCTTAGTCAAACATCCACTCTTGAAGAATTCCCTGTGGTTTCAGCATGTTTTTCCTTCTGAATTTTCTACTAGACTTTATCTATAATACATTCTACAGGTCAGTAATGCTTCCTGAATTCTCCAGTTGGAGATGAATCCAAGTAGACACTTAACTCCTTTGAGCTAAGGGAAGGAGAAAATTTTTTCTGACATTTTAACTAATTCACTGTGTGTATCCGGTGAAGAGTTTTGAAATCCAGAGAGAGCGTATTTAAATTGTGAAAAATTGGTTTAAATTAAACTGGGAAATGATATGCAAACATTTAAATGTATGCAATATTAGAGCTAATGAAGCAGTTGATTGCCATGCAATATCTTTTTTTAACTGACTATTAGAAATTTTAATTTGTCTAACAGTCTTATGCTATGCTTGGCTTTCTTTAAGTCTGTATATTATAGGCATTTTAACTTGGACCACATGATTTTATAGATCTAATTTATTTCCTCTAGTGTTATATTAATAGAATATTTTCACTTAATATGTAATTCAATCTAAATGGAACTCTATAAGCAAAGAAGAAAATGAGCCTGTGATTTTTGATATTTAACCTGAAGAAGTTACCTTAAATTTCTTTTTTTTAAGAGAAGAAGAGGTGGGAAATACAGATGAGCCTGAGGGGAGGGATTGGTTTTCTTTTCTGTTTTTCCTTAACTTTTTATTTTTAAATAACTATAGATTTACAAGGAGGTGCAATGAAATGTACAGGGAGGTTCTGTGTATCCTTCACCTTTCCTGCCACAATCTTAGCATTTTATATAACTATGTTACAATGTCAATACCAAGAAATTGACACTGGTAAAATATATAGAGCTTACTCTGATTTCATCGGTTATACAAGTACTCACTTGTGCTTGTGCGAATCTGTGCAATTTCATCACACATGTAGCTCTATGTAACAACCACTATAATCAAGATTCTTTTTTTTTAGATTGAAGGAAAGACACATTTTTATTTATTTTTTGTTTTGTGTTATATCTATGCTTTAAAATTTTTTTGACTTGACACATTGTAATTGTACATATTTAGGGGTACAATATCATGTTTGTCTATGTTGTATAATGATAAAATCAGGGTATTTAGTATGACCATTACCTCATACATTTATCATTTCTTTGTGGTGAGGACATTCAAAAGCTTCTCTTCTAGTTATTAGGTCATTAAATATGAAATGTCTGATTTCAAATAAAAAGTTTAGCTTCTTGCCTCAAACAAGCAGTACACTTAATCAAAGTATGTGCCTAAACTATCAACACAGTTTTGCCATCTTAATGGTAGCTTGTTTATGCCAGCAGCAAAGAATCCTAGAGAGTGAGTGGCGATGAAATCGCAAAAGACGTTTTCCACAGCTTGTTGAGAATTGAATAATTTTCCTTGCAAGAAGTGGTCCAAAGCCTGGAAGAAGTGGTAGTCAGTTGGTGCAAGGTCTGGTGAATACCGTGGATGACAGAGAGTTTCCAAGTCCATGGTTTGAACAGTGTTGTTTGTGAGACATGTGGTTGAGGGTTGTCTTGCATGTCGATTGGCCTGTCTCTATTGAATAATCTCGGCTGCTTAATCACAAACATCCTCATTGTTTCGTCCAATTGGTTACAGTAGACATCCGCTGTAATCAATTGACCAGCTTTCGTGAAGCCGTAGTGGATAATACCAGTGCTGGACCACCAAACAGACACCATTAGCTTTTTGTGATGAATATTCGGTTTTGGACTGTGTTTCAGCACTTCATCTTTATCCAACCATTTTGCAGAATGCTTGTGATTGTCAAAAAGAATCAATTTTTCATAACACGTGACAATATGGTGTAGAAATGGTTTGCCTTGATGTCATGACAGCAAAGAAAGGCAAGCTTCGAGATGATTTCCCTTCTGATGCTCATTTAATTCATGTGGAACCCATCTATCCAGCTTCTTTACCTTGCCAATTTGTTTCAAATGGTCCAATATTGTTAGTAACATCAAACTTTGCTGCTAATTCACAAAAGGTTGAGATGGATTCACTTCCACTATACCTTTCAGCTCATCATTATCCACCTTGGTCTCAGGTCAACCTTGTGACTCATTTTCAAGGTTAAAGTCACCAGAACAGAACAGAACCACATCCATTCATTAGCTACATCCTTCCCAAACACTTTGTTGATATTTTGAGCTATCTGCACTGCCTTGGTCCTATGATAGAACTTATATTTGAAAATAACACACATTTTTGACTTATCCATAGTTTTACAAAAATTGGTCTAAAAAAATTTTGAAAGACAATCATAAGCCAAACAAACCATGCATTTGAAAGAATAAGGATGCACCTTCACAATAAAAATAAAACAAGAAATGACATTTGGAAATATCAGAGATATTGACTGTCACACTTAGTACTTAAGCAACTCAGACATTTCATACTTAATAACCTAATTTTTTTGTAATAAGCCATATCTTACTATTAACCATCATCACTCTACTGTGCAATAGAACATGAGAACTTATTCCTCCTATCTAATTGTAACTTTGTACCAGTTGAGCAACCTCTCTCATTTCCCCTCCCCTTTCCCCTACCCAGTCTCTGGTAAACACAGTTCTAATATCTCCTTCTACATTATCAACTTTGCTTTTTTAGATTCCATGTATGAGCGAGATCATGCAGTATTTGTCTTTCTGTGTCTGGCATATTTCACTTAACATAATGTCCTCCAGGTCCATCCAATTTTTCACAAATGACAAGATTTCATTCTTATTTATGACTGAATAGTATTCTATTATATATATGTACCACATTTTCTTTAGCTATTCATCTATTGTTGGATACTCGGGGTGAATCTGTATCTTGGCTACTGTAAATAGTGTTGCAATAAACATGGGAGTGCAGATATCTCTTCAACATACTGATTTCAATTCCTTAATACCCAGTAGTGGGATTGTTGGATCTTATGGTAGTTTTATTTTAAATATTTTGAGGAACCTCCACACAGTTTTTCATAGTAGATGTATTAATTTATTTTTCTTTTCTTTTTTTTATTTCAGCATATTATGGGGGTACAAACGTTAAGGT
>VBSM01002217.1:26555876-26571027 GCA_008086735.1 Cheirogaleus medius | reverse complement strand
CAACAAAGCATCAATTGCTTAAGTTACACTTTCTTGTATTGCCTCCACCTCTTTCTTGTTTCAATGCCTATCCCTCACTCCTGCTCCCTGGGACCACATTCTTTAATAAAATGTGCACACAGAAACCTTTGTCATGTACTTTGCCTTCGGGACCCCGGGCAGACATGCACAGGTGTTAGGAGAATCTCCCTGGCTGCTGGATAGATAATGGACTGGGGAAGGGGAAGAGCAAGAAAGAAGCAGGAAGAGGAGTTAGTGCTGATTCAGTTCACCAGGGAGACTGGATAGTGGCTCAGCCTAGGGAGGGCTGGGAGAGCAGGAGACTTGGTTGGATGGTGGACATTGTGGAGTAGAGCCAACAGGATTTGCTAGTGGACTGGATGTGAAATATAAGAGGGCAGAGTCAAGGGTGACCCCAAGTGTCTGAGCCACAAGGGAATGGAGTTGCTGTTGATGTTGGTAGGAGCTGATTTGCAGAACTTGGTTCAGGACAGTTAATCTTGAGAATCCCATTAGGCATTCAAATGGAGAGGTAAGTATGTCACAAATATTGAAACAGAGACCAAGGAACGTGAAAAGTCACATGTTCAAGGTTATATCAGCAAGAAACCAAAATAAAAACGGGGAGCTCCAGAATATAAAGTTGCTCAGTTTTGTTTTTGTTTTTTAATTTGAGGCAGGGTCTCACTCTGTCACCCTGGGTAGAGTGCCGTGGCATCAGCCTAGCTCACAGTAACTTCAAACTCCTGGGCTCATGAGATCCTCCTGCCTCAGCCTCCCGAGTAGCTGGGACTACAGGCATGTGCCACCACGCCCAGCTAATTTTTCTATTTTTAGTAGAGACGGGGTCTCCCTCTTGCTCAGGCTGGCTCAGTTCTGGTCACTCCACAGCTCCTCTTACCTGCAGGAATTTTCCAGGGCAGCCATAGCCATCTCCAGGGGCAGCTGTCCTCAGCCTGGCCTGGGACCCTTGGAGCCTTGGAGCCAGGACCTCCTCACGGCGGTTCTTCCACAGACTCTGAGGAGGGCATGTGTGAGCCACCACAGAGCCCCAGAACTTGGGGCTGTGTTACTGAGAGGGACATTGTCCATAGACATTTCTAAACTGTAATCCTTCCACCTAATGTCTTGATGAAAACTTGTAACTGATATGGCAAAAAATCCTTCCATTGCTGTGGCATTAACTGAACAAGTGAGTTGCTCACTGGCCCAAGGCAAACTTCAGCTGTCAGGTGCACGAAAGCTGTGAAGAGAAGATAATGCATTTTCCTCTCCAGGGAGAAGAGAAAACATGTTCTTTGCTTTCATCTGTATCAAAGTTATCAACCTAACAGTTGTCTGAGCTTAGAAAACCGAGCTTAATCTTCAATGAGCATTTATCGCCTTTTTATTTTTGGCACAATGATGCATTTTTATTTTGTTCTGTAAAGTGTTTAGATGTCTTTGTTTTGTACCTTGCATATTTGAATTTTCTGTCTTATATGCATTACAGAATGTTTATATGATATGAATGAAAAGTTGCAATCATACTTAGGTTTAATTATAACAGTAATGTGGATTAGATATGGTGTCAGCGAATGGTCAACAACAGGGATAAGAATAAATTGTTTTATTAGCTAATAAGAGCTGAGACCCTAGGACCATCCTGGAAAATATCTAAGAATTAGACTTGGCTTCACAAGTATGGTAAGATCCTAGGGACAGGGAACAGAAGGAATCATATAAAGTAGAAAGAAGGGGCGGGGTGGGAGAGGCATTTTAAACATTCCTACTCCAAGCATTAGGAACTAATTCACAACCAATATTTCCATCCAACATGGGAATAAATACCAAGCTCCTTTCCATTTATCTTTTTACGTTCAGTGAAGATGCACAGCCTGGCACAGAAAGCCTTGAGGACTTCATAAAAAGCAGTAATCATTATGCCTCTGCTTGTCACTAAGTGCGGCCATGTGACCTGATTCCAACACCAGTGTGTTTCCATGATGTGGGGCTTGGCTTTTTGCCTCATTAGTAAAATAAGATGATTGGTACTTATTGCTGATAGAACTCGTGGAGAGGTGGAAATACAAAATACTTTTGTAAATGTCTTAGAACAAAATATAAGCTTTGGGTATGGATGTCAACATTGGTCACTGCCGGGGTGGGATTGAAACCCTGCCTCATTTGGTAAGAATAAGGTATGGGTATGCCTTGGTCAGCCAGACCATTTCCTCCTCCCTCACCCATGTTCCTCATTGTCCCGGAGGAAGCGACTGCCTGACTTGGGACAGGGGAGCTTGCGGTGAGGAGTGGGGTGGAGCAGAGGTATTGCAGGCAGAGATGACAGCAGGGAGATTCATGAGTGCCCGAACACCCAAGGCACACCCAGGGAGCTAAGTCCGAGGAATAGAAATCAAATAAAAAGAATCTTAGGAATGCTATGATGTTGTAACCAGTCAGTCTTCTCTGTGGTCTAGGCTGCCACCAACTAAAATTCACTGTCAAAGCCTTGCCAGCTCATTCTTAGACCCATCTCATACCCACACCTTTGTTTTAAAAAATGTCTGTCTTAGGTCTGATTTGTCACCTTCTGTATTTTATGTATCCCCCTTAGGTTTCCACCATTTCTTTTTGGAATAAGATGGGTTAAAAATAGCAACAATAAGTAAGTGCTTGAATGGTAGAGAATAAGGCTTTTGGTCCTGGCATTTGCCCTGAATTGTACCAGTCTTTACTCCCTACCCCCCCAGTTGTTGTCATAGTGTGTCATGTACTAGTAATAACTAGTATAACTGATTGCTTTTATTACACCTATCAAATGAGGCTCCTAAGGCTTATTACCATCCAGCCTTCTCTACATTACTCTTCCCTTTCCTACAACCCTGATGCTACAACAAGTGAATTCATGAGTAGTTCTCATCATTCATATAGAGTTTGTTTGGTGTAAAACTAAATGCCAAAGATCAAAAGCTGATTGGTTCAGAAATTTATCAATAAATGCATTTTTAAAGACTGGAGATAGATTTAGGTTTATGGAGATTCACTTGGGTTTTACCTGAAAACCCAGCATGGCAGAAATTGTTGCTACTTCCCAGTATCTGTCTTTTAGAATTACAACTTCCTCCATGGGTTTTAGTTTTGCATGTGGGTGTGCCAGTAGAGCCCATGAAATTGAGTGGAAGTGATGTGTACAACTTCTGGGGCATGTCTTTCTCTTGCCTTTGGGAAGTGGTGGTGGCTGGAACAGACCCTGACATAGAGATGGAAGCATGTGGGGAGGACGGCTGGGTGCTCCACCAGTTTGGATCTCTGAGAGTACTCATGGAGCAGAGCTGCCTACAGCCCTGGACTCTGCACCTGCTTCTAGTCTGTTACAGAAATACATTTCTGTCTTATTTGAGCCACTGCATTTTCAAGGCTTTGTGTTAGTATTAACAGCTTAACCTAGAACCTAACTAAAATATCTAGCTAAAAAATTCATGGTTGGATCATATGTACCTTTTCAGGATATAGATAAATATGACAGGGTGACAGGTCAGCAGATTTTATTTTGTAGGAACTTCTAGTGCATTTTTTCCCTCTAATCTGAATACCTTTTGGTGAGCTTTGCTCTCATTTTCCCACGATGCTCACCGAGCCTTATTTTCTTACATCTGCTGGATTCACACATTTATATTATATTATCCTTTTTGCTTCTGCAGACATTTGGATTTGTTACTCCTGGGAACAATCCAAATGAATTTTTTTGCAAGTTGAAAACTCTCATTTATTATCCCCCTGTGATAATAACAAGGATTTCTTGGCATTCTGTAGACTGGACCTGATAACTTAGATCGGATCACGTCGCTTGGACATTCGCTGGGCCCGAGACTGACTGCTAGAAATACTGTGCTGCTGGGACTATCTTGATGTTAGATAACCACACCAGATCTAGCTCACTCGTGTTGCTGGGGGAAGCAGATAAGAAAACAAATTTAGTGGGGTTCACAGGGAATGAAGATAAAAAGTGTCACAGCCCAGGAAGCAGAAGAGCCTCAGGATTTCTCTTCTCTTGACCTGACATTTAATGGGATACGGGTTAATGAAGCCTGAGAACTCAGATATTTCAGCCCCTTGCACCAGCGTCCAGTGAAATAAAAAAGTCGATTTTATAATGGAAAAAAAGTACCTTTTTCTTCAAAGTTTCCATTTGTCTTGTCTCTTGTCAGAGCACTTTGGGAGGAGCTGTGGATGTGAGGGAAAGCTTAGGCAGAGGCCTCTGGGACCCCTGGGCAGAGAGCAGCAGGCAAGACCTAGGAAGTCTGATGGGTTCTTTACAGGAAATTGTGTGGGTAGGGGCAGAGCTGGGGGGCTCAGATGGCTGATCTGGATTTGGGACTAGAAACCATGAAATTTGGAAGCTAAAAGTCAAAGTGAGTATGAGTTGATGATGCAGGATATAAAATCACCTAAAGTGGAGTTCAGCAAACAACTGAGACCTCCAGTCTCTGTGCAAATCCGAGTAGGAAGGCAGCAACTGGCATCACATTGCCAAGCTGTGGGGGCCGGACACGGGCCTTGCTTAACAGAGACTTGTGAACCTAGGGAGGGGACAGCCAGGCTGGAGTAGGCATGAAAAATGGTCTAGAATGGTGCTTCTCGAAATCTGTTCCTGGATCATCAGGGATGTTTGTTCAAAATGCATATTTTGAGTCCCCCACCTAAATGGAATTCATTAAAATACCCTGGGGGCCAAGAGCCAGGGACTGCATTTTAATGAGTTTCCCAAGTCATTTGAGAGTGATCACAAGTACTTGAGAAGAAGCTAACCAGATAGCACCGACATGCTCTGATGCTCTACGTCCTGACAGGGGTCCTCAAACTTTTTAAACAGGGGGCCAGTTCACTGTCCCTCAAACCGTTGGAGGGCTGGACTATAGTTTAAAAATACTATGAACAAATTCCTATGCACACTGCACATATCTTATTTTGAAGTAAAAAAACAAACGGGCAAAAACACCCACATGTGGCTCGCGGGCCGTAGTTTGAGGACGCCTGCGTCTAGGATGTGTGGACATGTCTAGTGCTCCTGCTATTGTTGGGAATATGGTGATGAATATGGACATTACAGCAGGGGACCAGAAAAATAAATGAAGAATTTCAGTACAACATGGTAACAGTTTCTGTAGCAGAGACAGGCAGAAGATGCTATGGGGCCCTGGCTAGGGATGATGGGGAAAACTTTGCAGAGCAAGTAATGTTTGAGCAGAATATTAA
The DNA here is from genome assembly GCA_008086735.1 of Cheirogaleus medius. Taxonomy (NCBI): domain Eukaryota; kingdom Metazoa; phylum Chordata; class Mammalia; order Primates; family Cheirogaleidae; genus Cheirogaleus; species Cheirogaleus medius. The sequence goes on along the minus strand of VBSM01002217.1, from coordinate 26,565,789 downwards.
AAGATAAAGGGGGGGGGAATTAAAATTAATAAAAAAAGTAAAAGGTCAAGGGGGAATTCTCCAAATACAGAAGAGGCATTCCCAGCGTGTACTGGGTTGGAGGTGGACGTGCATGGGGTCTGCAATGGAGATACTGGGGCAGTGAGCCCAGGGAAGCCAGACCTTGAAAATGGTATCGAGGGACATGTGGAAGAATTGATGTGTTCTTACTGTCTCGGGGTAATGGGAAAATGGGAATAGAAAGCGCCTGGGCCAGTCTTTGGAGGATCTGTGGGGTCTCTCGCAGCAGAGATCCTCTACGGCCATCCTAGCTGAGGAGGGTGTGACAGTGACCAAGGCAGACAGGCCCTGTTGTCTCAGAGCTGTCAGTCTGGCTGGGGAGACAGAGAGTAAACAAAAATACATGGAATTTGCAGGAATTGGTAAAGGCTGTGAAGAGTATGAAACAGGAAATTTTCTTTTTGGGAATACAGTCAGCTAGATTTATTTGGACAAACCCTCTCACTGAGAACAAAATCTACGAAGTACGGAAGGGCTGGCACGGTGGTGAAACCAAGGGGAAATGGCAACCCAGTGAGGAAAGAAGAGTAATAAACTTCTGATTCTGGCAAACTTGAACTCGGGAAGGCAAGCCAAGGTTAGAGCTCAAGTCTACCAACGTGGAGATGCTAAGAGGAAGCTCTGAAGGGCTCTATCCTCAGGATGGGGAGGAACCAGACTTGCTGTGGCTGAGATCTACCTGTCTTCCCTGAGGCTCTGTTTTCATCCAGGTGTTCCTTCTGGCTCTCCAGTCTCCTGCCAATACATATATTTCTTTATTTTTCAAGTTGCTCACTATCAGCTTCCGTGCTTTCAACCAAAGTTCCCCAATCAGCACATTCTTTTTCCTATTTTCTCTTTTTATTTTCAAAGTCATCTCAAACTTATAAAAATCATAGAATAATACAGAGAACATTTTCCCCCTTGAATCATGTGTGATTAAGTTGCAGATCTGATACCACTACCCTGGAATATTTCAGCATGTATTTGCTACATACTAGAACATTCTCCCACATGGACATAATATAACCATCAAAACCAGAGAATTAATATTGATTCATTTCTACCATCTAATCTTCAGACCTATGCAAGTTTTGACAATTATCCTAATAACATCCTTCATAGCAAAGAATACAGCCCAAGATCATGTCTTGTATTTGCTGTCATGTCTCTTTCGTCTCCTTCAGTCTAGGACAGTTACCTAGTCTTTCCTTGGCTATCATGACCTTGACACTTTGGAATATTACAGGAGAATTTTGAAATTACATAAATATCTTGTTTCTCAACAAATTTTTATTCACCAGTTTTAGCATCCATTGATGCATCTTGGCTCAATTAATCATTACTATGATAATTGTTATATGGTGATTTTCTAATTCTATCATTACTTCTACATTTATTTATCAATTGGCATTGTTCTGAAAGGAATAGCTTTTTTGTTTATTCATCACTCATTCATTCATTTAATGGATTCCTCCTATTGTCTTCAATGGGTTATAATCTACTGATTATTATTATTTATTTTGATGCTCAAATGGTCCCACATTTGGCCAGTGGAAACCGTTTCAAGTTGACTCCTGTGTCCCTTTGAAAAATGCTCATTATTCTTTCAGCTTTTCCTTACTTTCTGACATAATTTGATTCTCCACACCCATCTTGTACTTTCCCTGTCCCAGCCCTGGAATCAGACATTTCTCTAAGTAGTGCTGTTTCCTTTTAATGGGAATGGTATTTAGAAACCAAGATCTGAACACCGGGTCTGCTCATTTCCCCAAAACACACACACACACACACACACACACACACGGATCTCTATTTCTTCAGGTATCTCTCCATACCGAGAACCATAAGTTCACGATAATACTTCCAATTCGAATTCAACACTACTTTTGTTATTCAATAACAAGAAACTTGATTCTAATTATCCTTAACATATTTAGTTGTTGGGGATCAACCACCCCTGTCTGTACTCAGTCTTCTCTTGCCATCACTTTCTTGCCCCTCTGCCCCACGCAGATGTGGTCCATCTTGATCTTTCTCCTGCTCTAACCCCCTGCTGCCTGGACCCCGTCCTCACCCTGCTCAGCCTCCAGCACTCCTCATCAGGCAGCCTCGTGACCCCAACCTGTGGGGGAACCTCCTCATCCCTTTGGCTCCAACTCCTGCCATGCCACACCAGACCCTCCACACAGATGCCTGCCTTGCCTGGTCCCTATAATAGATTTTGGACTAAATTCTTTAGAAAGGCAGGAAGGAAGCCAGGAAAAGCAGGAAGGTATGAAGGCAGGCAGGAAGCTAACATGCTTTTGTTGGGGATTATTAGAGAAATAGTAAACTGGAGAATGGTCATAGAAAAAGTTGGTAAAAGCAGATAGCTGAGAAGGAGTGAATATGAATTTATTGAAGCCTTGGGAGAAGTCAAAGAAGATGGAAGCAGAACTGCACAGGGGCATGAGAGGAGAGAGGAGGTGAGCCCTGTGTAAGTACAGTAGATGCTTTGATGAGGTTATTATGGATGGAACTAAATCTAATGGTTGGCGAGGAAATTGAAAGATATCCAACAAGTAGGTTGAACAGAGGTTATCCAAAACTTTTTTCTTATAAAATAGCCAAGTTATTCTGGGCCCTTGGGAACATAGCAATTTCCCAGAAACAGGATTTAGGAACTCTGAGTCATAAGATGTATTATTGTGCAAATTTTTACAACAAAGCAAAATGAATTTATAAACATCCCAGTGAAGCTCCAGGAAAAGTATGCAAAAAGATTTTTAGCAAGAGAGGAATAGTACATGGAGCTTAATAAGTCAGACCCACTGTTATTAATTTAAGGCATGTAAAATGTCATTGATTTTTTTTTTGATTTGGTGAATTCTTTAATAGTTTATTTCAAAGATCAAAAAAATTCAAAAAAATTTCTATTGAGTCACTTCCATTTTTATTTTATTGCTCCATTTCTATTTTCTTAAAAGTTTCTCAAATGTGAGCTCTCCTTCTGTGGGATTTCTTAGGGGTTTAACCCCATTGCTGGGGAGCAAACATTGTGATGACCAAGGGACCAATTCCATCTGTCCTCAAGGCGACAACCCACAATCAGATGAACTTGAACTTTCACACTATCCCATCTCTCTGTGGTTCCTGTACAAATCTCTACTTTATCAGTCTTCTCAAGGTTGCCTTGATGTCTCAAGAGAGTCCCTAAGTCTTAAGCTATTTCTTTAAGGAATCAGTCCCTAATAGTTCTAAGAAATGTAACCTATGCAAAGTGGCTGGCTCCAGAAATCCCTATAATGCAGTAAGACCTTATGAGGACATCTAATAGAAACAGGGTTGGTGAATAATTGGCTTTTCTTTTGCCAAAGTGAATATTTTTAAAGAGTTAATTTCATCACTTACATTTTAATATGTTTGTTTCTATCTGAATATTTCACATTAAATTTATACTTAATGGAATTTCTAACAGCTTAATTGTGTGCCGTTTTTTTCTGTCTCATAAAAGGAGAGCAAAGCTTTGAAAAAAAAAAAAAGGAAAAAGGAAAAGAAACAGTTGAGCTGCTTAACTATGCCCAGAGATGGGCTAGGAATCAAGATGATATATTCCTAATTAGCAGCTGATTTCTCTCCATTATTTTTCTAGTGAAAGAAAATGTGGAAATCTTTTAAGTGCTTACAAAGTAACTTTTAGCCAAAATTATAAGTATTTTGTATGTTTTACACAGGTATTAAAAAAAAACTCTACACGTCTCAAAGTGTAAATCTAAAATTGTTCTAAGATTAAAGTTTGTTTTAAAAAACGCTTCAGAGGACTCTGTAAGAAAAATGAAAATGTGATGGCCTCCCCCAAAAATGTCATTTCAACAGCTTCAGGAGGAAATTGAGACAATGAATAAAACAACTGCCTCATGAATTGTAAGAAGGATAAAAAGGCAGAACCAAAGTTTAGAGAAATGGTGCTTCCTTGACAACGAGTCAACCATGTGACAGACCCCACTCGCTAAGAAGGATAAAATTTTAGGAAAGGACCTAAGAAATCATATAGTTCAACGTTATGGAACTGGAGGAAACTAAAGCCCAGAGGGATTGAGCAACTTGTGTAAGGTGAGGAACACTTAGGGCTGAGCTCATTCCAGATCGGGGACACAGTCTCCTGGGCCACTGTCTTTCTCATAACCCTCTGCCGCCTAGTTCTCCTTGTGACAAGTCTCCGTAGTTCTCCTTGTGACCCTAAATTGTTCCTGGTTTTGCCTTTTTAGACTTTTTTTTGGAGACAAGGTCTTGCTCTGTCGCTTGAGGTAGAGTGTAGTGGCATCATCATAGCTCACTGCAACCTCAAACTCCTGGGCTCAAGCCATCCTCCTGCCTCACTCAGCCTCCCAAGTAGCTGGGTCTACAGGTGCTTGCCACCATGCCCGGCAATTTTTTTTTAGTGTCGAGGTCTTGCTATTTTGCTCAGGCTAGCCTTGAACTCCTGGGCTCAAGTGATCCTCCCACCTTGGCCGCCCAAGGTGCTAGGATTATAGGCGTGAGCCACTATGCCTGGCACCGTCTTAGACTTTTAAAGTATCTTTACTCCAAATATATCAAGGTATAATCCATACAAATTTGAACTAATCTTGAGTAATTATAAACCAGCAACAGAAATGAATAGTGAGAAGGGGGCATGAGAGAGGAACATGAGAAGGGCACACCCTGGGATATGTGTGTGCAGTGTGGCTGGGAGAGAATGTTCCAGAACACAGAAACTGATGTGTGATGGAAGATGATGTGTTTTTGCAGCCACTGAATAACCATCCCTCCCCCACCTTTTTTTTGAGTCTTGGTCTGTTGCTCTGTTGCAGTGGCATCATCATAGCTCACAGCAACCTCAAACTCCTGGACTTAAGCCATCTTCTTGCCTCAACCTCCCGAGTAGCTGGGACTATAGGCATGCACCACCACACTCGGCTAATTTTTCTGTTTTTAGTAGAGATGGGGTGGGGGTCGTGCTCATGCTGAGTCTGGTCTCCAACTCCTGAGCTCAAGCAATCCTCCTGCCTTGGCCTCCCAGAGTGCTGGGATTACAGGCTTAAGCCACTGCACCTGGCCTCCTTTCTTTTAATTAGTTGGCTTTTACTTAATAAAACAGTCTGGCCTTGGTGCATTAAATTATAATGATTGTAATCGTAATAGTCAGAGATAAACTTTACGTACATTGCATGCTAATTAAAATGCTTGTGCAGTCACATCTTTTTTTTAAGACTTTCCTTTAAAGAAAAACCTATTGGGGGAAAAAGCAATTTTATTGACAAATGAAGCCAGGGAAGATTAAAAACTGAGCAGGAGGTAGTTTTTTAGATTCCCTTCTGACCTTTATGAGGCTGCAGTGTGCACATGATTTGGATTCTTTTTCTCTTTCATATCAGGTTTCCAAGCTGGACACAGTCCCTGAACGTATCATATTAATGCTACCCTGATAGATGCCTATCAGAGTTATAGCCACTAATTTTATCAATTGGCAATTGCATTGTTTCCAGTTTTCATAATCTATAAATAGCCCTGCTAGGAACTTTTTTATACAACCCACCTTTGGCCATCTTTTAGGTTAAACCACCACCCCCAAAAGTGAAATTAAAAAGTATTATACATAAACATTTTCTACTTTTTTTTTTTTTTCATATTGCCAGATTGCTCTCCAAACTGAAGCAATTTATAGATGTCAATAGTAGCTGGCATGGTTTATGTGGGCCCATAATCTCAGCTACTCTGGAGGCTGGGGCAGGAGGATCCCTTGAGCCCAGGAGTTCGAGGCTGCAATGAGCTAAGATTGTGCCACTTTGCATTCCAGCCTGGGTAACAGAGCAAGACCCTGTTTCAAAAAAACAAAAACAAAACCAAAAAACAGTAATCATTGTATTTTCCCACAGGATTGCAAAAATTTGGGTTCATTATTTTTATTTATTTTAATAGAAATTTAATGTTACCTACAAGCTTTTAAAAACTACATTCTTGAATTGTGCATGCATACAAAAAAGAGTGCATTTTTTACAAGTTTTTTTTTGCATTTATTTCCCTTTTGCGATTTTAAAATAAGGTCTTAAATATTTGTACCAAGTATTTATGTATGTTGAATGCTGAATGTTATGTTTATCACATTTCCCCCATTCTGTTGCATTCCTATTTATTTAAATAGACTTTCCCATATTTTGTTTTTTAATATTTATATGAATATCCATCTTTTCTTTGATGACAACTTCAATATTTTCAGTATTTAGAATGATTTCTCCTCTCTACAGAGATTCCATATGCTTTCTCCAATTTTATTTTTGCTCTTAATTGCTGAAGTCTTTAAACCCAGCTGGAACGTATTTCAGTATATTGTGAGTAATATTGGATCCATTTTACATTTTTTTTTCAATAAAGATTTACCGTGTCCCTTCTCTATGCCCAGTTCCATGCCAGGCATTGGTGATGTTAAGAAAGGTGACAGCTCAAGGGCAGTTCCAGCTCTCAAGGATCTTATAGTCTACTGCCATACAGGTGCGTGCACTCAGCCACAGAGCAGTGTCTATAGTGTTAGGATGTTAATAAATGGAGAGCCTGGAGGAACACCAGCAGAGTTACCTAACCCAGTCTTAAAGAGTCAGGGAAAGACTCCCTGAGGAAGGGAATTTCTAATCTGAGAGCTGAAAATCAAGTTAGGTAACCAGGAAACAGGGAGGAAGACGATTCTAGGCAAATACAGCAAATACTAAGCCAGTATCAAGAAGAGCATGGTGCTTTTACCGGGAAATAAAGAAAGAGATGAGAGTCTGAGCATGATTATTGCACTGAAAGTACTTTGGAAAGCAAGCAGAAGTAACCTCGTACTCGCCTACAATTGCGGATTGCCATAATGAATGGTTTCTAGCATTGCTACATTTTGCTATACTGTAAAGCACTGGCTCCTGGTCCATGGAGCCAGCCTTGGGCAGAAATTAGGCCGTGGAGAAGTGAGGTGCAGCAAACTCAAGGAGAGCAGGAAAAGAGCAGATGTCTGGAGGACTGTCCTGACTTTTTGGCCTCCCCTGAATAAGCTCCTGAAGTTAGAGGATCCGTCATATCCCAGGAAGAGTTCCTACCGTCACGTATCACTGGCCATTTCCATGCCGGTGAGAAAGCCTGGACACAGGTGGACAGATGACTGTGCCAATGCTTTCTAAGAAACGCTGAGAAACAGGTCTCTCTCTTAAGAACCTGGTACTAAGAATGCTTAATTCAATTGGCTTAAGTGAATGGGTCAGGAATTAGGGGGAAAATTGCAAATAATCGATCATAGACTCTAAGGGCAAGACGGGATAGCAGGTTCTATGTAATTTTCTAGGATTTGTGTTTTTCATTCCATGTTGTATTCTTAAGATTCATCCATGTTGTTGTTTATTGCTACAGTTTATTCATTTTCACAGATATGTAATATTCCATTATGTGAACATTTCATAATTTACTTATCCATTCTCCTGTTGATGGACTTTTAGGTTGTTTGTATGTATCTCGTAATTTGTATTTTCACTTTCAGTAAGGTATCTATTGATAAATTAATATTTCTAATTTTAATACAATCAAATTTATCAGTAAATTCCTTCATAGTTAGCACTTTTTTGTGTGACTTATTTAAGAAATCCTTTCCTATCTCAATGTCATAAAAAAGTTTAAATCTTTGATTTAACTTAAATCTGCTAAAAGTTTAAATCTTTGATTTTAGCATTAAGCAATGAATGTACCTGAACTGATTTTTTGGTATGGTATGAGGAAAAGGTTGTATTTCATTTATTTTTCCATGCAGATAACCATTCTCCCCAGATCCATTTATTGAACAGTCATTTCCTACACTTCCCACTAATCTGCTCTGTTATCCATCACATTTCTATACATGCAAAAATCCTATTTTTCGGTGCTCTGTTCTATGTCATCGATCAACTTGTCTATACCTGTACCAATGCTGTACTAATTAACTATTGCATCTTCATAACAAATTCTAATACCTGGTGGGGCAAATTTCCTTTATTTTTCTTTATTGGAAATACCTTGACTATTCTTCATCCTTTACTTTTCCCTGTATGTTTTGTGCCTGTCCTCTTCTCAGCAGGGCTTTGAGTTTACCCTGATTTTACCCCAGTAGATACCTGTGCCGTCAGCCTTGGGGCTGTGATTCCTGCAGCATGAAGGAGGGACAGAACAGGATGAGAGCAGCTCTTTCCTCCTTCACCTGCTCACGGATAAGGAGAGCCCCCTGACCCTGGCTCCAGCATACCCCATATGAGCCACCTTAAAACAGCCTTGGAGTCCTGTCCTGTTATTTATTTTCATTATTCTCTGCATTCCAAATTTTCCTTGGGAAACTTGGGGCTCCAGCTAATTCACCATCTTTGCAGGAACTGGAACCCCCTATCTTTTCAAATGTATTATATTTTTGAAGAACTATCTATTGATCCTATTGATGTTTTATTGTCTTTATTTCTCCATTTTGTTGATTTTTAAGTTCAGATTTTGTTTTTTTCTACTTTGTTCTGGCTTACTTCTTCAATCCCCATTTAACAAGTTGAACATTAAATTTAGTGTCTCCGTTTAAAAATGATTATAGATATTTAAAACAATAAATTCTCTAATATTGGCATTGCAATGTTTCACAAATATCAGTGATTTATTTATATATTCATTGTGTTTAAAACATTTTGTGCCAGGTGTTATGGATTTCTTCCAAGACTTTCTCACTGTGTGAGAATTGTCCTTCCTTTTTTATTAGTGTTTATGGAGATAGACATATTTTAATGCTTAAAATTATGCCAGTTTTATTGAACCATGATCAGAGAATGTGGCAGTCTGAATTTTTAACTTTTTGTTTTTATTAAGTACATATTACCTGCCAGAATATGATATTTTTTTCAAGAAACTTCCCTGGATATACTTGAAAATGCCGTTAGTTATTAAAGTCTTCTCATTTACCTATTACAGTATTATTTATTATATTTTGTTCAGCTCCATAATCTTTTTATTCTTTTTTAAAAATCTCCTTCATTTGCTTCAAATCATTAACTTTGACCTTGGCCTATACTCTAATATATTTCTCCCTTTGAATGCCTGTGATAGTTTATTCTATATGTCAACTTGACTGGGTTATAGAATGCCCAGGTATTTGGTTAAACATTATTTCTGGGGTGTTTGGGGGTGTTTCTGGATGAGATTAGCATTTGAATTGGTAGACTGAGTAAAGCAGATGGATCCGCATGATGTGGGTAGGTCTCTTCTAATCCACTGGGGACCTGGATAGAATAAAAAGGAGGAGGAGGGAAGAATTTGCTGTCTGAGTCCAACTACTTAATTTGGGACATATGTCTTCTCCTGCCCTCAGGCTGGACTCACACCGTTGGTGCCCTTGATCCCCAGGCCCTCGACTCAGAGAGTGGCCTGGAACTACCCACTGGCTCTCCTGGGGCTCACGCTTGATAAATATGTATAATAGGTTCTGTTTCTCTGGAGAACCCTGACTAATGCAATGACTTTCACCTGTTTTCAATTTTCCATTGCTTCTTATAGCCATCTTTGTAAACTAAGAATTTGTTAAGATGGAGGATTAGGAATTTGGACTTAATTTCAGTCCTTAGGTCTTGGAATATGCTCCTTCTTTCAAAGGAGAGCAGCTGACTGGTGTGCATTGTGGCCACACCCACTTTCTGGTCTGTGCATGTTCTCCCCAAGTCTCCTCCCGTCCTCACTCAAGGCAAAGTTCCATATTGTTCTTCCTCTCTCTGCTTTCAGCATCATCCCTTCCTGCTTTTTTGTGATAGGTAAGAGTTTTAATTTGTCTTTAATGTCTAAAACTTGGAAAGTTGTTTTGTCTGAATAGAGTCTTTCTTTGAGGATT
>VBSM01002217.1:26539642-26555020 GCA_008086735.1 Cheirogaleus medius | reverse complement strand
GAGCTCCCAAAGTCCTGACTATTACCTTTCAAGGCTTTATCCTTTCCCTGTTGGTTTTCAGGGTTCCCTAGTGCTTGTGAGAGTCGTAGGGCTGCGGGATATCCAGTCTGCCTCAATCCTATCTCATTTTTCTGACTGCGAATAAGTAGAAACTCATCTTGGAGAGTTGTGTCGAAAAAGCAGAAGCTGGCTGAAATCCCAGCTCTGACAGCGGTTAAAATTCTTCAGATCCTGATCTCTTGGGAGAGGGAGGCTGTGGAGGTTTGAGCCCCTGTACACAAGTGCTCCGGCTGGTTCAGAAACACGGGGGAGGAGGGGTTTCTTCAGTGGCTGAAGCTCAGGGGCAGAGTGAGATCCTTGGCTATATGGAGGGGAGGCCCCATTGATGCTAGTAAAGCCATCCTGTAATCAGGGCTCAGACCACACTGCTGGAGGCCGGACCTCTCCTGTGCTAGTCCTGGTCTTTGTGCACATTCTCTTCCAGCAGTTCTTTGAGGAGTGAGTTTCCAGAATCACATTCATTCATGGGCTTCTCAAGTCCTGGAAGGCTGGCTCCTGCGTGTTTTCTACCACTTGTGACAAGATCCCCCAGTTTGCACATAGAGCCCCCCCGGCAGAGCCAAAGCAGGAACCAGAGGCCCAGATCAGAGCATGGTCCCCATACAACACCCTTTCCTGATGCCCTGGTCACCCGCACCTCTCCCAAGGTGGCTGCTCTTTTCCCCTGCCCCTCTTCACGAGGTTCTGTTCAGGGGCATCTAGGTGAGTTCTTTCTTTCACCTGGCATGTAGTCGGCAACTTCTCTACCAAAACACAGGTTGCATTCATTCACAGTGCCCCTCTGAGAGACCTTCACCATCCATGAAGAAACCATTTCAGCAAGAAAGGGCACAGAAAGGAGGGTGGTCAGCAAAATTAATGCTGGAGAGAGACCAAAGAGAATGAGAACTGTGAAATTTAGTTAATACGGTGTCACTGATGACCTGGGAGAACACAACATTCAAGTTAGAGCAACAGAAGCTGTACTTGAGGGAGATTTGAAGGAAATGAGAAAATTGACACAGCAGGTGTATCCTTAGATTATAGGAATTTAGTAGTAAAGAGAAATATATGTCAGCGATGCACACTGGGTGGTGACTCCGTTTGGTTTATCTTATGTCTGGTGACAGGCTATCTAGTATAACCCCCCTGGTATTGCGCACACTGTTAGAATTGCCCCTTTCCCTTGGAAATATGCTGGCTGGCCCACGTCCTGCATGTATCCCAGCCAGGGTCTCAGCATATGGCTCGGCAGGTTGTATATTGCACCATGCATGTGAATGACGTCCCTGAGAATTGTGCAGTGTATGACGAACACAACCATACAAGGCAACCATGATTCTAGCACTCTCTGTTTTGACGTAGAGAAGAGAGAATGTGCCACATTGTTTGAGTCTGAATATATTCCTTTCTGTCCGCGAAGGATGAGAAAATGATGCATCTATCTTCTCTCATTTATGACCAGAGTATAAATATGATTAAAAAATAAATAATGACAAAAAATAAATCTCATAAGCATATCCCTGACAGTAATAGTAGCCATATTGAGGAGAACATATGGTGATTGGCTAAGTATGAGATCATAAACACATAGAGAAAAATTCAATAGAAACTCAAGGTCATAAATGTAATGATTCTCCATTGGATAGCAGAACACAGTCATTTTTTTTCAAGCAATATTCCTTGCTTCACAGGAGTAAACAAGGCAAAATGCATAAAACATCTTGCAAATCACAACCTGATGGAAGCGTTAAGCAGGCTGAATTTAATAACATTAAAGCTATGGGGAAAAATGTAAAAATTATTCTTAGAAAATTTATCTTGATCTATATTAACATCCTGATTATATGTCAAGTATAAAAGTTAAACCAATGAGTGTGTATTGAAAAATCAGAGAATGAAAAATGACTTAATCCAACCTACTCATTTTACAGAAGAAGAAACCAAGTCACAACAATTTAAGTAATTTGTCTAAAATCATAAAACCAGTTTGTATCAAAACCAGTACTAGAAAAGGACATTCACATTCTTTGCTAGGTGCAACCACCAGCAGATATTTGCAAAATCGTATTTTAATACATAAGAAGTTTTCTAACTAAAGGAGTTTAAATGAATTGTTTTGCAAACTAAATCCATATGTGTACCACTTCAAGCAAATCTGATATGTAAAATTACAGATTTACCCAACATATAAGTTAGAAGATAACTGGTTTTCATAAGGTGATTATTTTTCCAGTTATTAAAAAATGATATCTGTTGGATTCCTTTAAATAGGAAATTCTCTCACCCCTTTTTCCGGATCCTTTCATATAAAATGCAGTCTGACTCACAAAAGTTCAGTCAGCTTACACAATTAAAAAAAAAAAGAGAATCTACTATACAAAGCAGGTTTATCTGTAAGTTGTCATCCAATGTGTAATTTTTTCAAATCAAATTTTCATATGCCCTAAAGAGAAGCATAGCACTAATAAGGATTTATTAGTTTTTTGCATGTAGTCTTGATCTAAGTATAAGAGATGGAAATGTTACTAGAATAAGTTCCCTTGGTTGACGTGTCATGGTAGGATTTAGCCCCTCTTGGAGGGAGCCCTGTTTGGCTGTACAGAGAGATGTTTTCCAGGATTGGTGGAAATGGCCTCAAAATATTTTGAATTCCATTGGTAGTCAATATGTTATGATAATAAAATTTTGCCAAGGTTTCCTTTGATGTTCATGAATTGATTGAGTGGAGACAGATTTTATCAGAAATTTAATTCCTACTAACCTCATGAAGTTATTGGGAGAATCCAATAAGATGATGGGAGCAAAGGTGCTTTAGTGCTTTGCAAATGGTAAAATGCCACATAGAAATGCCACATAACCAGATTTAAGCTTTAAATTGGCCAGCCATATGCGGATCAACCAGGAGTATTAGCAAGGAAGTATAACTGCAACCCACCACCCTGAACGTCCCCCATCTGATCTGGGAAGCTAAGCAGAGTCAGGCCTGGTTTGCACTTGAATGGGAATAAGGAAACATCAGAGGGCTGGTAGAGTCTTTGAAAATGGTGGGAAAATATTTTATCCCTTTCTGCATTTGGCCTTTGGAAGGGCAGGAAGATACCTGTGTATAGCATGCAATCCAGTGCCCAGCCCCATATAGGAGCAGGGTGGGGTATGGGTGTGGATTGGTTGGTTTGCATATGAAAGGCACTCTCAGGGGTGAGTAACAACTATCTCTAGGAACTGGCTAGCCCTGGGAGGGGCAGTCCTCAAGGGGTGGCAAGACTGTAGATGTCAAGCCATCAAAAATACAGAAAATATTAATAAAAGGACATGCTTAATACAAGAGAAGACTCTAAATGAATATTTCTACTGCTCAGATTGACGGCCTCACAACACAGCCTCCTAGTAGACACTAAAGAGCCTGTGAAGTCCCTGGTGAATGGCCCTGTCTCAGGGTGGCTTGGAGGTGGAGGAGATACACAGGGAGGAGGCAGGAGTGAACACCGAATAGTGGCATATGAAGCTGTGCAAAGTCCAGAAAGGCCTTATTCAAGAGGACTCTTGATTATTAACAACATAATAAGCTCTTTCCTACCAATTTTGCAGATTGCTGAGAAATACTTTCTCCACCTGGCCAGATTTAAAAGAGCATTGTGATATGGTTTCTTTCTTTCTTTTTTTTTTTTTACCTGATGTAGTACTCAGCAGGTATACCAATAATTGTCTGTGTTTTTCCTACTAGAAAGACCTTTCTCCTGCTTCTTTTAAGGTTCCATAGAGGAAAAGTGAATCACTTCATGTTCTCTTCCCTGTAGGCTATTTTTAAAGAGAAAAATCAGGCCTTCTCTGCTCAGAATGACTTAGCTACATATGTGGCTCTATGGGGTCAACAACTCACGCAAGACAACTCAACCAAGCCCTAAAGAAGAGCCACATCTTTTATTTCCTGTAACTTCGGGGACCAAGCCTCCCTTCTCCCTGCTGATATGGTGGTGGGGTATGGCCAGGGGGACCTAAATTTGCCATTTGAAAATACTAGCCTTTTTGGTTTAAATGTCTCCTTTTAGTAAATGATCTACCTCAGTCTTGTGGGCTTCTGTCCCCAACTTTTCTCAGTGTCGATGGTATCTGGATGTGGGAGGAACCTTTAGGGGAAGGAAGCTGGACCCAGCTGCTGGTCCCTGTGTGGTCCTCTGGATTTCTCTTCCTCTGTGGGGGTGTCCTTTGTCTCCTTGGTCACTGGGCATCCTGCTGGTGTCTGATGTCCAAGTCCCCCCTGGGGTGGGCTCCTGGTCTTTTCTGTTGATGTGGCAGGGAGGTCCCCTACCCTGTCTCCTGCTCACTTTCCTCTGAACTGTGCTTCTTCCCAGCGGCAGGGCCGTTCCTGTCTTTGCTGTCTGGTGGTCACTCTTCCATCCCACTCCCAGCAAGAGCCTCATTTTCCTTCCCTGTACAGTGGACTTCTCCTGATTTAGGCAGCTCCTTCCCCCATCTTCCCTGGCACCTAAACCTTACAGCTCAGTCATAGTGGCTGCGGGGGCCACAGAGAGAATCCAACTTCCTGATGAGGAAACGTGTTTTAAAATATTGTCATGAATACACAAGCATTTAAACAGAGTGGAGTCACTGGAAAGAAAGGCCACCTAAACTAAGAAAAGGTGGTCACTATTGGAGCTTTATATGTTGGATGCAGCCATCTCATCCTTTCATACCTGAGAGTCGAACTTGCCGGAATTAATTACCTTGAGGCCGTTGTGCAGTGGTTCTCATGCCTGGCTGCTGGGGGATTCTAGAATATTGGTGTCCGTGCCCAAGCCCCACTCACAACCACTTACATCAGAATCTTTGGGCCCAGAGCCTTGGATTTAATAGTATTTAAAAAGCTCCCAAGTGATTCTGACATGAAGCCAGGGTTGGGAGTGACTCCCTGATACCTTGGAGCAGCAGCACTGGCTTCGCCTGGGCACTTTGCTAGACGTGCAGAATCTCACCCCCCAGCCCAGACCTACAGACCAGAATCAGCATTTTAACAAGATCCCCAGATGATTCCCATGAGAAGTGCTGAGAGTTTTGGGGCCCATCCCTGGAGAAGTCAGGACTCAGCATTAACTCCAGGACCAGCAAGACTCTACATTGGACACACTTAAGCCCTGGCCCATATCTCTCCACCTCTTAACTCAATATTGCTTCATAAAATCAAGTTAAAATGCACAAGTGCAGCCTTTATGATGAAAACAGCCATTCCAAGGCAGAGAGAGAGAGCATGCAACAGGCTTTTGTGCTTAGCATTGGTGGCTGTGGTCACTGGTGAGATGAACACATGCTTGTGAGTCCTTTTTAGATTAGTTTGGTTGGCTTTTTGCTTGTTTGAGCTCCAGAGCCACCTCCCTCTGGGCCTCCTCTCCTTTACTTTTCTGGAGCAACCTGATTGTAGAAGGAGAGGTTGTTTAAACCAGAGGGTTGGGGGAAAATGCATGAGCTTGGAGACAGACAGACTTGGGTCCAAATTCCAGCTTCCCTCTATGAATCTGGGCAATCACGTATCTCACCAAACTTCCTGTTACTTGCCAGTGCTCTGGGAATAACACTATCTCCGTTATGGGTATCAAAGTAGAACTAAGTCCGAGACAAAAATTAACAAGGCCGTCTTTCCATAAACTTGTGGCAAGGGCACCCATCAGCTGTCCTTTCATTTCAGCAGGAGCTCAAGGGTATTGGAAGGGAGAGTGAGTTTTATAGAGTAAAAAGTGGAAACACTGAGACAGTGTCTGATTGGCAAGTGGTCTATTTAGATGGGATTTTTAAAGGCAGGGAGACCTTCTGGTTGGTTTTCAGGTACATTTGACAATCTTGTTTGGTTGCAAGAGGACAGGCTAGCAGGTTGGGGGCATTTCAAAAGAGGAAGGATTGTTCAGTATTAAGGTGGAGGGTTTTCTGCGACTGGGTATTTCCTATAATGAATGATGGTCAATGGGGTAGTTTTTCAGGGTAACTGCCATGGCAGGTTTTTTTCTCCCAAAAGTGCAAGGAGGACATCATTTGTGCCTCATGCTTGGCCACTGTGCAGGTTCCATCTCCTAGGGACAGCTGGGGCTCCCTTTCTGTTTCACATCCACAAATCTACATTTATTCCTCTTACTGAGAGCACAGAGGATTCAAGGTCCAGTGTTTGACCTTGGGGGTTCTATTCCCTGCCCACAGTTGGAAAAGTGATAGTTTACAATTATTTCTTTCAGAGAGATTTCTCGTTGAATAAAAACAAAGAAGTGTGAGGTGAAACTAACCTAATGACAGCAAAGCAGCGCTTAAAAAAAAATCTGGGACATTAAATCACCATCTTTTTGGGTTGACCTGTGTTAAATTAAATGTCATCCAAGTCACATACATTATCCCCAGAGATGGATGAGCCACTTCTGCCTGTCTAATACCAAGAGCCGTCCCCGCTGTTATGAAAGCAGTGAATTGCCTTTCGATGGAATTGTGTGGTATCGGCTGTCTTCGAATTATCTACTTAATCAACATTGCTGGCTAAAAATGGGAAGAGAGACGCTACAGACAGGAAATGCTTCGGATTGTGTGGAATACCACATACTTGCATGTTTTCCAATCCTCTAAAACTCCTGTGCTTTCAAGGAAAACTAGCCTCGTGCAGAGTGACAATTGACCTTGCTAACTTTAAGGACAAAAGCATTTGGGGAGTGTTTTTATTTAAGGGTGCTGATGTTGACACTGGGGCAAACTCCCCAGTGTACCCGCCTCCCCTCCCTGGCCTGGGATCCAGCGCCCCCACCCCATCCCTGACCAGCACCCCCTCCCAGCTGCCACCTCAAAGCAGCTTTCCAGTGTGGGAGGTTGAGGTTGGGTGGCAGTGAAAGTGGAAAGGAGGGAAGCCTGTCCTCCCAAGTTATAAGGACTTTTGCAAAATTCTAGTATGGCTGGGGCAAGAATAAGCAATTTATGTTTGTATTTTTTAAAGGAGAAAATGGATCAGCATTGGTCAAGGATGGGGAAGGAACACATAGGAACCCAGCCTAGGAGAAAGGCCTCCCTAGAGTAAGTAACTCTCCCCAAAATGCAAGGAGTCAGTCACTATCAGCCTTGGCCTGGGTCATATTCAGAGACACACAGTGAAGCCATCATAAAGTTATGAACAGTAAGGCAATCCTTTTTCAGTCTCTGGAGGAAGTATATTCTTTATGCAGCAAACCATCTTAAAATACTCTCCCCCACCACCCCATTCTCAATTGAGTCTATGCACATGCAGCTAATCTAATCCTCAAAACTCTTCCATTCCCTTGACTCTTAAGCCCAAACTCCCTAAGGCTTGCGTGACTCTTCTTTCTTTGTCTGCGTTACCCAGCACTTTTTGATCTGTTTTTTCTGCTTCTATTTCAAATTATTTTCTTCCCTTTTCCTTTTTGATGTGAATCTTCTTCCCCTACTCATGCCCACAATGTGGCAATGAAGTGGGGGTTGGGGGACGGAGCGGGAAGAGAATGCCCTGCCGCCAACATTGACTTTTATGTAATTAACGGGGAAGGAGGGAGGAAGGACAAGGGGCTGTGAATTTTCAAACATTCCTAATTTTTGTCCCTACCTCATCATGTTGAGGGGAAGATGTATGAATCAATCTTGGAGGAACCGTGGGGTCCAAAAGGATGCAGGGAAGGAGGAAGAGCAGAGGGGGAAGCCAGGGGAGACAAGCTGGCTCTTTCTCCTGGGTTGATTTCCAGGGAAGGAAGAAGAGCAGAGGGGGAAGCCAGGGGAGACAAGCTGGCTCTTTCTCCTGGGTTGATTTCCAGGGAGCAGGAACCTCGTGGGGCGCTTCTGAAGGCTGCTGGGTCAGGTGGTTGCAAGGAGGGCTACACCCCTAACCAAGGATCCACCTGAGCACTGGAAAGCAAGACTGTTGCTTTTCTTAGAGAAAGAGCGCTGGCCAAGACACAGGAGTGGGAGGGACAGCAGCCCAAAGTCTGGGGCTGGGGCAGCACTGCCTAGCCTGGAACAAAGCAGAAAGGGCTTGGGAGGGACTGCAGAAGGGCGTCAGGCCACATGTGTCAATTGAGGCAGGAGGGACTATATGCCTATCACTCGATTTTCTGTAACTGGGTTGTGCTCAGAGCTGCCTCCTTCCTCCCCAGTTCACTGAGGGCCACATGCAGCCATTGTTCCCAGGGCAGTGCGCCCACCCCTTCTCCTGGGGGGTTAGATTAGGATTTAGGGGCTTTAGAAGGTGGGGAAGGTGAGAGAGCATATGTTATTTTAAATCTGAGTCTGCAGCAGTGCTAGAGAATCCTTCCTTTGTTCAGCAATCACTAAGTGTGCCGGCCAGGCAGCATGCTGGTCTGTGCCATGTCACAGATGGGAAAACTGAGGCTCAGACACCCAGCAACTGACCTGGAGGTCACTGGTCAGGCACAAGCTGAGCAGGAACTAGATGCTCGGTTTCCAGCCCTGCGTCAGGATCCTCGCTATCACATCCTAAGGCCTTGCTCGACCTTCATCAAACCAGTTTGTACATTCTAGTCATTTGCATATTTTCTCTCCTCTGTGAACACAAAGGATCCCAGCCTAGAGTGGAGTGGCTTATCCTTGATAGCCCAGTAACTTTCCATTCCTAAACCCAGTGGACCTTTCAAGATGTGAGCTATTGAAAATCTCTTCTTTAATTAAAAAGTTTTCCCTAGAATGAGCATAGCCCTGTGGGTATTTCTCATAACATTAGTCACTGGACACATTCAAGAAATGCATCTGTATTTCTTGTAAGTTGTTGCACACAACTTCTGTTTCTGTGCACAATGCACGTCAGGGCTGTGCTCCGGCCCAGCCGTGCATGTTAGCGGCTGCAAATTCTAAGCCAGGCAGTATTCCGCTTGTCTGAAACACTGGTGGGGTGCACCCAGAGGGTAATAGGATTCTTTGATATAGAGGCAGGAAATAGTTCAGCCGGGCTGTAGGAAAACTACAGTGATAATTTCACGTTTGGACGTCCCAAGGCCCCTTCTGTTACGGTGTGTCAGGGAAGCTGTTGGGTGTGCAGTAATGGCTCTTATTATTCAAAAAATATGTCTATGAGATCTTTGAGTCTTTCTGTAACACATTATTTTAAAGGGTTTACATTTTCTTTCCTCTTCTGAAAGAAAAACAAACAAAACCACACCAGGACAAAAAGAGAGAAAAGTATAACCAGGACTTTTATAGAAAAGAGGGAAAAAATATTGTTTTGGGTTTACATGTAACTCACATGAAAAATGAATCCTCAGAAGTGAGTCTGAATTATGTCAAACCCGACCTCGCCGATGGACGAAGCGCAGGCAGGATGTGAGGAGGGGGAGGCTGAGCTCCTCTCTCACTTGGGGGGTGTGTGACGATGGGGTTATGAGCCAAGAACCTCACGCCTTGCTTTCTCTGTGACTCGCATATGGGAAACCTTGAGGCTTTGCCACATGCCAGACCCCTATGATGAGTCTGCTCCCCACGTGCAGGGCTTTGCAGAGGGAGGGGGACTAACGTCTGGAGGACCCGCTCACTAAAGGCTGGGGAGGCTGAGGGGCTGTGGGAAGGGGATCTGAGAATTTTCTCCCTGGTGTGGGTCCCTGGCAGTGAATTTCCCCAATAGTAGTAGGCAGCTCAGAGAAACCCCCATTCATTCACGCCACCAACAAATGCTTATTATGACATCAATGTTTCAGGTGGGGTATGTAAGTGGAAAGCTCCCCACTTAATTAGCCAATGTTACAAACTTGCAGTTTTTCCAGAAGAAAGACAGCCCCGCAGATGGGAACAGAGGCAGCGTGTCTCGGCAGGGGCATCTTCTAGCCCAGAGTTGGTCACGGGGCCCTCTGCCGAGGTCTGCACTGATCTGGAAAGCACCGTTCTGGCCCCATCTCTGCCTTTATGGCCTCACTGCAAATAACTCACACTAGCAATGTATTTGCTTTCACTTAAGGGACCATTATAAATATTACTCCTCCTGGTTCATGCGTAAACTCAGCGTTGGCAAGGTTCCTTCCTCCTCTGAGAGGAAAAAGCAGAGTCAGTGCCCAGAAGTTCAATCCACATGGTACTTCTACCTACAGGACCCTACTGCAAGTCAGGAAATACCACAAGTCAGGAATTGGCTTCTCTGGGGACTTTGTGATGAATCAGACACTCAGGATCTGTTTCCTGGAGGAGCTAACAGTCTAAAAGGAAAACCAGGAAAATGTTCGAATGCCCAGAATGCACGATAGCCAGGGTGAAGTGATTGAAAGGAAAGATCTCGTCTATAGTAGAGCCCTTATGATTCCGAGCCAGGCTACCAGGCTTCAGTCTCACTCTGCTACTTACTAGTGTGTGAGCTTTGGTGAGTTACTTAAATTGTCTGTGCCTCAGTTTCCTTATCTGTAAAATGGGCTTAATAACAACACCTACCTCATAGTCTTGAGAATTAAAATGTCATTATATGAAAAGCATTATATGTAAGCAGTGCCCGATGAACGGTAAATGTTGCCTTTTGGTATTACTATCTATATCTGCTTATTATACAGGTGAACTCTCACTGCTCTAGAACTCACGTTAATTACTGAAAGCAACAGTATGTGACTTTCTCTTTTCCTTTTCTTTTATGGAGCTTTTTAACACTAAAGATAGTGTTCACTGAATAGCAATGCAGCAAACCTTTAGAAATAACATCGAGCTGGTGTCTGCACACACTAAACTTCCCCAGCTGTTCAAAGCCTCATCAGCAGATGGCCCCTGCACCCGCGTGGCTCAACAGGTTTAAATCCATGGTTGCTCCACGTTGCCCGGGGATTCAGCAAGCACCATGGCCAGTTCTTCAGGACCCCACAGTGATTCTGCCTTTGGCTTTGTGCTTCCTTTCCTGGATCATTTCAAGATACATTGTTCACACCTCATAGATTTCTAATGAGAAGAAAAGGGCTAATTAAACTGGAGACCTTCTGGAAGCTTAGCACCTTACTCTGTGTGGTGGTGACTTTACATCCCTCTCCACGCCCACCTCATAGTCTCTCTGCAACTCTATGGCTTCTCTTTTATTTCCAGCCTTCCCAGGGCATCTTCTTAGAGTATCTGAGCATCTGTCTTCCCAAGTTGTTAGACAACACATCACCCTTTCCTAGGGTATTTAAATCGTGTGGCTTCAGGGGATATAAATGGGTAGTTAGCTTACAGCTGTGTGTATGCTTGAGCGCATGGGACAGGAGATGAGACAGCCAGTTGTTAAGATGTTGGTAGCTTGAAATCAGCCATAGTGGGAGTCATGGAACATTGTGGAACTTGGCAAATGCAGAGTCCTCCCCCCCACACCCCTAGTCCCCTACCTTGCTATTTTCTGGCATTTCTGGCATGCATCAAAAATAAGAAAGAACTTAGAGCTGGAAGCAACCAGAAGTATGCTTTCTCAGTTGTCTTCTTGAAAGATTGGCTCCCTGCCATAGAATCCAAGCTTTTCTACTTCCTAAAACAACAACAAAAAGACCTTTAGATAGCAAGATTTAAACAAAGGAGATTTCTTTCTGAGACAAATACTTATCTTTGTTGCCCTACTAAAACAGCTTCCTAGGAAACTCCAGCCAAATAAATGAGACCAACAGAGTGAAGTCTCCCAGGGGAGCTGTGAAGGAGGAGATATTCATTAAAGAGCCCAGTGTGGGGTAGCTAAATGCCGCCATAATTAAGTGGGGCTACCCAGAGACATTTCACGGTCCCCAGAGCATAGTGGGTGGTGATGCCCTTCCAGAAGGCCCGGGGCAGTCTGGAGGACTCCTGCTCCCAAGACAGAGATCCGCGTTTCTCTATTTCTCTGGCCAAGCCGTGGACGTGCAGCTTTCCATTTCCTCTTCGACAGCGTCTCCTGGAGAGGAAGAACCAGAAGCTGATTCATTTAGCAGTTAGCTTCTCGCTGATCCGTATATCACTCGGCAGGCAGGGGACATGGTGTAGAATAGCCAAGTGGATGTCAGATCCCAGTGCTGGGGGTGCTGGTGAACTGAGTGGAACATCAGTCCTGACTCAAAGACAGCTGCTCTGGTGCGTGCTGTGGCAGCCCGTGCACCCAGGCAGGAGAGATGCTGGCCCGAGTCTGCCGTTGCAGAGTCTCAGACCCACGGATTCAGCCCTGGGAAGGTTGTCGTCAGCTACCCATTGAAATCATCTGGGCAGGTTTTAACCTTTCACTGGTTAAAAACTAAAGACGCAGTTTAGCCTAATCACATGAGAATCTCTGGAGGTGGCACCCAGGCATAAGGGGCTTTGAAATCTGAGAACTGCTGCACTGAGGACTGAGGGCAAATGCACAGCACGGATGCAGCTGCTGGTTCTCATTCTAGCGGGGCCCAGCCTCTCCCGGGGACATTAAGGAACGTGAGAGGGTGTTTCTGGTTATTATAGCAACTGGGGCTGCTATTGGCATTTAGGGCTTATGGGCCAGGGGTATTAAAATCTCTTGTATTTTGTAGAACAGTTCTTCACAAAGATAAATGCCAAATATCTGAGCTAGGGGTGTGTGTGTGTGTGTGTGTTTTGATGTGTTGAATGTGAGACATACTGGACACACGTGGTCCTATCCTCTGTGGGGGAGGGAGAGGCAGGTGGCCAGGTCAGCTTCAGCTGGGGATGCTGGCATTGCAGATACACATGTAGAGGCTTTTCCTGGAAAATCAATAACCTGTGTGCAGAGAGGCCTCTCCACAGTGATTTGTCTCAGCTGAGAACACTGGCTTTGTGTATGTGTGTATGTTTAAAGCAAACTGCCAAATTCTTTACTATTCTCTCCCATTTCTTTTTTGCAGCATCTTCCTGAATATTAACGCAAATCATGGCTGGGGGGCTGGTGGGGGGGAAGGTAGGAGAAGAGGCATTTGTGCACATGGCACTAGCCAGGATTGACAAAGAAGGCAATGACTTCCTACCTTCTTAATTTGGCAGATTCCACATGATCCACTTGTGGAAAACAGATAAAACAAACTGGCCATCCCTGTGCGGATTATGGGGCACCCATGTGATCTGCTATTACAGGCAGGGAGTCAGCTTTGTGCTATAAAGGTGTTTTGTCCGAGTGTAATCAGCTGCCTGCTCTGGCTGCATGGAGGTGCTGGTGTTTCCGTGGCATTTGCAGCGTCTCTCCTTGCTGTACAAGCTTGCCTTGCACATCACGGCAGACGTGCCTCCTCGGAGCTCATTGCAGGTTTTCAGCACGGCTGGCACCCTCGGGGAGACTGCAGCAAGAGGAATGGAGCGGCAGAGCTAGACCAAGAACCGAAGGTTCTCGCTGGGCGTGTTTCCAGGCTCTGCAGCATGGCTGGCGGTCACAGACCTAGAGAGTCAGTGTTCTCTTCAGAAGAACCTGATCTCTCTTAAATCACCATCAGCTGGTTTTTAAAAGGTGTTTATGAGCCACTCTGCGAGGGGGCACAGGATTCAAGGTCCACTAGGTGTGAGAGTCTGGTAACTTGAGAACAAAGGACAAGACTAGGGGTTCTTACATGAGAATCAGCTGAGGGAGCTTTTAAAAAAATGCCAGGACTAGGTTCCCACCCTAGACCATTTGAATCAGAATTTCTTCCGGGGGCCTAAGTATTATTAAGCTCCCCAAGCATGGGGGACACACTCAAGGTAACCCGTGATGAGTTGCAACCTGTGGCATTCCCTCCTTTTGAGTGTGAGTGGAACCTGTGACCCACTTCTAACCAATAGAATATGGCAAAGGTTATGGGATATCATTCCCATAACTGTGTTACATTAGCAGATTGAATGCCCACTAGTCCAGGACTAGAGAGAGACCATCACCTCCTTCTGTGCAGTTCTCAGGGTTCCTTTTGTCTTCCACAATGGACAGCTTAGATGTTTTCAAGTGATTAAAAGTAGGTAGTTGCAATCATCTACAAAATGTGCTTAATAAGCAACACCCTGCAGGGGCTACCCAGAACCCAGCCGTCCACTTAGACCCTTTGACCCTTTCTACTAAGGGAAAGACATTTACATTAATATACAAGGAAGTGTGAGCTCACTAAAGCAAACAGAAATGTAATTAAATTGCAAGATTTTTAGAAACAAGAGGGAAGATTTAGTTTACGGAAGAGTGGAAAATATCTCAGTCACACATAATAGCATCTATATCTCAAACATCTCCAGTTTTTCTGGATCATCCACAATTTCATCTCACCTAGATCCAAGTTCTCTTCCCTGCCTGAACCAGCTCTTGATATGCCTGCTGTGTGGGTAAGATCATGCTTTCCTTTATTTGTCTGAAAAAGATCTCCCTGGGGCATCAAGGAACATCACTTGATTCTATTGTTGAGGGGCCAAAACTAATCTGCGGCCACCTGTCCCCCATTGTTATTACTGTATTATGTTATTGACTTTTAGTTTTCTTTTTTCCAAACTGAGATTTCTATTAATATATCTGTGGTGGCGCCATGGCTGAAGTGTACAGCTGTGTCATGCACAAGGGCTCCCAGCTGAGTGGGCAAATGGAGTCTGAAATCCAGTCTTCTCACTGCAGGCCAAGTCGGGTATCTCAGGGTAGGCTGTGGTTGCTTGAAAATGTTACTGAAGGAAAGAACTTTTTCTAAGTCACACGCAGGAGCTGTATGGGCAAACAGTACATCTGTTATAACCTATTCTCACATGGAAACCAACATGGAGAATTCCTCTTTAAAAATGACCAAATCACAAATCAAGAAATGTTTAAATCTTTACCTGTTGAAAGACTATCCAGCTTTTAAGGAAATCTCTCTAAGTTTTTCTCTTTATATAATAGAAATACAGCACAGAAAGTTGTGCCAATATACTTTATTTTCCATTGAAACTTAGTATTTCCTAGTTGATGTTTTCATCATAAAAACTATCATCTTTGCTTGTTAGGCCCATGTATACTTGAGTGAATTTTTATCTCAACCATATAATTTGGCTGAGAAAAGCTGTACTCCTGTAACTATTAGTTACAAAATATATCCAAGGAATTATATTTGTATCCAAAGAAATGATAAATATTTGAGATGATGGCTATGCTAAATACCATGATTTGATCATTACGCAATGTATATATGTATAGAAACATCATACCATTCTTCATAAATATGTACAATTATTGTGGGTCAATTGAAAACAAAAAACAAAACAAAAAGTAACAAGTCAGTATTTCAGAATGATTGGACATTATAGAGAATGGCTTGCTTATTTCTAAAATAGCACCACCCTCAAAGTAGTGTAAGGAAAGGTAACAGTCAGTGGTTGTTATGAAGATGTACCTCAAAAAGCATGGTTCCCTGAATTGATTCTCTTTTTTAGGAAAAATAAAGTATGTATTGGCCTCCCATGCTAAAAACAAACAAACAAACAAACAAACAA
>VBSM01002217.1:26510204-26539542 GCA_008086735.1 Cheirogaleus medius | reverse complement strand
CCGTCTCTAAATCTAAAAAAAAAAGTAAAAAAGGCAAAAAAAAATACACAAAATACGACTAACACAATCAAGACATAGAACAATCGCATGACTCCAAAAAAAATCTTCCTAGTCAACCTTTTTGTAGTCAATCCTCAATCTCTAACTCCATCTCCCATCCCTGGCATTCACTGATCTGATTTTTTTGTCCCTATAGATTTGCCTTTTCAAAAATTTCCTATAAATGAAATCACACGGTATATGGGTTTTTTAGCCTGGCTTCTTTTATTTTAGCATAATGTAGTTGAGATTCATTCATGTCATTGAGGGTATCCATAGTTCATTCTTCTCTGTTGCTGAATAGTATCCCATTGTGTAGATGTTCAACAGTTTGTTTACTTACTCATCAGTTAAAGGATATTTGGGATGTTTCTATTTTATGGTGATTATGAACAAAGCTGCTGTAAACATTCATGTACAAGTTTTTATGTGGACATAAATTTCATTTCTCTTGGGTAAATACTTAGGAATGGAAGACTTGGTGCATATGTTTATCTTTATAAGAAACTGTCAAACTTTTTTCCTTTCAAGGTAGCCGTATGAGTTTGCATTCCTACCGGCATGAATGAGAGTTCCAGTGGCTCTACTTCTTCACTAGCATTGCTACTGTCATTTAAAAACATTTCTTTGGCACTTCTAATAAATATGTAGTAGTAATTCATTGTGGTTTTGATTTGCTTTCCTCTGATGACTAATGATGTGATCATCTTTTCATATCCTTATTTGCTATCTGTATACCTTCTTTGGTTAAGTAGCTATTGCCACCCCCTTTTAAAATGGGCTGTTTTCTTATTGTGTTTTGAGAGTTCTTTATTTAATCTGGATACAAGTTCTTTACCTGATATATAATTTTCAAATTTTTTTTCCAAGTCTATGTCTTATCTTTTCATTCTCTTGTGTCTTCCACATTGTTTAATTTTGACAAATTCCAAATGATCACATTTGCTTTATGGATCATGATTTTTGTGTCATAGACAAAAAAAAAAATCACCACTAAACTCAAGGTAATGCATATTTTCTCCTATGGTTTCTTCTAGAAGTTTTAGAGTTTTAAGTTTACATTTAGTTCTATGATTCATTTTGAGTTAATTTTAGTATAAGGTGTGAGGTATGAGTTATTGAAGGTTTTTTTGCATATGCATATGGATGTCCAATTGTTTCTGCACCATTTGTTGAAAAGTCAATCCTTTCTCCATTGAATAGCCTTTGAAACTTTGTCAAAAATAAGTTGACTGTATTTGTGCAATTCAATTTCTGGTCTTTCTATTTTATGTGTATATTATTTAATCTTCTATTAATACTACAGTGTATTGATTACTGTACCTTTATAATAAATCTCGAAATTGAATAATGTGAGTCCTTTAACTTTGTTTTTCATTTTAAGAATTGCATTGGCAGTCTAGTTCCTTTGCTTTTCCGTATAAATTTTAGGATTGGCTTGTTGAATTTAAGTGAAACCTTCTTGACTGAGATTGCCTTGAATCTATTAGAGAGAACTGACATCTTAACAATATTTAATCTTTCACTCTATGAACATGGTGGATCTTTCTATTTATTTAGATCTTTTTGATGTTATTTTATCAGTGTTCTTTCATCAGTGTTCTCAGCATACAGATCCTCATTTATTTTGTTAAATTTATGCCTAGTGCTTCATTTTTTTGCACTATTGTAAATGATATTTGAAAAAATTTTCCAAAATTCAATTGTTCACTTACTATATATGGAATATGATTGACAGTTGTATATTGGTTTTGTATCTCTTCTGATCTTACTCATGTTCTATGAGCTTCTTCTGTAGATTAGTCCCAGAAGCCTTTTTTTGTTGATTATTTGGGATTTTCTACAAAGACAAACATGTTTGTGAATAGAGATAGTTTTATTTCTTCTTTCCCATTCTATATGCCTTTTATTTCTTTTTCTTCTCTTATTGCATGGGCTAGAATGCTAGCAATGTTAAATAGAAGAAATGAGAGTATAAATTTCTTTCTTTCCCCATCTAGGGGAAAACATTCAATCTTTCGCCATTAAATATGGTGTTACTTGTATATTTTTTATAGATGCCCTTTTTTGGTTGAAGAAGTTCTCATCTAAGTTTGCTGAGAATTTTTGTCATGAACAAATGTTGAATATCATCAAATGATACTTTTTTTGCATCTATTGATCTGATCATTTGGTTCTTCTTTAATCTGGTAATACCATGAATTATATTTGATTTTTGAATGTTGAAGCAGCCTTGCATTTCTAGGATGATGCCATCTGTTTTATGATTCTTTATTCTTTTTATTATTGCTGGACTTGATTTGCTATCATTTTCTAAATTTGTGCATCTATGTTATTGAGGGATTTTGTCCTTTAATTTTCTTACTTTATAGTTTTGTCTGATTTTAGTTTTAGGGTAATGTTATTTTTTTCACTTTTTGTGTCTGTGTGTATGTGTATGTATTTCTTAATATTTTATTGAATGTGGATACTTTGTGAGATAATAGAGACTGAAATAAAAACATATTTGTGCCTACAAATGAACACAACTCTTCTATTTAGTCATTAGAATGGTGTGTGTTTATGTGTGGGGGGAGGAGGCAGTGTTTGAATTGGTCTAGGGTTCAGCTGGGTTTGGGTTTATTTTTGTTGCTGTGGTTACCTTCAGGGCACCACTAGCTTCTAATCCAGTAGCCTTACATTATGCTTAGGGTGGAAACTGCTTTGCTAGAGGGCTTTTCTCAATGTTTCTCTCTGCCTACCCCAGAGAGTGGTCTCTCCCTGTGCACGTTCCACAGCATTAGATCGCTGTTTCTTGTTA
Source organism: Cheirogaleus medius (assembly GCA_008086735.1). Classification (NCBI taxonomy): domain Eukaryota; kingdom Metazoa; phylum Chordata; class Mammalia; order Primates; family Cheirogaleidae; genus Cheirogaleus; species Cheirogaleus medius. The sequence continues at coordinate 26,536,703 of VBSM01002217.1, read as the reverse complement.
CTCCATGTCTGCTAGCCTGGTAGTGGGAGGTGGGGAGTTTTCAGTTGTCATGGTCCTGTTTCAGAATCAGGCAGCCATTGTCCTTGGAATTCACAAAGAGGACTTTTGAGTCATCCTTCTCCTCCATCTGTGCTAGGAGCTCTTTAATATCCTGGGCCAGGATAGTTTCCTGATCCTTCTCAGGGATAGAGGTTTTTCTTTCTTTTCCTGTACCTCAGTTGCTATGGATCTTTATCTGTGTCCTGGAGGCCACAGGGTTTGCTCTCCTTAATCTAGGAGGTTTAAGTATCTTGTTCCATAGGTGAGAAGGGTTCTGGAAGGGGTTCTTGTCTTTTTCACATCTTTGGTCCTGTCCCAACTCTAGATATGCATTACTAGAGGAGGCTCTTCCGTCTCCCATCCTGCCCCTCTCTGTACATGGAGAAGAGACGGCAAAGTCCCTTTGTGTTTGCAGCTTCTAGGGTTTCTCTTCTCTAATGCTAGTCTATGCACATGACCTCTAGCAGTTCATTAAAAATTTCAGCTGAATTCTTCTTACCTACTTGTATGGTGCTTGGCTTTTCCTTCCATGCTCTACCTCAGGTGAGTTTACGCCTACATCTCATCTCTTCTTGGAAATACCTGTCTTTCCTTAGACTTAGTTGCTTGTGACCTCAGCTCTCTGATGGGTTCAAGAAAAATTATTATTTTCTTGATTACATAGATTTTTCTTATTGGTGATATGATATAAAAGCTCTTTCCAGCTTTCTACATCCTAAGCAGGAGGATGCCATCCAGTAGCATCTCTACCGGTATAAAATGCAAATGGTAAGTACTATCTAATCCACATTCAATGCTACTACCTCTGCTCCTTGGATTAAAATAGTTTTATGTATCCTCTGCACTCTTAAAAATTTCTTATGGATCACGGATCTTATGGATCTGTGATTTTCTTCCTAAATATCCCTCTCACTCAATGCCACTTTTCTGGAATGTTTTCCTTCATGTGTCCCATCCCTTCTACTTCTCCCTACTCTCTTAGGTCATCTAAACCAAAGCCTTACTTTATCATCTTTGTCCCTATACCCTTTTACAAATACTTACCACTTACTCTATAATCTCTTTGAGCTTCAGTACATTGGTAAAATTTATTGTTAGTTTACTGAGCAGTTACTGTGTGTTTTAAATTATATACTGTCTCCTTTAAGTCTTACTATTATCCCATTTCACAGATGAGGCAATTGAAGCTAGTAGAGTTTAAGAAACTTACCTAAGTTATTGATTACACAACTGGGATCAGAACTTAGGTCTGCCTGATTCTAAGACCCACACCCTTCACCACCATGCTACGTTGCCATACTGTGAGGTCTGCTAATCTTGTGTTGATCTCTTCTCCCCTTGGTCTGATGCCTCTGTTTTTCCTAACAATTCTAAAATTTTACTTCAGGAACTTGATTGTGACATATGGAGCAATCAAATGTGAGATGTATTTGGGTAAAGTAATATTCGGAAATTGTCCTTGTTAAATTTGAAACAGATACGCAGTTATGCCCCTAATAACTTCACTCTCATGCATTTCCCATTTGTGTTCTTGAGAGAGGGAGGAAAGACGGAGTTATAATTGGTATGTCAGGAATTCTGCCCCACCTTGGAATCATCCAATCACTGGAGTGTGGGGTAAACATAATCCACTCTCATAGGGGGCATGGTGGTAAAAGCTTGAGAACCACTGTTTTAACAGATGCCTATGGGGGATGATCAGAAGTGGGTTCTTTCTCTTTAATTAAAATATAAATATATTTATAATTTAAATATAGCAGGAGGGGAGAAACAAGTTGTTTAGTGAAAGAGACAGAGACTGGCTTTCATGCTATTATTCCCAAAGAGAGATGTGCTTAATCTTTATTGTTGCGGGATGAATGAATGGAATAATTAGCAAATATTTTTCAGCTCTTACAATGTGCTCAAGAGCTGTTCATTGTGTATTGAAAATCCAAAAGACACAAAAGATAAAGTTTCTGTTCTCAAAGTGTTAGGGATAACTGGAAACAGGAAACAGTTTAGTTACAGGGCAGCATCTTCCTGCTGGAGATGCTGGATGTAGAGAGAGATGGTTCTTAACACTATTCTGGGACTCCTAGGAGTCCCCTGAGACACTTTCAGGGGAACCCATGAGGTCAAAACTATTTTCATAAATAGTTACTAAAGCTCCCCCAAAGACATTATTTGCCTTTTTTGCTTGTATTCCTTCATGAGCATACAATGGAATTGTCTAGAGGTTACATAACGTGTGATGGTGCAACAAATTGAATGTGTCTCTTCATATCATTTTTCCACTATGCATGTCTGTTTTCCTCTATGCATGTTTTTATAAGGGAAAATTTCTTCAATGCCTTGTGGTCAACAAAGTTGGAGCTCAGAATCTGAGAAAGAAATGATTAATAAATGATAAACCATCTATTCCTGATGTTCAATGTGAGGACTGTGGACTAGCAGCATCCTCTGTAAGAAATGGAAGTTCTCAGGCTCACAACAAACCTAAGGAATAGGGATCTCTGGGGTGGTGCCAGGAACTTGTATTTTTAACAAGCTCTACAGGTGCTTCTCAAACATTGGCATGCAAACAAATCACCTGGAGGAGCTGTTAAAAATGAGATCTCTGGCTCCTCTCCCAGAGATTCTGATGCTGCTCCAACAGGTCTGAGATAGGACACCTTCCAGGCGCTGCTGCTGCTGGTCTGAAGACCACCTTTTCAGTAACGAGATCTCTAGAGCACTGATGCTCAGTCCTCATTCTCAACCCTGAAACCATTTGGGGAGCCGTAAAAAGGACTGATGCCTGGGCCCCACCCCAGGCTAATTATTTCCACTTTTATGGGAGTTCCAGGGACCACACAAAGGTATTTGTTACTAAAGCTCCACAGGTAATTCTAACATGCATTCCTGAGTGCTGAGAACAACTAGTTTTGATACTTTATATGTATATTATTGCCTCCAAAGATTATTTACAAATTAAAAGAGGATAGGTATTATATAAAAGAGGTGATATGATAACAGCATTTGAGACTACTGGGACAGACTAATAGGGGAAGATATCTGGGCCCTGGTGGGGGTGGGTCTCATATGTGCCCTGGTTTTGCTTTCAGAGAAAGGAGAAACCTAGGGAGATAGGAGGAAATGACTGTCAGAGAAAGTAGGGAGAGGCCAGGTAATGCTAATTCTCAGTTTAGTACAGGTCACTTCCCCAAGGCAGGGATGAATTAAGACAATCCTACCTCAAGGCCAGCTATTATTTTACAGGTTGCATTTCAAACATAAGGAGTATGCCAAAGAAGCAGATGCCAAATAATCCAATTCCACTTAGAAGGTCAGTGGTATAGCATAAGGTCAAATGATCTGGAATCACATTTCTCTCTCACAGGCATTTCTCCAAAGCCTCCAGGCAAAAAGGCAACATGTTGGACTTAACAGAGTGCACATTAAACAGAAGACTGATACCTGGGTCCCAACAAAGAGATTCTCATCTAGTCATGGGGGTGCAGCCCAACTTTGGGGTTTCTAAAAGCTCTCAAAATGATACAAATGTTCTGTCTTGTTGAGACCACATGTGTGAGATGAGATTCTTCCAGGCTGAATAGCTCACCTTTTGCAGGGGACTGATAATTCTGGTCAGATGGACCATTTTGGTGAGCAGGGAGGTCATAAAGGGAATGGACTTTCCAACAGTCAGTCCCCTGGAATAAGGCAACTCTGGGGTTGGGAATTTAAGGGTTGGTGTCAGGCCCACAATTTGGGTAAGAGGAAATTTGTTTTCTCTCTCTGATATTTAGGGGATAGAGTCCAGATAGGGCAACGGCTGTTGGGGGGAAAGAGAGGAGTGGGCCCCTTCCATGTAGTGTTAAGATGAGGGCTGGAAAGTAAGGTTCCCAGTTACAGACACCACTGGGAGGGCTTGGGTCTATGGATTCTAAGAGTGGCTAGCCATCGCTAGTATCCAAATTCAAATTCTCTGTAGCAGAATCACTTCTGTGTCTCCAATTCCTTAATAAATCCTTGCTCAAGACTCCACTTGGTCTTAGCTGTCCCTGTACCCTTCACTTTGGGGAAAACAGAACACAGTAGTGGCAGAGTTGTAGGGGCGGTGGTGATCTGCAGTTGGGGCAGCACTCAAGAGCCAGATGCCTGGAAAGCACCAACCAGGGGATGTCATGACACATCTGGGCAGAGACCCTGTGGGAGATGGCACCTCCTGGGGTCAAGTAGAATGGCGGGTTGGTCTAGTATCATTTGGGCCTTAAAAGGAAGTAGTACCCTTGAGGTCCTGAAAAGCCTGAAATATCAGAATGTTAACACTCTAGGAGGCATATTGTTTTGACTGGTGTGGCTATCTAGAAGATATAGGAGGAAAGCAATAAGGAAAAGAAAAAAGATTAAAAATGCTTCTCTTGATGATCTCTTTACCTCCAAGCACTATGTTGTAGCCCTGAAGCTGCTTGCTGAGTATTTCCAGTCCTCTCTCTGGGCACATGATTGGATTGCCTTCTCTTCCCCTTTTAGTTCAATGTAGCCCTGTGACTTGCTTCTTGTAATGAACTGTGAGCAGAAGTGACATGTGCTACTTCTAGGTAGAAGTTTTCAGAGCCAATGCATTGTTTGCTGAGTTTTCTTTTTCCTTCTTTCATGACAATGGGCACTGTTCCAGAGAGGGATGGCCAGGTTGGGTCCTAGAGTGGGGACACAGAGCAGAGCCCCCAGCTATTCTCAATGAACATGTAGCATAAGTGAAAATAAAATTTGGGGTTTGTTTGTTTTTGCAGCATAACCTGACTCATCAGGACTAATACACATGAGGAAGGAGCAATTGATACTTACTGCAGTTTAGATCCTAAGGAAGATTTCAGCTCACTAAGGTTCCTTCTCTCATCAGTTACAATGTTCCCATTTGGCTTACACAGCCAGAGGAAGGCACACCGAGGCCATCCTGGGGCCACACCCTGGATTGTCTTCCCAGGCTGAAAGCAAAGTAATTTGCACTCACACCAAATTTTCCTTTGTTTCAAATACGTTTTTTGTTTATATTTTAGCTTTCAGAATGAATCCACCTGTTCTTTTATTGCTTGGGAGTGTCTTAGTTGGCTTGGGCTGCTATAACAACATATGATAGACTGGGTGGTTTTAATAATGGAAATTTGTTTTCTCATAGTATGGAGGCTAGAAATACAAGATCAAGATGCTGGCTGATTGGGTTCTTGGTGAGAGATCTCTTCCTGGCTTGTAAACCACTGCCTTCTTGCTGTGTCTTCACATGGGGGAGAGACAGAGGCAGAGAGTGAGCAAACTCTCTCGTCTCATTTTAAAAGGGCACTAACATTCCATCATGAGGGCTCCACCCTCATGCCCCAAAGGACCCATATCCAAATAACATCACATAAAGTTTTAACATATGAGTTTCAGGAAGAACAATTCAGACCATCACAGGGGGAAATTAAAGGTTTCAACTTTTCTTTCTGGATGTGTGGGATCTGATGGGAGAGAAAGTTCTATCCCCTTCCGATGTTCTGCACTGCATGCACATGTTGGAGACCATTGTATACCTAAAACAGCAGGCTCAAGTTCAAAGATCATGGGATTTAAAAAAAAAAACACCAATTAATTTCTGACCCTAAACTAAGCAAAGGTCAGATAAGGTTAGGGAGAAATGAAAACCTATGGAATCCCTGGAACCTTCCCTGTTTTGAAGCAAGGTGATTGTCTTTTTCCTACATTCATTTATGTATTTAAATGCAATTCTTGAAAGTGAAGTTTTCATTCAGCCTGACATTTAGAGGGATTTTCTTTCCAAAGTGGGTGACATGGATCACATATTTTTAAAGGAACCCAGTCACCACTGCTTAGCTAGCCCATGAAGCCAGAGCATGAGGATTAGCATGTTGATGATAGGTGTTATTGAGAAAAATAATTTTAATGATAATCCTCTATTGGGATAGCCCGCATGTATGGTTTACAAAAGGCTTTACATTCATGCCTTTTTAAATAACAACCTCATGAGTCAATTAGAGAAATTACTCCAACTCCCGTTTTATAGCTTAAAAAATTTCAAACTCGAAGATACTCAATCTCTAACCTATATCAAAGGTAGCAAATACTGGATTTTGAATTTGTGTCTCCCCTCACCATTGCCACCACACTGGACCATGCTGAAGTGGAGATTTGGGGGTCTCTACGGACAGCTCTGGATTATTTCTTATGACGGGAGGCAGGCCCAACATAGGGGGCTGGAGTCCACTCTTCATCACCGGCTCTCTAATTGCACCTCCTTTGCAGCCTCAATCACTGCTTTGAGTTAAGGCAATATTGCCTTCAAATTTTTTTCTCCTTTCAAACCTTTTACCTTGGGTTTTAGACCCTCTGTAGTGGTGCTTCTATGTGTCAAAAAAAAACATACAATTCAGGGATGAGAATCAAGGACCAAAAATAAAACTACAATGGAATAGCTTTTCTGGCAAATGAATAATGGAACATTTTGTGAGATTTTACTGGTGTGTTAAGTGAAGCAACATCCTGTGCTGAACATGCAGAGAGGTGGGGGATGCCATCTCCTTATTTATGTGATCAGGACACACACTGCACAGTTCTTTCCAATCCTGCTTCCTTTTTCTTTTTTTTCTGTTGTTGCCACCACCTTAATACAACGTCACAATAGTTGGGAAGAAAGTTGCAGGCCTCTGGAAATCGACTATTATTATTATGCTGTTACTTGCCAGGCTTTGAAAGGTCACAAATTGTTCTGTGTGAGGCACTAGCTCTGTTGGAAATACCAAGCGGTGCGGTGCTGACCCAGGTGGGCAGAGGGCCTCTGGAAGAGGGAAGGAGGGAGAAGCAAGGTCAATCTAAGCTGTAGAGGGGCGAACAACTACAGAGAGTCCGAGGGCTCCTTAGAACTGCACAGGACGGTGGAATGATGTTGCACGTTCTTTCAGCCATTCACCCATTTATTGAAGAATTTTTGGTGAGCATGTATTATGGGTAGGGCACAAGAGATGGGATGTCAAGATATATTCTCCTGTTCTTATCTAATGTAATATTGGGAGTAATATAGGGATAAAAAACAAAGTCAAGAGAACCTGAGTGCAGCCATTTTGACTGATACTAGACCCAGACCACCGTGAACATGGAAGTCGCCAGCAAGTTGCTGGCCCCTAAAGTCCCCCCCCACACCCAAAGATGGATGAATAACTAAATCAAATGCCTTACAAACTGTTTGCGTTTACCTTTCTGTGACAGCAGTTTATGATTAACCTTTATGGATTGACCACAAGACAGTGCTGGTCATGTATGGCTGTTGCCCAGTGGGGTTTTTGAACATTTAAAAACGTTACCATAGCCTCATATGAGGTTCCCCTACTGCTTGGGAGAGGAATCCTACTCTGTCTGTGGGGTAGGATCTGTTTTCTGTCTCTATCTAAATAAACTTTCCTGTCGCTAGTTGACTTGCACTTGAATTCTTTCCTGCACAAAGCCAAGAACCCACCTGGTGAGTTCAGGGGTCCTTCCTTTCTTCACTGGGACATGCCCTGCATCAGAAGGAGAGCCATGTATATAAAAGACAAATAAAGAAACAAAAAGCCTTATATCACCAAGGAGAGTGACAGCTGAGGTGCTTACAGTCAGAGGACCCAAGATCCATTCCAAATGGGATGCAGGGGGTTGGAACTTCATGGAGGAGCCAGTGATTTAATGCCTTGCTAGTTATCACTGCAACCTGATCTAAACCAGTCTAGTCATATTGTGGCCCTAAAGTTCTTCCTGGGGTGACAGAGGCAGATGATAAAGAAGCATAAAGTGGGTGAGGTCTAGGGTCTTTTCCGTACACTGACTACTATGTAATATGGTAGTGTCACCGAGACAAAATCCTGCCACACAGTTATATGACATATATACAGACATATATCAGCAAGCACTCACCAAACAGTTAACATCCTATCTTCTGAGTTCAGGAAAGTCTTGGGTCTCTCAGAAAACCAGAATCCTCTTAATCAATGACTGGACACAGGACCAGGTAGGGATGAGAGCTCAGGCACCATTCCTAAGGGTGCAGGTAACACTGGACTCTTATACCCCATTCAAGCAATAAAGGGATGTGTCCCTAAGGATTTCAGCCAATCCATATATTTTAAACACCTGCAATTTTTACCAAGAAAAACCCATTTTTAACATCATGCTAATTAGCAAGTCACTATTTTCATAATAAAAGTCCACTTCTGACATTCACTTTGCTAATTAACACCGTCTTGGTCATTCATTGCTAGATGGATTGCTGAAACACAGGCAGTAGTCTCCTCTAGAAGGTGGTGTTTGTGATATTTTGCTAGCTGGCCACCTTGGATATATGAAACCTGGCCGGGTGTGGTGGCTCATGCCTATAATCCTAGCACTCTGGGAGGCCAAAGCAGGAGGATTGCTTGAGCTCAAGAGTTCGAGATTAGCCTTAGCAAGAGTGAGACCTTGTCTCTACTAAAAAAATAGAAAAATTAGCTGGGTGTGGTGGCACGTGCTTATAGTCCCAGCTATTCAGGAGGCTGAGGCAGGAGGATCACTTGAGCCCAGGAGTTTGAGGTTGCAGTGAACTACGACAATGTCACTGCACTCACCTGGGGCAACAGAGCAAGACTCTGTCTCAAAAAAAAAAAAATGCAGGACCTCTATTAGGGCAGTTGAATGCTTGCAGCATTGAAGCTTATGCTAGTTAGTAATTCCATAATGTCATGCTATCTATGCTTAGAAGTATTTTAAAATGACATTAGTAATATTGGTACCCTTTGTGGAGTATTTTCCTACTGATTTATCTGTTGGTACAAGTCTCCACTCTTACCCTCACTTTTCTGGAAATTTCTCCCCCATCCAGCCCCATGACTATTAATATCCATGATCTTACTCTCCCTGGACATAGCTGCTGTGTGCTACATGTGCAGTTAGTTCAAAAGTCAAAACTGTCCAACTTGATATTTGAACTTTGCTTCCTAAACCGTACATCCAAATAAGTCACCTACCCCATAACTCTATATTTCTTGTGATATCTTCCTGGACCCAGATAACTCATTGTCCTTTCCTTCCTGACTCTTAATCAACAGTGAAATATTCCCTAGTCCTTTCATCCTCTGAGCTTGAAACCTGTGCCATCTGCAGGCTAGAAGATAACCGGCTTCATTCCTATAGAAAGTAAGGAAAGGTAGAGATTGCATGGTGCAATCGCTCTGCCATCTCCACACAAAGGCCTCGTTTACATTGGTGTCAGAGCGACAGGAGGCAGAACAAATTACACCTTGCGAGGGGCAGACATGCAAAATGCAAGAGGAATTACAAAGAGACTTTCATGTGTTGCACAGTTCTGCAAGCCAGGAGAGATTTGGTGGCTCTCTCTATAATTTTAAAAATAGATGAAAAAAAGAAAACGTAACCCAAGTAAATTGTTCGGCAGGTTACTGAGAAATGCTATATTCTTGAGCCACTGAAGCAAGATTTTCACTCCCTTTGAACAGCCCACATTGGGCAATATAAAGTATGAAACCCCGTGTGGGAACAAAGTACAGGATTAATACAACTATGAAAATGGAAAGTGGTCAAGCCAGAGCTGTCCCTTTCCTGGGAGAATTGCAGCCAAGAACTGGCTGACATGGGGGACAAAAGGCTGGTCCCCTGGGCCCACAGGGCTTTGTGGTGCCTTGTGTGCAGAGCTCCTCGGGATGAGGCTGAGACCGCACGCTCGCTTAGCTCCTCTCTCTGCTTCCCCTGCTTGTCTCATCTTCTGAGATCCCTCCTCCAACAGTGGCATCTACAGGAATCCTTACCTCTGGCTCTGCTTCTAGGGAACCTAAGCTAAGAGAGTGGTTTACGGGAGTTTTGTTCTGGAAGACCTGGAATGCATGCTGACATCCTGGATGCCTTTTTGGACCCTGGGGAATGTCAGAGCACAAGACTTTGGGTGGTAGAGGATCTTAAGGGAAGAGGAGAGAGAGAATGAGGGGGAATGCTGAAGGTGAGAGAAGGTAGTGAACAAAGGAAGCAAAAGCTCCTGACTGAGGAAAACTTTGCTCTGTAGCAGACCAGATTCCCAAGGACGTGTGAGCATGTCTGTCACTTTTCCATTGTGTCCTCAATCTGGAAGATGGGATATTTTGACTTCTTGGATCTTAAGTCCACCCTTCCCGTGCTTTCTGATGTGGCCTTTTCTGTGACCATCAGGAAGATTTCTCTGAACTCATTTCCAGTCGGATTCAGAGGGGCTTTTGGTTACTCAGTGGAGGTTTTGCATGCCTCTGAGTAGCAGCTGGTGTCTATTATCCCTCCATAGGACAATTAGATGCTGGCGCTTCTGCAGAGTGCAGCATCTGTACAGCGATCTGCCATCACAGTGAAAGGAGTTTCTGGGATTAGTCACTTCTGTTCACAACAGTCTGAGAGCTGCCATTTAAGGAGGACATGTCAGGGACTCAGGAGGCATGGGGTCCTTTAGGTGGCAGTGGAGTGCAGTGGCTTGAAGCTGGGCTCTGTGGCCAGTTCTTCTCCTCATAAGGTCTGTGATGGTTAAACAAGACGATACTCTTAGAGCACTTAGCACAAGGCTGGCATGACGTAAAGGCACCATAAGTGTCACGCACTGTGATGACAGGTCCTGGGCCCCTCCAGTGTCGATTCCAGGGGCCTCATATTGCCTCTTTTCTTTGCTCTCACTGTTGGTGCATGAGAGTCTCAAAGAGCAGCCCCTGGTCTTGACCCAGACCCTCCCTGTGGACTCCCAAACTCTGATTTTGGTTCATTGATGATCAACTCTATGGGCCCCCATCCCCTCTTCCTATCTATTGGGTGATGGCTTCACACCCACCACACCCCCAGTCTCTGCTTTGGCAACTTATTCCTGGCCTCCCCATTCAGCAATTCTTGCCCCTCAGATCTTGATACTGACCATGATCCTGGGTGGGAAAATATTTCACCCCACTAATGTAGCTAAGGAGTCATGTGGAACCCCACCAGCTACACTCATCTGCCCCATCTCCTGCTTTGAGGCATGGGCAGCAAAGATCTGGGAGAAAGAGCATGTCCAGTCCTCCTTACCCACCATCAGCCTCAGACACCAAGACAGGGTCTGTATTGCCAAGTGATATGTGTGTTAGAAATGTGTGTCTGCTGTTAACGTAATTGCACCTAATTGCTACCTTTTAGTGCCATTTGATTGGGGAGTCATACGCTTTCTTACTATTTCACTAGAAACACCTCATGGGCTGATCATGGCCTGATGCTCCCTTTCCTTTGGCAGCCAAATGCATCACTGATGAAGACATGAGTAGGAAATTTATGCTAGACAAATTCTTATACCTTGTACTTTTCAGAAGTACAACCTGTCGTGACACCTCCGTGCTTTGCGGCCTTGAGAGATTTGCATTTGGGGAACCGGAGTCAGTGATGGAGGTCTTTGTTTGACCTTTCAGCCTGGAACCCTGCACCCCACATTCCTGATCTTTAAATTTCTACAAATTTTCTAGCTCAGCGTCTACACCAAGGCCTCTCCCCACTCCCAGTTCCCATCATCCCACTTTGTGTGGGATGTGGGGACACCAGCCAAGGTGGCTTTTTCTTGAGCACTTAAGGTTACTTGGGAGAGTTAGCCAGGGAGCCTAAGACAAATAGGAACTTGAAAACAATCTAGTAGCTTATTTGTGTGTTCTTCATGAAAACAATCCCACAATGCTGGGGATGATTTCTGTTCTTTTGCTCTTTCTAATCACTTGCCAAAAGACAAAGGGCTGGATTCCAGCCTAGGCTTCTGCACATAGCAGCTGTGACCTTGAACATAGTACTTCACCTGCATCCTGGGAGTGGGGACGGTAACTGCCCAGTGGAGTTGCTGCGAAGGTGGCCCCTAGGCATCATCTGGTAGATGGTAGATCTTATCATTATAAACTGCAGTGGTTAGTGATAAAATATCATAGCTGGAGTAGCACCTTTATTATTGAGAAGTCTGAGGTTTTCAGGAAAAGAAACAAGTGTACCAGATGCGGCATTATAGCCTTTCCCATAGAACCCCACAAGGAAAAGGTACTGGGTATTCTATGAAACCAGCACACAAGCACAGGAAGAACCACTGCAGATTTAATGTCTAAGGAAGTTTTATTCATGTTTACTAAGATTACAACAGATATAGCTATGTTACTCACTCTTATTCCTTATGAATCCAGAATTTATTTCTAAATATCCTTTTGAGATAGAGAATGAAGAAGTGGAGAGAGGTGTCAGGGTTGAAGGTGGGGAATAAAGCTCATTCAACTCAAGGTATGTTTAATTCATGTTTGTGTATTATTGGTACAATAAACACTGATTTCATTCATAACCAAGTGGGGCTATTTACGTTTGAATGAAAAACACATGCACTTGCTCACACAAAGCTCTATTGTGGACTAAAAAAAAAATAAAAAAATCGCTTTTTATTGTTCAAACAATTGTGCATTAACCAAAGGCCCGAAACGAGGGTTCTGAGAATCGTGAGCATAAACAGAGAATGTCAGTGTGTTAGAATGTTTATGTGTTCTTGTAGAATGGGCTGGGGAGTAATAGAGGTGAACAGGCTCCACCTCACCATCGAATGATATCCAGTGGCCTTGATGCTGTTCACTCAAGCTTTGTTATTTTGCATCGGCGATTCTATGGCACAGTTAGAAGGATCGGTCTTTGATTTCTTCACAGCCTCACAGAGAATGAGAGGTCAACAATGCGTAAAGAAGCAGCAGCTGTGTTTGTGGGAGCCACTTCACTTAGAGGTTTGAGAAACAAACAAGCAGCGCCACACGCACAGGGCCCACAAGTGCCTTGGAACTCACCACGCATTGAGCCCACGGCACATTCTGAGTTCCTGTCGCCTTAGCGCTTTCTCTACAAGGCCAATTTTCAGAGAATGGCCATGCCCTGTGTGTATTTTAAACTTATGTAAAGCATAAGACCGCCAAAGGCAAAGAGGTCTTTTAAATAACTGTTTTCTCTGATTTCTATGAAGAATATTTGTAAATTGGGAAAATTCAAAAATTCAAAAAATGGAAAGAGTAAAGTTGGTATCTTCTCAGATATTCCCCAAAGATAACCGCTGTAACGTGGTATGAATAAATAGCACATGTAATATACTCAGTACCGTGCTTAGAAGGTAGTAAGTTCTTAATAAATAGCTAAAATATTTTCTATATAATTTTTCTTTCCATTTTCCCCTATTTATATACATGCATTTATTGAATAAGTAAATATTCCCAAGCACCAGGAATTTTGAAATAAGCTGGGAGAAGGGAACTGTATTGAGAAGTGAACAAGACACAGTCTTTTGCCCTTAAATTGCTCACAATTTTAGCAGAAGATACAGACAGGTAAGTGGCCCATTGCCATGTGATAAGGAAGTGGCCTGGAGCGTGCTATGTGGAGACCTTGGCAGAGGGCTTACTGGAGAAACCGACGTCGGTTCTCAGACCTGAAGGATATGGAGGAACTATTCTGTTAATGGTGTAGAAATGAGAAAAATGTTTCCCCCGGAGAAAACAACGCACACTAAGTTCCTGAAGCAAGAGAACATCATGGCCCATTCATGAAACGACATGAAATTCTCCATGACTGAAGAGTGTGCTGTTGGGATTAGTTGAGATTGATGGTGGGAGGCTTGGAGGGTGGAGTAGAATGGAGGTGGGATTGGGGAGGATTCAGCAGGAATGATGAGCAAGGATACTGGAGAAGTGAACAGGGCTGAGAGCGTGAAGGGCTTTGGAAGAAGCCCTGTGAAAAAACTTAGGTTTTTATCCTGAAGTTAGTGAAGAGCCATTGAAACAAAAGAGAGACATGGTCAGATTTGTGCTTTAGGAAGAGTACTTATGGTGATACTACCACTGCACTCTAGCCCAGGTGACAGAGTGAGACCTTATCTCAAAAAGAAAAAAAATAGTTGCCAAATAAAAAATAAAATAATTTGAAAAGGGTGGTTAAAAAGGGCCTACCTTGAAATTTTTAAACTCCTTTATATTTTGGATAAGGCTTAAATTTAAAAATTATTAAATTTTTAAAATAAATGACACTGACATCACTACCTATTAAAGGCTGTAATGTGTGGCAAAAGTGGCATTCCATGCAAAATTTATAGCCATGAAAGTATTTATTAGAAACAAATAAAAACTGAAGGTAAATGACCTAAGTTTTTAGCTTAAAGATAAAAGAATAAATTTTTTAAAAGAACATAGAAAGTATACTTGAACAATAAAACCAAAAACTGATTCTTTGAAAAGATTAATAAAACAACAACTTGACCAAGATAGGATGGATGACAAAAATAAATAGCATTAAGAATAAATATGAACATAACCACCAATAATAGTTTTTAAAAATTGCAAAAGAACACCATGCACAAATTTATAACAACACATTTGAAAAGATAAGATAAATATATGATTTTCTATGAAAATATAAATTATCAAAATGAATTTAGATAAATAGAAAAACTACAGACTAATAACCATTGAAGAAACTGAAAATATAGTCTGAGCACTATCCCTAAAGAAGATACAAAGCCAGTTTGTGGGTTTTTTTGAATAAATTCTATCAAACCACAAGTTGAAGGTAATTTCTATGTATATATAAACTGTTTGAGAGAAGAGAAAAAAAAATGAAAGTTTTCCGAATTCAATTTTTATAGATATTATAATCATGGTCCCAAATCTAGACAAGAATAGCACACTCACAAAAAAAGAAAATTGGGAGATTTGTCAAAGAACTAAAAGTAGACCTATCATTCAATCTTGTAATCCCACTACTGGGCGTCTAATCAGAGAAAAGGAAATCACTGTATCAAAAAGATACCTCAGGCCAGGCACGGTGGCTCATGCCTGTAATCCTAGCACTCTGGGAGGCCGAGGTGGGCGGATCATTTGAGCTCAGGAGTTCGAAACCAGCCTGAGCAAGAGCGAGACCCCATCTCTACTAAAAATAGAAAGAAATTAATTGGCCAACTAAAATATAGAAAAAAAAAAAATTAGCCGGGCATGGTGGCACCTGCCTGTAGTCTCAGCTACTCGGGAGGCTGAGGCAGAAGGATCGCCTGAGCCCAGGAGTTTGAGGTTGCTGTGAGCGAGGCTGACGCCATGGCACTCTAGCCGGGGCAACAGAGTGAGACTCTGTCTCAAAAAAAAAAAAAAAAGATACCTGTACTTGTATGTATATCGCAGCACAACGCACAATTGGGAAGATAAGGAATCAACCTAAGTGCCCATCAACTGATGAGTGGATAAAGAAAATGTGGTATTTATACCATAGAGTACTACTCAGCAATAAGAAAGAATGAAATAATGTATTTTGCAGTGACTTGGATGGCCGTAATTCTAAGTGAAGTAACTCGGGAACAGAAAAACAAATGGCACATGCTCTCACTTATAAGTGGGAGCTGAACTATGGCTCATAAGGGCACACAGAGTGGTATAGTGGACATTGGAGTCTCATAAGAGGGGAGGCTGGGAGGGGATGAGGGACGAAAAGTTACCTGTGAGGCACAATGTACACTACTCGGGTGATAGGTACACCAAAGGCCCAGACTGCACCACTATACAATATATACATGTAATGGAATTCAACTTGCACCCCCTAAATCTACTGAAATTTGTTTAATAGGAAAAAGAAAAAAAATTTAATTGATCAACATAGAAAAAAAGCAAATTAAGGACACTTATGAACAAGGATACAAATGATACTAAATCAAGTATTTTTACATTGAAACTATTAATCAGATAAAATGGTAATACCTTAAGACAAATTAGACATTATCCTTGAAATTCAAGGATGTTTCAGTATTAGGGCTCTGACAAAATTCATTACTTACCATATTAAAATATAAGAAGTGATATGATCATTTCCATAGATACTGAAAGAGCATTTGATAAAATTTTAACACCTATTTCCAACAGCAATTCTTAGCAAACTGGGAATAGGAGGAATCTTCCTTAGCTTGATTTTTAAAAAATGTTAACAGAAACTTACAGCAAATGTCATACTTGGCAGTGAAATAAAAGAAACATTCTTATTAGGTCAGGAGCAAAACAAGCTTTCCAGCTATCACCTCTGTTATTCAACATTATATTATGTTAATACTAAAAGTCCTAGATAATGCAGTAGGACAAGAAAAGAGATAAGAAGTGAAAACATTGGAAAATCAAAGGCAACTATTATTATTTACAGATACTAAGTTTTAAGAGAATCAACTGAAAAAAAACACAAAATTTTAAGTGAGATCAGAAAGGTGGATAGGTGGAAGATCAAAATTTAAAAAACTAAATAGCTTTCTTATATTTAAAATTTTTCAAAATGAATAGCTTGTTCATGTTCTCATTAGAAACTGAAAGGAAAAAAGATACCAAACTTGCACAAAAACTAGGAATAAGCCTAATCAATAATATGAAAGATCAATATGGATCCATATCTTAAAACTCTACTTAAGGCCGTAAATAAAAATTAAGCAAATAAATAGATATTCCAAGGCCAGGTGTGGTGGCTCACGCCTGTAATCCTAGCACTCTGGGAGTCTGAGGCGGGAGGATCGCTCAAGGTCAGGAGTTCAAAACCAACCTGAGCAAGTTAGAGACCCCGGGTAAAAATAGAAAGAAATTAGCCAGACAAATAAAAATATATAGAAAAACTTAGCCGGGCATGGTGGCACATGCCTGTAGTCCCAGCTACTTGGGAGGCTGAGGCAGGAGGATCGCTTGAGCCCAGGAGTTTGAGGTTGCTGTGAGCTAGGCTGACGCCATGGCACTCTAGCCCGGGCAACAAAGTGAGACTCTGTCTCAAAAAAAAAAAAAGGGATATTCCATGTTTCTTACTATAAAGACCCAATATTTTAAGGAAGTTAATTCTCCCTAAAGTAATTGCTAAATTCAATACAGCCCACTTGAGACCCAACATCATTTTTTGTGAGTTTGGCAAAATAATGCTTAAGTTCACCCAGAAAATAGTGTGCACAAAATGAAAAAATTTTAAAAAGAATAATGAGACTTGTCATGTCTGTTATCAACATGTAGTATAAAGCAATGATAATCAAAACAATGTGATATTGGTCAGAAGTTATGGAAATAAATCTATAGAATAGAATTTTTAAAAATCCCTAAATAGACCTGTGAAAACAAATCTGAGTGTATGTGTCTGTGTATGTATGTATATGAAGCATTAACACATAACAAAGATGGCATTTAATTTTATTGAAAAATGTGAACGTGATTTAATATAATGGATTTTACATTGATATGGTTCAAAAATGAAAACTACATAAAAGCGGTTACATAAAGAATGTATTAGTTCTCCATGGTTGTCGTAACAACTTACAACAAACTGAGAGGTTTAGACAACAGAAATTTATTATTTTATAGTTCTGTAGGTTAGAAGTTCAACCTTAATCTCCCTGGGCTAAAATCAAGGTGTCGGCAGGGGTGCATAGTTTTCTGGAGTCTCTAAGGGAGAATCCCTTTACTTGTCCCCTGCAGCTGTGTAGGTTGTCTGTATTCCTTTGCTTGTGGGCCCTCTCCTCTACCTTCAAAGCCAGCAACCTGGCATCTGTCTCTCCATGCCTTTCTTCCATAGTCACATCTTCCTCTGACCCTCCCCTTTTACTTTTAAGGACACTGTGATTACATTAGGCCCACCTGGATAATGTACCATACTTTCCCTGACTTAAGGTCATTTGATTAGCATCCTTAGTTCCATCTGCAACTTTAATTCTCCTTTGTCTCATAACCTAACATATTCATAGGATTAGGGTATTAGACATAGACAGATTTGGGGAGGGGGTAATTATTCTGCCTGCCACAAAGAAAGATTATTCCAATTTATGTCACATCTGCCCCCATTCTGCCACTTCATGCTCCTTCAGATAATTGCTTATGTTTTTGTTCATTCTTTTAGTATTTCTTTATGCATATGCACACAAAAATAAATATATATTATTTTTTTCTCTTTCTTACACAAATAGTATATGCACGCTTTCCATTCTGCTTGCTCTTTTTTCCACTTAATAATATATCCTGGTGATCTTTCATATTGTTATTAGAGAGCTTCCTCATTCTGCATAATATTGCGTTGTATCAGTTAATGATTGTTTATTTTTTGAATGTCATTTCAAATCTATGGGGAGACGGCAAACCATTTAATAAGTGGTATTGGGATTACAGAGAATGTAACACACACACATATGTTGTAAATGCTTCACAAAATATCTGGAAGGATAAAAATGGATTTTATCAGAGCTTACTTTTAGAGAGTACATTTTCAGAATTTTCAGAAGTGAAATTTTCATATCCAAGGTAATTTATAATGCTTCTTAAAAAAGAACTCTTGAGTTAATTTATACACCTATCAGGTGTGTACGAGAGTGCTCATTTTCCCCACAACCTAAACCACAGGATTTTTTTTTTTTTCTGTCCACATTTCACTCCTCAATGTATGCTAAGAATACTTTTTCCTATTGAAGTTAAACTGAGAGTTGTTTATATGGAAAGCAACTATTTTGAATAAAAATGTATTGTTTGCAAACAATACTAAAAGTATCATATGTACCCATAATAAGTCTCTAGAAGTGACATGTGCTCTTTATGGACCTTTCCACTCATCTCTGATGCTTAGAACGTGAGTAAAGAGAGGGAAGAGAGGGTGTGAGGCTTGGTTCATTTTCAGCGGATCAAAGAGGGCAAAGAACATTTACCAAATAGCTACCATGTCCCAGGTGGTATCATCTTACCTGTGAGAATGTGATTATCCTATTTCACAGAAATTAAGGGTTAGAGAGTTTAGGCCACCATTAAAGTTACATAGGTAGGGCACGGCAGGCTGGCATTTGAATCGGGCCTGTGTCCCAGGCCCCTGCATGTCCCACCTCCTTTCCACTGTTCCTTCTCTTGGCCTCTTAGCAACCCCAAAGGGGATATTTCCCCGGATGCTCCATTCAGAACAAAGAAAATCTTAGAGGAAATAGTCAGCTTTCCCCAAATCACTCATTCCTACATCTATATTCTGCTTTGGTTGATAATCTTGGGGTATCTAAAGCCTGAGGCCAGTTTAGACCTAGAGTCCTGACTCCGGTGCTCTCTAACCCAGAGTCCTTTTCTCCCGGACAGCACCAGCAAGCACCAATTGAGAATAAAGCTGAGCCTGGTGTGCAGAAAATCATAGAAGTTTTAGACAGACTCAGCCATTTCCCCAGACCTGTTTTTCCTTCCTGACATCTCATTTATCCCGATGATTGGCTCTGGACCCATAAAACCTCTAGCTCAGCCTGGCCATTTGTTAAGGCGCAGGCAGCCTGTGCGATTTCGGGGCGGTATCTGTGGGACACGGTTACTCTGCGCCGGGCTCAGTGTGCGGTGGGAGCATCTGTGTGGACCACATGCGTCCTTTCAGCTCGTAGGATGTGTGGGAACTTGGAGCTGTTTGTTTTAAAGGTTCCTTTTGCGTTATCAGCAAAGAATATGGAAAACAGCTCAATTTCAGCTGATTACCCACTAACGCGCCTGGGATCTGGTCTGTAATTTTCCTCCCTGCTTGCTGGGCTCCTCAGCAAAGATGCAGGCGAATTTAATGGCGCGTATTCAGCCCCGTTGAATGGCAGACAGAGCAGGCAGCAGCTTCCTGTTCCCTTTGTTTGGAAGCACCTGTTACCATAACATAGTAAACATTTTTTAAAAAACCATTCTGAGAACAGCTTCTCTGTGAGGCGCCTCTCCAGTGCAGCCTCACACCCACGGTTTCCTACAACCTCTGCCCAGCGGGAATTGTCTCTGCCATCCAAGGACAATGAGATCGGCTCTAACAAGAATGTCTAGCAAATGGCTTCTGGCCATCTAGAAGAATAAACTCTCCGAACACTGGTTAGAATCAAATGATTAAATTCTAAGCCCTATGGCCCAATCACACAATGATATACTTGTCACTCTTTAGAATGTTGCAAGCTTCTCACACTTTACCGTACAAATGAATCACTTGGCAATCTTGTGAAAATGAAGATTCTGATTCAGTAGGTCTGAGTGGGCCTTGGGTTCTGTACTTCCAACAAACTCCCAGGTGGTGCTGGCGTAGTCTGTCCTTGGCATTCAGGGGAATGTTTCACTAAATGGATACTCATCAGCGCAGACTCAAATAGGACTTCTTCATACATTCCTACGTGTGGATCTATCTCACTTTAACTGGAGACTAATATCAAATTATATGAGTACATCGTAATTTTTAAATATACAGGTTATCTGCATTTAGAGATATGCTATGAGAAAAGAAAGGTGTCAGACAATATCGTTTAAAATATACTGTTTCAAAAATTATATGTGTGAGTAGATATACATATATATATTTAAAATACAACTTAATTTTTTGTACGCACCGTCACTGCCTCTGGATAAAAATGCTGTCTGTCAGGCCCCTGGTTTTCTGCTCACTCAAGGTAACAGGTAGTACTGCAGTTACTTTAAGTTGCAAACACAGCTTCGATTCAGTACATAAACAAAAGAGGGGTCCTTTGTGATAGACAAAATTTCCCACCTGACTTAGCCTTAACCCTTCTAACCTCTTGGAGCTTGGATCTGGTGCTTGGATGGGAAAGGGGGGTGTGGTCTCCCTGCTCTCCACAGCAAGGCCCAGGACACGGGACAATGAGTTCAAAAATCCAAGGCAAACTATGGCGAGTTGGTCACTCCAAGCTGCTGTCTCCCTTGTGCCCCCTCCTGGAGTGATCTGCTGTTTCTAACCCTCCAAGCAGAAGCAGCAGAAGGGCTGAGGGGTGGAGGGGAGTTCTCATCTAGATGGGGAGCTTCCTGCACCAATGCTGATGTGAGGGCTGGCTTCCAGGCAGGGCCAGCGAGGGATTAAAGCAGAGTCGCTCAGGGGATTGGTGGACTCCTCAGATTACATATACATATATATACACACACAGAGATGTGTATGTGCATATATGTACATACATAGATGTATATTTGTATGTATGCATGTATATGGAAGTATATAGAAGCATATATGTGCATGTACAATATATGCATATATACACATATACACAAAAACCTTGCCATGAACATGTGTTACTTTTATAAATTAAAAAAGACACAGATGTGATTGTGTCAGAAAAACAGGAGGAACAGTGTAAACTCATTAATAACTTTCTAATTGTATTTAAGCTACAAAACAGCTTCCTATAATTAAAATGGGAGACTTTTTGGTGTTGCAAAAATAATTTATTAATAACTTCATTATTCTCACAAAAGGCATATTCAAACTTAAATAAAATCATAAGGAAAAAAATTCGCTCTAGGTTCTCTCTCCTTGAGCTGTTTAGTGGAGACAAAGAAGGTTCTCAGAAGCGGGCGGCTGCAGGGAGTGATCTATTTTGGTTGTCAGTTCGCGCTGGTGCGGGCGCCGACAGAACTGCAGCTGCGGCTCTGGCACGTGGGACCGCAGAGGCCGGCGCTGCTCTGCTTCTGCAGGTGTGTTAATGAGCTGACCCTCATGTTAATGGTCTTCGGAACGGAACTGTCCTGTCGCAGAGATTTTCTTCTTTCGAGCTGTCTCATCATTGCCTCCGAAACTGTACGTGAAGAGTTGGTCGCCAGGACCCACACTTGAAACACAGTCTGTCGACAGGATAATTCTCCTTCATACCTTTCACTTCAGTTTCCTCTCGTGTGGCAAACTTGCGGAAACCCAGGCTTCTGGTTGGCCCCAGGTAGTCTGGAGGTGGATGGCGATCAGCTGAAACCATGAGTCTGAATTAATGGCTGGAAATGCCCCAAGGGTCTGCGCCACTGTTTAATGCATGGGGAATATTATGCCTGTGACCTCTGAGAATGACCCTGAGCAAGTCCAGGCCTCAGCTAGTAGTGTGGAGAGGACAAAATGCAGTAGATGGAACTAGCTGGCCACAAGCTTGCCATGAGACCCCCCAAGTAAAATCCTGCTTCTTCCAAATACTTGCACTGTGTCTCAGAATGGTGCAAATTCCAAGACCATAAGCATACAGAATTTGGAAATATTATAGAACACTGGGAAGTTTCAAATTTAAACATGTCTGCTACTTCACAGAAATTAAGAAATTCAGCTATATAAGTATATGAATGAATGTGTGCGCATGTATACTTATATGTTTTTATATAGTATCTCAAAATACTTATCTTAAAAATTTTATCTTAATATCCATATTTTTCTTTTATCTTAAAAATCTATATTTTATCTTAAAATCAGTGTTTCTCACCAAGATTTGTAAGGCCTGACCCACCCTTCTCTCTCTGCATCCTTGTTCCCCTAACTTGAAGCTTCAACCTTTCACTCCATGTGTCAGCCTTTGAGAACTTCTGTTATCAACTCTGCCCCCTGCCTGTCACAGTCTTCCCTCAGTGCCTCTCCCTGGCGGCTCTCTAGTTATCCCTTTTGCCTCCCCACACTTAGCACTTTCTCTTGGAAGTCATCAGGGCCCCCAGGTGCTCTCTCTGGGCTCCAGCAGCTGCTGTTGCCTGGCGCAGCCCTGGGCACCCTGCCTGCCTGCAGATCGGTACAGGTGGGGGCAGCGGGGCCACCAGCCCTGCTCTGGCCTGTGTCCACCACATCTGCACAGCCTCACCGTGGCAGATACGTGCTCGAAACTATTCATCAAAGCATCAAAGAGAAAAGAACATGGGAAATAAATAAAGATACTTTTCTTAACAGCAACACAGGATAGTGGGTAATTTTTTCCCTTTTCTCATATTATAAAGGAAATGCGATCAAACTAATTGTAAAACAATAATCATACCACATTAACAAAATAGTCTTTATTTTTTAAGATTTCTTTAAGACTTCTTTAAGATTTTGTCCATATATACATGTTTTAATAGTTGCTGTTGTATGTTTTGTTGTTTTTACTATTGTTATTTAGGATGATAGTGTATACACATACTCCATTTTTCTACATAGCTCTTCATAATTATATTTTTATTGTATAATGTAATTATAATATAATATAATTATATTATTTTTATTGTATAATGTATTGAGTTGATATTCTATGCTTGCTTTAATTCTCCTGCCAATGTTGTGATTGAGTTGGATACAGTGAATTCTCTAACCTTAGTGAGGTACAGGAGTGAACAGTCTGGTGATTTCTTCCAATCCCACCTTCCTTTTCTGTTCTTCAGTGAGATCTTGGGATGATCTCATAGTTTTAAAGTAATTTTTCATTATTAAAAGTTCTGTCTAGTTTTAAATCCAATCTTCTCTTCTCTTCTCCCATTCCTCTCTGGCTAAATCACGGTCTTTGGAAAGCGCAGTTGAGAGGGGATAGGCTTTGTTTTTTTCAATCCTCACTTTCCAGAGAGTTTGGGGCAGGGGAAGAGAAATTGGAGAAGAAAAGGAGGTTGTGCTACGTACTTACACACAGTCACCTGTCAGCGGTGGGCTGCAGCCCAGAACTTCCTACTGGTTCCTCTGGTTGGCTATTGGCAGGGTCTGCTGACATATTCTTTGTCTCATGTGATTTTCTAGGCATGTGTTTCTGGTCCTTTCTGTCACTGAGGACCCTTTCAGAAAGGGACAGTAGCATCCCTTTTAAGCCATGCTATTGGCTCCCACTCTGGAGCCCTTGTCTCAGTAGGACGTTACTTGCCTTGGCCAGTGGACACCACACTTCCTGCCTCTCTCTTTATTCCTCAGCTCCATCGTGTGAGCCGGGAACGCCACTGGTGTCTCCTCCACACCTTCAAGGGCCACAGCGGACTGTCAGGTGTAGCATCATATTTTACCCAAGCACAATTGCACCATGATCCCTTCTTGCTGCTGGTATAAGCGGCTCCAGCAAGTTCCCACCCTCATCAATCTCCGGCTAAGAAGCCATCTTCAAAGTGGACCTGCAGGGATTGAAGCTTGGTGCCTATCCAGGCAGTAGGTGGGTGCTGGTCCCCTCTTGAGTTATTCTTTGGCTCCCCAATTTCTTGGCCACTGGGGGGCGCACCATAAGGGCGCAAGGAGAGGGCAAACATGCTCAGTTTGACCAGTGTCCTTCCAGTGACTCCAGGTTCCTCTCCCTGGGTGGTCTGCTGCTGCAGCACATCTGGGGGGCATGGCTGGGGTAGCCTCATTTAGCAAGTGTCTGGCCCTAATTGTTTTCTGCTCAATTAAAAACGTTGGAGGATGGTTACGTTTGTTGCCTTGATTGTGGTGATTGTTTCCTGGATGTACACATATGTCAAAACTTACCAAATTATACACTTTAACTAAATGCAGTTTATTGGATGTCAGTTATTCCTTGATAAAAGCTGTTAAAAATGTTGGGAAAGACTTACTCCTTGTTTGTCCTCTTCAATATTTAGACACAGGATTGTAAATTATGCCGCATGAACACTTTCCTGCACATAAGTTTTTTTCTTTGGATGTTATGATGAATTCCTAGGAGTCAGATTACTGGCTAAAAGATAAAAACCATTTTTATAGCTCCCAATACATATTGCTATATTGCTTTTCCAAAGGATTGTGCCAATTTCCAATGTAGCAGCAAGTATGAATATACTAGTTTAATAGCAGCCTTATACTTGAGTATTATTTTAAAAAATTTTTTTCCTAGATATGAAATAGCACATTAATTTTCATTTCCTTGGTTAATATAAAAGATAACCTGTGTGTATGTTAGATCAATTTTTATTTCCTCTTATGAGAACTGCCTGTTCTTATTCTTTATTTACCAACTGGGTAAATAAATGGGTTCTTTTATTTTGATGTTCTTTTATTTTGATTTCTGTAAATATTGTCATGAAGTTGTTTGTGAAACAAAAAAAAATGTTGTCATCAAAAGTAGTGTTTATTCCCATGGTTAGAATTTGAGAACAAATTGACCAGGGTAAGCGAGACCCAGTTATTGGTTGTACAGGTTCATCAGCTGCTCTCCTGGCTTCTGGAACCAGGGGTACTCGCTCTGTGCAGGCACGTTGAGTTGGTTTTTCCAGGTATCCCTGTCTTCCACTAGTCACACAGTCTCCCTGGTTGTTAACTCTTCTACTTTCTGAGTTTTCTGAAGCTGATCTGATGAGAGCAGCATGTTTCCTTCCTGGACAGTGATTTTTAACCTAGGAGAGTGGTGGTCATGGGGAGTGGGAAGGGTAGGGGTGGGATGACATGTGCCATTCTAAAAATGTCTACGGAAAGAATTCAACCTCCCTGTCAAGGCAGTCATAGTTTTATCTATAGTATCTTGAAATTTCAAATCATGTAAAAGGATTTAGGGACAAAAATAGTATACTAAGATTTGTATAAATGTCAAAAAAAGAGCAGAGTCTATTAAAGATTGAGAAACTCTGCTCTCTGCTTCTTTGCAAGATGGTGGTGTGAGTTCACATTTTAAACTGCTCCAAATACAACACACACACACGTACACACACATGCACACACACTTTGAAGATATTCCATACTCAAAAACAAACTATCTATGCAGACAAAAATCAAAATAGAAGCATCCAGCTATAAGTAGGGGCTGAGGCCAAAACCCCACTAGATTCAGAATCCAGAAATGCTCAGAGTTGGCCAGAACTTGGGGTACACAGGACCAAGACCCCTTTGCATGTTGATGGATAGCAAAAGTGACACCAGGGCAGGGATGAGGTTTCTTACCCAGGAAAGGAAGTTGAAAAGAGGCTATGACCATTGACTGGGATATAGCTTGTATTTATCTAATTTAATACTAGCAATTAAAAAAATTTTTTGTTTGTTTAAAAGAGTAAGTGTAAGTAAATCTGTATAGCCGTGTGGCTGTGGTGGCCAGAGGAAGAGGAGAAGGCAGTGGAGGCAGGATCTATGCCAGGGCATCTGCTCATTCAATGGCTAAATCTTTGATACTGTCCCCGAAATGGAAGCCCTCTGCTATTGACATAGGCCTGTTCTAGCATAGGAGGCACAGGAGCTGGGTGGGGTCACCGCAAAACCACTAGAAAGAAGAGAGTGAGAATGATGAGAGAAGGGAAATAATTAAAATAATAAAGCACATAAAGAAAACCCACTCTAAGAAAGTGAGTCAATAACCAAGGACCAGGAGATGAATTAATTGTCAAAAAATAAAAATAAACATTTTCAAAATGACTTTAAATATGTTTAAGTTATTCAGAAATGAAGGAGGAAATAATAACCACAAAAGTTTTTGTGAAATTGAAAACTGGTAGAAAAGAATCAAAGATCTATATCTATATAAATAAATATAAAAAACTAATTAAAAAACCTGAAAATAAAAAAAATAATAATTCAGGTAAAAACTAAGTAAATGGGATAAATTCCAGACTGGAAATAATCAAAGAGAATTACCAAATTTGAAAATAGTGTTGAGGAATGCACCTAGAAAGAAGCACAAAGAAATAAAGACAGAAAAATATTAAAGAGATATTAAGTGAAATAGAAGATGGATTGAGAGACCCCATATTGTTTTTTTTCCTCCAAAATACAACTCATCGACAAACTCCTGTTGAAAGAACTACCAAA
>VBSM01002217.1:26490519-26510104 GCA_008086735.1 Cheirogaleus medius | reverse complement strand
AAAAAAAAAAAAAGAAAGTAATCACCAAAATAATAGAAATGCAATCTATAGCTTCCAAACCATTAAAGAAGAAAGAAAAAAAATAATAAAGACTGTTTTATCAATCCAAGAGAAGAAATAAGGGGAGGTGGGTGGTAAAAAAAAAATCTAGGGGGAAGAATGTAGGAAGAAACTGGTACACAGAAAACACAGCACAAAAGAATATAAATTAACCCAACTATATCAATTATCTTGATAATTGTATATGGGTCAAACTCAGGCTATCTAAAGAAAAAGATGATCATATTTGATTAAAACAAAAAGACATACCTAAAACAAAATTACAGAGAACTGAAAATGAAAAATAGAAAATTATATAACAGTTTTCTAACAGAGAATTTTGTGTAGCAATGTTACTATCATAGTATAATAGAATTAAAAGCAAAAGCATCAATAGTGATAAAGAAACATACTTTGCATTATGAGACAATTTTTAAAGAAAATATAACAGTTGTGAATTTGTATGCATCTAACAGGCTTCAATATATATAAAGAAAAACTAACAGTATTATAAGAAGATATGAACAATACACATAGTGGAGACTTTAATATACCTATATCAGAAATAAAGCAACCAGACAAAAAAATATTTAGTAAGAACATAGAAGATTTAAACAACACAATTAAAAAGCTTTACCAATAAATATTTAAAACCTTGAGTTGACATTCCTCTCAATCATATGTAAAACATATACAAGTTTATTAAAGCAAGTCTCGATACATTTAAAAGAACCGAAGTCATAGAAAATGTTTTCTGAATTATAATGGAATTAAATTAGGAATCAATAATAGAAAAAAAATCTATAAAATATGTGACTATTTGGAAACTAATTAGCATACATCTAAATAACCTATGGATCAAAAAAGAAATCTAAAGGAAAATTAGAAACTATTTTCAGCTGAATGAAAATGAAAACAATGAAAACACAATCTATAAAATTTGTGTGATAACACTGAAGCCATCCTAAAAAATTTATAGCACTGAACATCTTTATTAGAAAAGAATAAACGTCTTAAATCAATGACTTCAACTTTAACCTTAAGAAATGAGAAAAGAAGAAATGAGAAAAGAAGCAAATTCAGCCTACAGTAAGTAGGAGAAAGGAAATAGTATGCAGTAGGGAGGAAATCAATAAGACAGAAAACAGAAAAGCAATGAAACCAAGAGGTTACGCATTGGTGAGATCAATAAAACTGATAAACCTCTAGTTATAATAATCAGGAAAGAGAGAGAACATACACATTTCTTATATGGGGAATAATGAAGGTGACATGACTCCAGATTCTACAGATATTAACAGGATAATATGGGAATGTTATGAATAATTTTATGTTAATAATTTAGATGAAATAGATAAATATTCAGAAAAATTCAAACTACCAGAGATTTCTTAAGAAGAAATAGATAAACTGAATAGCTTCTATTCATTAAAAAATTGACTTTGCAGTTAAAAACCTTCTCACAAAGAAAACTCCAGGACTAGATGGCTCTACTGGTGAATTTTACCAAATATTTAAGGGAGAAAAAAGTACCAATTCTACACAAATTCTTCCAGAAAACTAAAGAGTAGGAAATTCTTCCAAAACACTTGTATAAGCCAGCATTAGGCTGATACCAAATACAGACAAAAATATTACTTGCAAATTCATCTACTTGCTAAAATTTATTTGTCCTTTCAGAATCAATACAGTGCTTTCATGATCACTCATGGATATACACAGAGCAGCAAAGAATTTGAGTCACCTGACATGCATGTTCCTAAACAACGTTAAACAAGATCTAATTGTCTTCTTGTTTCAGCTCTCATATTGTCAGAAGTGTCCTTTTTGTGATCTATTTAGTGCCACATTTACTATATTTTTGTGCTTTTTGTTGGTGATTTGCTATTTAAAATTGCCCCAGCATGGTGCTGAAGTGCTATCTATTGCTCTAAGCGCAGGAAGGCTGTGATGTGTTGTATGGAGAAAACACGTGTGTTGGATAAGCTTTGTTTAGGAGTAAGGTATAGTGCTGTTGACCTTGAGTTCAGTGTTAATGAACCAGCAACGTATATTAAAATGTCTCTAAAAAGAAACACACAATGTTATATATTGAGTAACAAAAACGTTGTGACCGGAGGCTCATAGGAACCTAACTCTATATTTTCCCTAGGAGCAATGGTTTAGTATTAATATTTGCTAATTCAATGTTTGCAGCATCTTTATAACTATTGTGAATAATGAGAATCAAGTGTGTGTGTGTGGGGGGGTGTCTCCATACATGTAATTTATAGAAGAGAGCACTTGAATAGACAATAAGCATATAAAAAGATACTTAAACTCTCTGAAAATCTAGAAAGGCAAATAAAATAAACATAGAAACATTTCATGCTTATTACAACAGCAAATATTTTATAGTCTGACAAACTGTTTTTAAGAAGTGAAGGAAATAGAGACTTTGATAGTATTAACTGGTACAGACACTTCAGAGAGCAATTTGACAAATCTAATCAATTTAAGAACTTACATTTCCTTTGGCCCAGCAATTCTACTTTTGGAAACAGAGCCCAGAAAAACCCACATGTGGTACTTGTTTTAATATTTTTATTAGACTAATATCTATTAAATAGACTAATATTAAATTAGGATCTAGTAGGGCCTTGCTAAATATTCTTGGCTGTTAAACTAATTGGTATTTTCTAAAATTACATGAGGTTAGTGTGGCAATATTGAGGATTCATTCCATGCAACATATGTATGTATGTATGAATGTGCAATACCATGTTATTAATACAGTGGAGCAGTTCTGACTATGTCATAGTTTCAGTTTCAAGGATGATCCTTTGTATAGAAATTTCTTCAATTCACATGAGTCATTTGCAATAATTTTTTTTTTTTTTTTAAGAAACAGGGTCTCGCTCTGTCACCCAGGTTGGAGAGCAGTGGCACCTGATCATAGCTCACTGTAACCTTGAACTCCTGGGCTCAAGTGATCCTCCTGCTTCAGCCTCCTGAGTAGAGGGGACTACCAGCATATGCCACCATGCCCAGCTAATTTTACTATTTTTTGTAGACACAGGTCTCATGCTGTTGCCCAGGCTAGAATGCAGTGGCGTCATTATAGCTCACCGCAACCTCAAACTCCTGGGCTCAAGCGATCCTCCTGCCTCAGCCTTCCCAGCACCTGGGACTACAGGCACTTACCACCATCCCTGACTAATTTTTAATTTTCTTTTGGTAGAGACAGGTCTCAATATGTTGCCCAGGCTGGTCTCAATCTCTTGGCCTCAAATGATTCCTCCCACCTTAGCCTCCCAAAGTCCTGGGATTATAGATGTGAGCCACTGTGCCTGGTTCTTTCTAATACTTTTAATATTAAAAAGTGCCTTGGGCAGAGCCTTAGGGGCTAACGTATATATTATAATATCTTATAGAAAGGTAGTTTTAAAACACTACTTCTGAGTTAGCATACATATTCTTTAAAAATATAATGCAATCAAATAATATTTCTAACATATATGCAAAATATAAAGAATAATAGTAAAATGAATAACAATATTTTTAAACCCTGGTTAAGAAATAAGACATAGAGGATACCTGTGAAGCCCTCTTTGTCCTACCCTCATCCAGTCCCCCACTTTCCCCACCCCTAATCATTATCCTGATATTTGTGGGAAGATTTCAAACTCTTGTTTTTATTACTTTAATAGGCATAAAATTATTTAGGTTTTCTATTTCTTCTTGGGCCAAATTTAGTAAGACACATTCTAGGAATTTATTATTACAGTTGTGTTTTCAATTTTATTGACTTAAAGATGTTTATAATTTTCTCTCATCAACTTTTAAGTATCTGAAACATCCCTTCATTTCTTCTTTTGCTTCTGTCATTTTTTTTCTTAATCTATTTTGCCAGGGAGCTGTTGCTTTTATTAGTTTTTGGAAAGTACTGACTTTTGAGTTTATTGATCCTCTATGTTATCTTTCTTTTCCAACTTTGTAACTTCTGTCCTTATCTTTATTTCCCTCTTTACTTGCTTCTATAGTACTTGTTCTCTTTTTTAAATGTTTCTTAAATTGGATAGTTAGCTCTTTAATTTCCAGACTTTTATATTTTCTAATATAAACATTTATGACCGTAATTTATCTTCTAACTGATGCTTTCATTGTATTCAACAAGTTTTGACATTATTGTAATTTCCATGTTTATTTCTTTTTTGATCCACGAGTTACTTAGAAATATGCTTTTGAATTTCCATGAGCTTTTAAAGATATCTTTTGATTATTGATTTCCAACTTAAAATGATCCTAATGATACCAATACTTTGAAACTGCTTGAGACTTGCTTTATGGAGTACTGTGAGGTTAATTTTTTAATAAATGTGTCTTTGTTTGAAAAGAGTGTGAATTCTCCTATTGTTGAATGTAATGTTTGAACAAAACAAGCGTTAATTGTGTAGGTCAAATATTGGATAGACAGTGGGTTTTGTCTGCGTAATCTATCAATTATTGTGAGAGGTATGCTAGAATTCTTCAGTACATTAGTTGATTTATCACTTTTCTTTATAAACATGAAAATTTTTATTTCTGTAATTTCAAGCTTTATTTTTCAAATCAATAGACTTTATTTTTTATAGAAGGTTTAGGTTTACAGAAAATTGAGCAGATAACACACAGAGTTCTCATATACCCCATTTCCCCTGCTCACATTGTCCCTATTATTAACATCTTTCATTAGTGTGGTACATTTGTTACAACTGATGAACTAATACTGATAAATTATATTAACCAAAGTCTAGAGCTTACAGTAGGCTTTACTCTTTGTCCTATACAGTTCTATGGGTTTTGAAAAATGTATAATGTCATGTATCCACCACTACAGTACCATAAACAGTAGCTTCACTGTCCTAAAAATCCGCTGTGCTCCACCTATTCATCCCTTCCTCCTCCAAACTCCTAGCTAGCAACCACTGATTTTTTTGTGACTTCTATAGTTTTGCCTTTTATAGAATGTTATATCATTGGAATCATACAGTATGTAGCCTTTTAGACTGGCTCCTTTCACTAAGCAATATGAATTTAGTTTCCTTCATGTTCGTGTGTGTGTGTGTGTGGCTTAATAGCTCATTTCTTTTAATCATTGAATAATATTCCATTGCATGGATGTACTCCAGTTTATTTATTCATTCACCTACTGAAGGGCATCTTGGTTGCTTCCAGTTTTTGGCAATTATGAGGGTTGCTGTTGCTCGACATCCTCAACAGCATTTGTTATTGTCGGTATTTTTTGAATTTATTCCATTATAATAAGTGTGTACTAGTACTCATTGGTGCTTAAATTTGCAATTCTCTAATGACATATTATAATATGCTGAGCATCTTTTCATATGCATATTGCCATATGTCTATTTTCTTTGGTAAGGTGTCTGTATGGATCTTTTGCCCATTTTTTAATTGAGTTGTTCATTTTCTTATTGATGAGTTTTAAGAGTTATGTGTATATTTTAGACACAAGCCCTTTATTAGATATGAGTTTTGTAAATATTTTCCCCCAGTTGGCTTACCTTTTCATTATCTTAACAGTGTCTTTTGCAGAACCAAAGTTTTAAATTCTGATAAAGTCCAACTCAATTTTTCTTTCATGGATTGTGTTTTTGATGTTGTATCTAAAAACTTACCACCAAACCCAAAGACACCTAGATTTTCTCCTATGATACTTTTTAGAACTTTTATAATTTTGCATTTTAAATTTAGGTCTGTGACCTATTTTGAATTAATTTTGGGGTAAGATGTAAGGTCAGTGTCTAGATTCATTTTTTTGGCATAAGGATTTCCAGTTGTCCTGGCATCATTTATTGAAAAGACTATGTTTTCTCCATTGAATTGCCTTTGCTCCTTTGTCGAAGATCAGTTTACCATATTTGTGTAGTTCTATTTCTGGACTTTCAATTCTGTTCCACTGATCTATTTGTCTATTCTTTTGCCAATACCACACTGTCTTAATTATTGTAGCTTTATAGTAAGTCTTGAATTTTCGTGTCAGTCCTCCAAGTTGGTTCTTCTTCACTATTATTGACTACTCTGGGTCTTTTGCCTTTCCATATAAGCTATAGAAACAGTTTATCAATATTCACAAAATAACTTAGTGGGATTTTGATTGGGATTGCACTGAATCTATAGATTAAGTTGGAAAGAACTAACATCTTAACAATATTGAGTCTTCCTATCTATGAACATGAAATATCTCTCCATTTATTTAGATTTCTGATTTCTTTCATCAGAGTTTTATAATTCTTCTCATATAGATATTGTACATATTTTGTTAGCCTTATTCCTAAGTACTTCATTTTTTAGTACTCATGTAAATGGTATTATGTTTTTAATTTCAAATTCATTGCTGATATATTGGAAAGCAATTCACTTTTGTCTATTAACTTTGTATCCCCCACTTTTGCTACAATCACTTAATAGTTCCAGGAGGAGCCTTTTCTGTCAATTCTTAGAGAGCTCTATATTTTCTTTTGGGTTGCATAAAGCTTAAAACTGTTTTAAGTTTTTGCTGAACTAAAAATCTTTTCATTATATAGTGACTTTATTTATCCTAGTAATGCTTTTTGTGAAGCAAAAAGCATTTTTCCTTTGTCATGAAGGAGGTAAATATTACCTGTGTCTAGTTGGCCACAGTGCACTTTAAATACAAAGATACAAATAGGTTAAAAAGAAAAAGGATGGGAAAATATTGTATATAAATTAAAAAAATGTAGAGTAACTACTAATATTAGACAAAGTAGATTTCAGAGCAAAGCATATTACCAGAGACAAGGTAGGTCATTTCATCATCATAATGATGTTAGTTCATCAAGAGAACATAACAATACTTAACATTTATGCACCTAATAATGGATAGAACTAGAGGCCATCATCTTAAACAACTCAGACACAGAAAGACAAATACCACATGTTCTCACTTATAAGTGGGAACTAATTAATGTGTACACATGAAAGTAGAGTGTGGAATGATGGACAATGGAGGGGAGGGTTGGATGAGGGGAGGTTGTTTGGTGGGTACAATGTGTGTTGCTTCCGTGATTTATACACTGAAGGCCCTAACTTCACTACTGTGCAATATATCAATGTAGCAAAATTGCACTTGTATCCTATCAATATATACAAATAAAAAATAAATGGGGGAAAAATAAAGTGCACTTCATATAGGTGGTATATAGTAGAGTCTTGCTTTGTTATCTAATCTTATGATCTGTGTCTTTTATTTAGAGTCAACCATTAACATTTAATGTGGTTTTGATATAGTTACATTTCAATCTATCACTTTGCTATTTGTTTTCTATTTGTCCCATCTGTCTGTTGTTCTCTTTCTCGTCTTTATGACTTCTTCTGGATTGAGTGTTTTTTACTAATGATTTCCTTTCATCTCCTTTGTTGGCTTATTTGTTATAACTCTTTGGTTGCTTTAGATCTTATGCTATGCATCATTAACTCATCACAGTTAATCTTCAAATTATTATATCACTTCACATAGAGTGTAAAAAACCTAAAATAGTATACTTCTGTAGTTCTGTTTTTCCCTTTCTAGTTTTTGTGCTGTTTTTATACACTTTATTTCATACATGCCATAAACTCCACAATACATCGTAATTATTTTTATTCAAAGAATCAATTACCTTTTAAAGAATTTTAAATAAGAAAAAAGTACATATTTGCCCACATATTAACCATTTTTAATGCTTTTCATTCCTTTGTGTAGATCCATGTTTCAATCAAAGAATCAATTACCTTTTAAGAATTTTAAATAAGAAAAGAGTAGAGGCGGGGCATGGTGGCTCACACCTGTAATCTTAGCACTCTGGGAGGCTGAGGCAGGTGGATTGTTTGAGCTCATGAGTTGAGCCCAGCCTGAGCAAGAGCGAGACCCCGTCTCTACTAAAAATAGAAAGAAATTACTTGGACAGCTAAAAATATATAGAAAAAAATTAGCCAGGCATGGTGGTGCATGCCTGTAGTCCCAGCTACTTGGGGGGCTGAGGCAGAAGGATCGCTTGAGGCCAGGAGTTTGAGGTTGCTGTGAGCTAGGCTGACGCCACAGCAGTCTAGCCCAGGCAACAAAGTGAGACTGTGTCTCAAAAAAAAAAAAAAAAGAAAAGAAAAGAAAAGAAAAAAGTACATATTTACCCACATATTAACCATTTTAATGCTTTTCATTCCTTTGTGTAGATCCATATTTCAATCTTGTATCATTTTCCTTCTGCTTAAAGGACTTTTTAAAAACATATTTTACAGTGCAGGGCTGCTGAAGATTAATTTTTTCAGACATTGTATGTCTGAAAAAGTCTTTATTTTGCCTTCATTTTTAAAAAGACATTCTTGCTAAGTATAGGCATATGTTGACAGTTTCTTTTCTTCTTTCAGTATTTTAAAAATATTGCTCCAATATCTTCTCATTTGTATTTCTTCTGAAGAGAAATCTGCTGTCATCTTTATTTTTGTTTCTCTGTTCACTATGTGCCTTTTTTCCTCTGTATGATTCTAAAACTTCTCTTTATCTGTGGTTTTGAGCAGTTTGGTTATGATGTGCCTTAATGGAATTTT
Source organism: Cheirogaleus medius (assembly GCA_008086735.1). Lineage (NCBI taxonomy): Eukaryota > Metazoa > Chordata > Mammalia > Primates > Cheirogaleidae > Cheirogaleus > Cheirogaleus medius. The sequence continues at coordinate 26,501,482 of VBSM01002217.1, read as the reverse complement.
CTTCATATTTCTTATGCTAGGGATTCATTGAGATCCTTGGGTCTAAGATTTTATAGTTTTCATCAAATAGAAGAATTTTCCAACTATTATTTCTTTAAATATTTTTTCTTTATTCTCCTCTTTGTTCTCCTCCTTTGGAGAATGCAATTGTACTTATATTAGGCTTCTTGAAATTATTCCTCAGATCACTGCTGCTCTTCTCATTTCTTGAAAAAAAAGAACAATTTTTTTCTGTGTGTTTCATTTTGGATAGTTTTTATTGCTGTGTCTTCAAGTTCACTAATCGTTCTTTTGAAATGTTTAATCTGCTATTAATCTAAATGCACTGTATTTTTAAAAAATCTCACTTATTGTAGTTTTCATCACTAGAAGTTCTATTTGGGATTTCCTTATAGTTTCTATGTCTCTAACATTTTTAACATAGTGAATGCCATCTTAACTGTTTTTGGCTATTATTGTCTGCTAATTTTAACATCTGTATCAGTTCTTGGTCTATTTTAATGGATTTTTCTCCTTATGATAGGTCATATATTCTGCTTCTTTGCATGTCTGGTCATTTTTTATTAGATGCCAGATATCGTGCATTTTACCTTGTTGGGTGCTGTGTACTTTTGTATGCCTATAAATATTCTTAAGCTTTGTTCTAACATCCAGTTCGGTTACTTGGAAACAGTTGGATCCTTTTTAGTTTGGCTTTTAAGATTTCTAGGTGGGATAGCATTTAGTCGAGGACTGATTTTTCCCAGGACTGAGGCTGTGGGGCATGAGTACTACATCCAGTGCCCTGTGAATTCTGAGGTTTTCCGGTCTGGCTGGTGAAAACAGGCACTATTCCTGGCCCAGTGTGAGCCCTGGGTACTGTTCTCTTTAATCCTTTAGGATGGTTGTACCCTCGTAGCCCTGAGTAGTTTCCTCACACGCACACAGTGATCAGTGCCCTCCTGAATATTCAAGAAGCACATTCTGTAGATCCCTGGAATTCTCTCTTTGTGCAGCTCTGTCCTCTCCAGCACTCTGTCCTGCAAGCTCCAGCTGCCTTTATTTCCCCTAATGCCCAGCTCCTCCCAGATTGAGGGAGCCCACCAGGCTCCGCCTACATTCCTTTCTCTGCACTACCTGGATGATCTCTGAAGGCAGTAAACTGGGGCACTCTTAGGGCTCACCTCATGTGTTTCCCATCTCTTGGGGATCACTCTTTCATTACTGATATCCTATGCCTTAAAAACCATTGTTTCCTTTATTTGTCAAGTTTTTTTGTTGTTTCAGGTGGGAGGGTAAATCTAGTCCCTGTTATTTCATCTTAGCTGGAATTGGAACTCATTTATATCGATTAATGATATATTTGGAATTTTTTCCTACCATTTTATTTTGTGCTTTCTATTTATCCTGATTTTTTATATTTTTTCTTCTAGCTTATGAAAATAATCAGATAGTTCACTTGTCAAGTACTTATGATGTGCCAGACCCTAGGCTGTGTACTTTGCAGAGTTTCCTCATTGAATATTCACAATGACTCAAGGAGGTAGCTATTATTAACATGCTTCTTACATATGAGGGAACTGAGCTTTTAATTACCCCCCACTCCTGCAATGTTACATATTGGGGCTGACATCAAAGTCTTTCTCTAAAGCATGTCCTTTGTCTATACTGTTCAATCACACATTTTGGTTGGTTTCAAACCACCAGCATAAAGCTAATGTGCTATACCCTAAGTATGCTAATGTATGTGTTTGTTAAGTTAATAGGACATTTCCTTTTGATTGAGGGGTCAGTGATTTGGTTGGCTTACTGGCCTCTACATTCATTATCGATGGAGCTAATCCAGAGAAAACTCTGGCTTATGTTGTCAAATAACTTAATATTAGCAGGGTAAGTTATGATGTTAATAACAATATGAGAATGCTGTGAATGGTTTAATGACAAGGTGTCTGAGGAAATGAGCCTATTGGTTTGGGAGAGGGTGGATTATATTTATAATTTATTTAAAGATATCATTTTATCTCTCTTTGGATGGAAAGCAAACCCTGGATGTCCAGTGGAAATTACCCCTTGAAATCTAATTGTCTGTTCATTACCCAATTCCTTAAAGACTTTTTCTGACTTATCTATAGTCCTTGCTCTGGAGCTCAGCACAGGCCTAGCAGTTACTGGAGGGCAAGAAAACACGATTTCAGAAGGTTCTGCTCTTACACTGCCGAGCATTTACAGTGTGCACCCTGCGCACAGCCTCCTCCGAGGGCGAAGGGCAGCAGGAGCCTGCACTCTGGGAATTTCTCCTGGCCACTCCCTGCACACTCCATGTGACTGTCATAGCTGTAGGGTAGTTTACCCTTTTGGGAGGTGTCCCTTGTGCCCTGTTGCTCCTGCCAGTGAATCTGCACAAGGTTGTAGCAGGAGTTTCTGATTTCATGTCATCAAACATTTATTTGGTGATCCTTAAATGCAGTGGTCCCCAAACTTTTTCACACCAGGGACTGTTTTCATGGAAGACAATTTTTCCACGGGCCAGGGAGGGAGAGGATGGTTTTGGGATGATTCAAGCATATTATATTTCTTGTGCACATTATTTCTATTATTATTACATTGTACTATATAATGAAGTAATTATACAACTCACCATAGGTTGGGGACCCCTGCTTAAATGCATCTACTTGAGGCTGATAATGTGACAAAAGGGTAATCCATGACATGTAAAGGCAGTGAAATCTCTTTTGAAACAGGCAGTACAACGGCGTGGTGTGCCATGCACCTCATTACTGAATTCAGAGTGTGTTCAAATCTTTGAATTTTATGATATAATTAATCGAATGCACCTTTCAGAGCAAGGGAGAAATGGCAGCCTCAGAAAGCCTTCAAATCTCTTAAAGTGGCTGCTGTGCACTCTGTGGAGCAGGCACAGCCCTGCAGATGGAGGTGGAAATTATAAGCCCAGAGGCACCCGCTGCTCCCCACTGGGGCTGTCATGAAAACACATGGGAGAAACAGGAAGTCTGTACCGCATGGTGGAATTTTTGCCAGGAAATCAAAGGGATATAATCCATTTGTTCCAGCTTCACAAATGGCATATTAGACATTTGTGGTAGGGAATGGCCTTGGGATTTGAAACATTTCTTTCTGAAGAAATAAAGGGTTTTTTTGAGAAAGATTATTATTAAAAACTTGAACACACCAGGCTTTCGACTGTAAGGAGAGAAAAAACATTTACATTTGTAGATTCTGTATTCCTCCAGCAAGCCAGGGATGTGAGTGAAGAAAAAAAAATGTACTTTTGCATTCAGTAAGAATTTATAAAGGGCCTAAGCTGAGTCAGAAATTGTGCTAGGTGCCCAGGGGGAAGGTTGGTTTGAGGAAAATACAAAAGTGATCTTGAAATTTGAAGAGAGATACATAAAACTGTATATATGATTACTGAGTGGCATATGAAGGGCTGTGGGTGCAGGAGAGCATGCAGTACTGCCTGGGAGAGTAAGAAGATTTTGCAGAGGAAGTGAGGTTTGAACTGAGCTTGCAAGGATGTTTAGATGTTGTTCTGGGGAGAGAAGGGCCATCTGGAAAGAGCCTGCGGCACATACAAAGGCATGGAGGCCTGAAGAGAACCCACATCTGTGCAGGAGCTAGTGGGTAACGTGGTCACCTATGTTTAAGAACAATTGTAGATAACACAAGAGAAGAATGTTGGGGTAAGGTGGGGGAGGACATCATGCTATGGGGTTTATAGCAGGAGAATAGCCAGATCCGATTTGTATCTGGGAAGATAACTCTGGAGGTAGCATAGAGATGAACGGAAATGACAAGGGGCTAGGAGTACACAGACACTCAGAAGGCATTGATTGCAGTGCTCTGGGTAGGAGACGCTGTGTGCTGTACTATGGCTGAGGCTGTGTTTAGGTCTTTGCTGTTATTTGATAATGCAGTTTCCCCAAAGACAGGACCTGCCTGGCAAGGTGGCTTCACTCACACACCTGGTGCCTCGGCTGGGGTGGCTGGCATGACCAAAGTGTAACTCTCTCTCCCCCTCCTCCCATGGGTTGTCTAGCCCCAAACTTCTTTACATAATAGGCTGGATCCCAAGAGAGGAAAATGAAAGCTGCAAGACCTCTTAGAGTCTAGGCCCAGAGTCAGAGAGCATCACTTCTGCCATTTTCCACTCCTCAGGCAGGTAATGAGCCAGCTTGCATTCAAGGGGAAGGAAGCCATCTCTGCTTTTTGGTGGGAGGAGCAGCATGCATGTAGAGGGATGGGAGGAATTGTTGGTGGCCATCTTTGGAGACAATTTGTCACAGTCATTCCAGGCAGAGACAACAGTATTTGTAAGAGGGACCTCTACTCAAACTGTAAGGGAGAAGACAAGGTCAGCTGCTGAGAACAGGGAGGGAAGAACACAGCTGCCAGTGACCTGAGGTCAGTAGGGAAAGGATGAGGGTGTGGGGCAGGGACACCGAGGATGGCAGAGCCATGTTAGAAACCACACCACACCTGCTGTAAGATCACCTCCCGGGGCAGGAGTGGGAGACACCTGTGAGGAATCAGACCCAGAGAGAAAAGAGGTGATCTCAGGTCCCTCAGCAAGATAGTGGCAGAATCACAAATCTTCCACCACCAGGCAGTTCTGGGGTTTCCGTGCAGTACAAGAAGTTTGTCCTCATATTAATATATACAGTTCTATGGAATGCTGCTCTCCTAGCTCCTGTTTCACCTTAGATTGTCTAGCATTGGAGAGAAGGTGGATGCACAGAGAAAGAGGATGTAGATAGTAGTTGTATGTCTTTCTGGAGCACTGGCTCTGAGAGCTCAGTTCAATCCAACAAACATTTACTGAGAACCTGCAACGTGCCTGGAGCTGAGCTGCACAAATGAGTAAGACATGGATCTTGCCCAGAGAGGCTCACAGTCTAGTGGGAGACAGGCACTCCAAGAATGAATTTCAATACAATATGATCAGACAGTGATGCACCAACATTCAGAGAGAGAGAGAGAGAGAGAGAGAGAGAGAGAGAGAGAGAGAGAGGTCAGGAACTAACATTTATTTTGTACTTACCACTGTTGGCTACTTTGCCAGGACATCAGTGTTCTAAAGGATTTGAGAGCATCTTCTCCCAAAGAACTTAGACTTCTTGGCTTGTTCCCAAGGAGAAAACAGTAGGAAAATACTAAAGAATCTAATACTGCAGACTGTCTCCATCAGTCCTTGTTTCACTTGTTTCTTTTAGAAAAATGACTGCAAAGGAAGTGGGAAAGATGGACTGGATCCAGGAGAGACTCAGCAGGAACCCAGTTAGAGAGATCAGCGTCCAAGACGAAAGAGTTTGAAGGCTTTGACCCCAACCAGTGGTTTTTAACTTGTTACCATCGCCCCCAGACCAGAGAGGAGACACACCACCTCATTAACCGTGCTCACTCCACTCGCGATTTTTCCTGAGTGGACTAAAATTGTACAGGACCCTTGAAAGGACACTGCCTCAGACAACGCAGGACGAGAGAGTGAAGTTTACACAGAAACTTTTTGCCTCCTCTTCCAGGGCCCCTCCTCACCCTAGCTTCTCCCCTGCCCTCCTCACTTCAGTGTATCCCGTGTTCTACTTTACCAGATTTTTATGGAGTGTCCATGGTGCCAGACACTGCTAAGCAATAGGGAACAACAGTGAACAAGATATGGCTTTAGATAAAGTGGCTTCCTAGTGAGAAGGTTATGGGAGGAAGTTTTTATTTGGAGAAAAATCTATCTAGTATCCTCCAAACCTGTGGTTCCCAACCCCTGGGCCATGGACCAGTACAGGTCTGTGGTCAGTTAGGAATCGAGCTGCACAGCAGGAGGTGAGTGGCAGGTGAGCAGAGCAAACAGAGCTTGAAGCTTCATCTGTATTTGCAGCTGCTTCCTCCCCACTGCTCAGATCACCACCTGAGCCTCACCTCCTGGCAGATCAGCAGCATCATTAGATTCTGCATTAGGGTGAGTTGTATAATTATTTCATTATATATTACAGTGCAATAATAATAGAAATAAAGTGCACAATAAATGTAATGTGCTTAAATCATCCCCAAACCATCCCCTGCCCTGCCCCCTTTTGTGGAAAAATTGTCTTCCAGGAAACCGGTCCCTGGTGCCAAAAAGGTTGGGAACTGCTTCTCCAAACCATGACCTGGGAGCATATTCTTACCTTGCCTGAAAGAACTGGACCTGGGGAATAAAAAAATGTTCCTTTTCTCCCCCAGGACAAACCGATGAATATTATTCAGCATGGAGGCATAATCGTGTTATTATAGCAAAGGATAAAGGGAGAATTCTTTAGGTATCAGGCCTGAAAAAAATAAATCACTCACAGGAGCAAAGCTGGTGCTGGCCTCAGACTTCCCCACAGTCGCAGTGTCTGGAGACAACATGACAAGCAAAGCCTATAAAACTCCAAGGGGAAAATATCTATGACCCAGGAATAATAAAATCCAGCCAAGTGTTTGTACATGTATAAAGGCATCAAGCCTTTGTATATTCCCAAGTGCACAGGAATTTAGAGAATTCAGCATTTCAGAGTCCTTCTTGAAAAATCTACTTGATGGTAAACTCCAGTCAACCAAAACACGAATCAGAACAAAAAGTATTCAGGAATGGAGATGCCACTTGGTAAAAAGATAAGCGAGCAATAAATCCATCGAAACTTCGAACCTGAATTACAAATCCTGGAGTTATTTCCAAATCCTGAGAATTATGAGTACAGCACAAGGACAAATGTTAAAAATCTTGGAGTAAAAGAAAAAAGAGTAATATAACCAGTGACAATCAGAAGGTGAGAATAAGTGTGACTTTCCTCATCTTTCACAGGAGAGCATTAGTTAATGCTGTTTGAAATTGAAATAAGAAGAATATATAGATAAAACTCCAATCTTAAATGTTTTTCATAATCTTATTTTCATAACCCTAAGAAGATTCTTCAGAAAATATTATCTTCTGCAGATTTAGTTGATTCAGTTTTTTTCATTATTAGAATTGAGTAAAATATAATTTTACACACTTTATTTCTAGAAATAATTGCACCATTTTTCCTATCTTCTGTCTGTGTGTCTGTCTAACCAGCTTCAGCTAGGTGTATATATATGCAGTGAGGCATCTGGAATAATGCTTACCTAATACTAATAATTTTTTTCTCGGTGGCGAAGATGTGGATTATTTCTGTTTTATTATTCATGCTTTTATGTATGTATTGATTTTTAAATAATAAGCAAATAGTATTTTCATAAAAACAATAATATTGTTACTAAAGAATAAAAAAGGGAGAGAAAGAAAGAAGGAAGGGAAGAAGCAATACCCATTGACAAGTTCTTGTGAGGCACATGGCCGCCATATGTCGGGGTATGGGACTCAGAGCTCATAGTTTAGCTAGTTTTGCTCCTTATTTGCAAATGGGGCAAATAATTGTACCTGCCCCTGAGGGCTGCTGGGAGCAGCAAATGAGGGAAGGCCTGGGAGGCACACAGCACAGAATCTGGCCCACTATTAGCTCAATCAATACACATCAACTTTAAAAACGATAAAATCATGCAATGTTAGAACTAGAGGGAACTTTAGTGATTCACCTTTGTATTTAGTTTTACCCATGAGAAAACTGAAGCACAGAGATATTTGCCCAAGATCACACGGCTAGTTATGGCAGATCTTCAGTCCTCTGAAGGCCTACTCTTTGTGGACCCCAACACACTGCACGTGGGAATAGAATACACAGCCACCAAGTACTTGGGCTAATACTAAGTTACTCTTTAGTATTCTCATGGTACACACCAATAGATACATACATAATAGGAGAAGGTACCTATGTGCCCACTGGCTAGGCGGGAACACAGCTTGCAATTAAAATTTTTCCCTGGAAGAGGCTGCAGCGTGGATCACACATTTGTGGCTAATTAAGAGGTGATTGCAGTTGGCCCTTTTATCCCTACCCAGGAAGAGTTAATCTTGTCTTCTTCCTATTTCTCTTCTGCTTTGAGATGATAAACTAAATACCTGGGCTTCCAAGTGTTCAATTAATTAAACTTCTTTTCTGTTGCCACTTTGTGGCAATAAATGTGGCATCTCAACAGAACCTGCCTCTTGAGATTTTTCTGAGTTGTTGGGAAAAGCCTGTCCCATGAATAATCATGAAAGGGTGGGCATCAAAACAGGAGACCTCCTTGCAAAGATTTCATATGCTATTTGTGCAATTAATTAAGATTAGTGATTACTGGAATGGGTAGAGTTTTGCAAATGGTGGAAAAGACAGAAAGAAAAAGTAGAAGATCAATTCATGAGCAATTTTGGCTACAAGTACAACAGCCAGAAGCAGCCTTCCAGGGAGAGATGTGATTGTCATTGTGAAATTTGTTGAAAAAAAATTGTCTGGAGTTGCCAGCAGCCACAAAGCTGGAGCAGCGATGTGATCACTTCCTGGTGTCTTCTCTGTACAATGGAGCAATTAGGCTAGTACCAAGTGGGCTGGGTTAACACAGTATTCTAAGTAATAGGCCCAGACCAGCCAGCTGCCTAAATTGATTAATGATATGCAAATGGCATTTACAGACTAGAGTCATCTGTTTCCTTCCTCTAGGCTGTCTGTCTTTTCCTAACTCCCTAAAAGAAACTATTATGAGCATGAGTTAGGCAGCAAATTACTTTCTTTTTCAATTTCAGCTTTCTGAGCTATGATTCAAGCCATCAAAAGTCTATCTCCAGCCTATAGGGAACTGACATATTCACTGTAGTATGTCACTTCTCAAACTCTGCTGCCGTCATTTCAAACTAACCTTAAATTAAAATACTGTCGGCATCAGCTAGAATCCCTAACAAATGGAGCGCCTCATCACCATACTAATTGAACAAGAAATGTTCCTTGATTTAAATACCTATTTGCTTCATCATTTCCCCTGTCTTTGGCTTCCATTTTGTCAGGCATGAAGTTGGTGATTAAACCCAAGGCATAATTATTAGCAACAGAGGAACCCTTGTCCCATCTTGCCGTTTCCTGACCAGGTGCAGACTCTCAGCTCCACACTGAGCATGTCTGTCAGTCTCATGAACAATCCCCGCAGAATAAGCGACTGATTTTCTCTTTATAATCACGGAGGCGCTTTACAGCAAATTGTCCCACTAGACCTCTACTTCTGAATGGCATAATGAACGTTTCAGTGCGGTGAGAAGTTTATGTATTGAAAAGGGGTGTCACATTTGGAACTAGGACGCTGGCATCTTTTATCAGTACACCTACCGTGACTGCCTCCCACTACACTGGCCTCTGTTGCTTTCGACAGTTGTGAGAAATGAGAAGAGGACTGTGAAGCAGGGCAGGAGGAACCTGTTTACAAGTTCTGGTTTTGAGTGAAAGTAAAAGCTAAGCTCCTGTGAGCCTGAAGTGCCGTGTACAGGAGGGGCGTTGTTGTGGGGAGTGATTTACACAGGAGAAGGAGGATGGTTTTGTGTTCTGAGCTGGAGAAAGGACATTTTGTAAAAGCAAATTTCAGAGACTAACAAAACAAGCTTGATTTACTTCAGATTTGAGTTATTCAAATTTGCTGCATCTCAATGGACGAACTTGTCTGCCAAGGTATCAAAGAGGGAAGATGATCTGTTTGGATTTGATAAAAGATACACTCAGAGTGTTTGTCGTCTTCTACCTACCACTAGAATTAGAAAGTGTAGTTGGTTCCTCTCACTCGTCTAGAAATAGAAGCTCTGAGTTTTGAAAGTTCCACGCTTTGGAACTCAAACCAGGTATCTATGGGCTTACGACAGGCTCTGCTGGTACATTCTAAATTCTAGGCATTTGCCCATACCAGGGACTAGGTACCCCTTGAAGAGAACTTTTGATTACATCTTCTTCCAGAAACTTCCACATTACTAATATTCATTTATGTTGACATTAAATTAAAATGTAGAAATCTCCTAAACCTCAAATTTGGATCAGGCAAAGACTTTTCCTCTGGGTTTATGCTGCTTTTCTTGCACCCATATGTATATCCATGAACTTTGAGACTCCATTCATGATCTATTTTCAAGGCATATTATTTTCCTTCTTCTCAACTGCGAGATTTACAGATAACTCTATATTATTTGCAGGTAAGGATGTAGCTCTCCTATATTTACAAACAACAAACCACATAAAAAAAACTTTGTCTTTCTTATTTACATTTTAGAAATTTAAGTTCTTGACAACTTTAACATGAATAAGTAGCGTAAACCTCCAGTGACTCATTTTTAGTTATATTAACTATTGGAAATAGTTTATATCAACCAAAAAAATGTAGAATGTTCATAGAGGAATAGATCATTGCTGTGTGATTTGGAATAAAATCTCTTCCTAAACGTGAATTCAAATGCATTAAGCTATGGATTTTTCCCCCCTGAAAATTTAAGGTGGTATTTTTAATGTCATATTTTTATCCAGCAAGACTTTGAAAAAGTATTTCTTCTGTGCCAAAGCCAAAGGCAATAGGGGTGTAAAATAACAGAAAACTGGGTCTAACCTAACCACTCATTGGCTGGTGATCTTGAACAATTCCCTCTACATGCCTGTTAATCATCTGTAGAATGAGGGGTCATGACTCTAGGGTTCCTTTCAGCTTTAAAAGTTCTGTGAACTGACTCTCAGTGCCTTGTAGAATGCAGATAATAAGATGCTTGCCGTGGATATGCTTAGAATCTGCTTGCTAATCACAGATGGAAAATATCACCAGGATAAAGAATTCCACTGGCACACAAATATTAATTTTGGCTTGGAAGTAGCAGGACGAATGGCTGACTAATAACCCTTGAAACACTCCCTACAAGGCAAGCTTAACCCCAGGAGAATGTATTGTTCTTACGTGACAACGCATGACTTGTATAACAGCACAGAGTATCTACGTTTATTCTAAGTGAGTGCACCTCTCATTATGGAAAAAGCAATGTTTTCAAAGATGATCTTAAACTCAATAGAGTCTGAGATGCATTAGGCTTCACTGT
>VBSM01002217.1:26460137-26490419 GCA_008086735.1 Cheirogaleus medius | reverse complement strand
TTATACCATGAATATTTGTGCCTTGAAATGTGCTAAGGTGAGCTGAGTCACAAACACACGGCTCTGGAGATTTTCAGGTCAACTCTAATCTGACAACAAATCTTAGGAATCTTGTTGATCTCTGCCTCCATTTGTCATGATGCTATAAAAGTCGTTCTGTGGCACACTGCACCATCCCAAATACTTTGACCACTGCCCACACATCGATGAGAAGTAAATTTTCGGGCCATTTGCTGGGGTTGTGGGTTGAGGGTTGGGGGAGAAGAACCACCTTCCATAAGCTACCCACCAACTATCAATAGTATAAGCCAGAGATGTGGGGAATTTTCCACCTGCCCTTTTGATTTGAGTCAATTCCAATTGGCCACTCATGGGAGCATCATTTTCCAGGAGGTTTACACAAAAGGAGGTAGAGGAAGTGCTACTAGTTCTCCAATTTGAGCAGTTCCCCCTTCTCTTCTGTTAGCTTGAACCTCAGTGTTCCTGCAGGTTCAGGCTTTGCGTACTCTCTGCTGACCGCAGTGGGGCAGATCGTGCAATGCCCACTCTCTAGCTCTGGCCTTTCCCTTCTCTCAGGGCAGATGACAATCAGACATAGTCCCCAGAGATCTCTCCCTACCTGGTTACCTCCAGAGGTCTCTTGGTATTGACTCTCCACATTTCAAGGGGCTGCCTCTTCTTCCCTATCCTTTTCCGAAATCACAGCATGGCTGTGAATATGTAAGAAGCTTCAAAAAATTCAGGTGCAGATAGCTCACAGGACATGGAACACGGGGAGACTGCACAATAGCCTGAGGCACGATGCAGCAACACAAGCTCAACCATGAAAGAAAGAGTGGATATGCCCAGTGCTTGCAGTCTGGCATGGCTCTGGCTGTCTATATAGAAGGCAGAATGCAAGGCTCTTTGAAAGAGCAGGGACTCACTACCTTGATTCCCTGCCTTGTAGTAAGTCTATGTGAAAGAAACAAGCCTTGAAAGAGAGAGCAGAGGAAAACCAATCTCTTGGGCACAAAGAGGTGTATATAGAACAGCTCCTCTGCCCCAGCTCTGGTTGGGTGAAGGTCCCTTTGCTGACATTCCCCAGGGGCACAGAGTAGAGGAGGACTAGCACTGCCTTAAAGAGCAACCCCTCTCTCCAGCCCTGGTTCTCAGATGATGAACTGAGACCTGAGAGAGATCATAACCCCAGGATTACCCAGAGACAAAGGGAGAACAAGATAAGGTCCCAGACTTTTAGATCATACTGTTTCCTTGTGAAAAATCAGAAAGAACAAGTTTTTTAAATAAACAAAACTGGTAGTGATGGGCATCCACTCACTCATTCAACAGTTTTTAGACCTAGTTTGTGCCAAGATCCACTTCTAGGGTCTGGGAATTATAGCAACGAAATGAATACAGTCATTGCCTCATAGTCTATATGCAACTAAGCAAGTAAACATCAATTAGAATGTGAGGTACTAATCAGTGCAAGGAACAAAAATAAAACAGGTGAGGAGAGGAAAGAGATAGGGGTGCTGTTTTAGATGGCAGGGAAGCCCTTTGTCCTGAAAAAGGAATCTGTGCAAACCACAGTGTCTACTATATCAGGACAGTGGTTACCTTTGGTGGGCAGGACAGGTTAGTTCAGCATCTCAGTGGTATAATAAAGGATTCAGTTCCTTTCCTCCTTTCTGTTCTGCTACCTCAGTGTGTTGGCTTTTCCCATAGGCTGGCTGCTTTCATGGCCCCAAGATAAATGCTCCTGTTGATGCAGACATCGACTTTCAGAAAAGATAAGGACAGGTCTTGTGAACTTTTTAAAAATGAGGAGAATATTTTCAGGAGATCCCCACAGCCTTCGCCTCATATTTCCTTGGCCAGAATTATGCCACATGCCCATACCTAAGCCAAGCCAAGTGAAGGACGGTGGAACCACCCATGATCCGCTTACATTAGTCAGATTCTTCCTCTGGGTGAGGGGAGGAAGGGGTGGTGGCTGACACCCAGGTTCCTCTGAGACATATGGCCAACCAACACCTGAATGAAACCAAGGTTTCCTTAGCAAGGTAGCATGGCTATTGCATGGGCAACCACCTGACTTCACTAAATGATAAAACTAAAGACTTTAGACTCACATCGGTTTGGTGCAAGATGGAAAGAGAACAAAAAAGAAGGGGTCACAGTGCATAGATGCATCCGTATTTAGATCAGCTGCCAAGGCGGTCATGAATGACAGACACGTCTACGGGCTGGACTTCACAAACCCACTACTGACTGGCTGATTAGAGGGTGACCAAACTGTTTCTTGATGTTGTCTCACCAAAACAGGTGATGCCTGACTTTTAAAACATGTATGGAGCAGCAGACTGTTTCCTCTGTCGTCGGCATAACATCCTCTCCTGTGCTGCTTATTCCATGCTGTTTCGTACCAAATTTTGCCAGATCAATCTACATTTTAATGTAGAATAAATACCCAATCTAGAAATCAATCTGTTCAGAGACCAGTGGAACATGTCCACAGAGGGCTATTAAGCTGCCATTCTGTCGGATTTGAAAGCATCCTGCCGGGGAAAATAGTCTATAAACCATGTTTCCCTGCTTTACTTTATTAAGTTGGTAAAACTCCATTGGCTATTATTTTCCTCTGTCTGCTTCAAAACACTGATTTACTGATGTGGAACTAGACTAATCAGTGACCTTTCAAGTATACCCTATGTGCCTCTGAAATAGGAAAGCAATCGGAGGACACACTTATGGTCATTATATACAGATTCCTCTTTTCTCCCTCAGCCTCTTTCAAAACACATGCCTGTTATATCAACTTGTAAGGAAACTCTCTAAATAGGTTTAAAAATAGTTTAAAACATATCACTTTAATCTTAAAGCGTGTGCAATAGTACAGTCGTGCCATTTTGATCATTCTGTGCAAATGCCACTGAAATTGATTACTAAGTATTTACTGAGAGCTTCCACTGTATTTGAAGTGCCTTTTAGAACATAGAATTAAGTAGCATTCCTTACCAACAGAGTACAAATCTCAGAGAAAGTACGAGTGTTTAAAAATAGGATAAATCTTTCAGTCTTATTGGGTTTTCTGAGAGATACAAATATTGTTCCAAGGGAAATCAGAACAGAAGTATAAAAGAAGAAGAAATAAAACAGTATCAAATTATTAGGGAAATTATTTTAGAGCTCAATAAATCCTGGTTTATTATTACTAAGAACTCTTTTAAGAATTGCTTAGCAGAAGTTTTTTTTTGTGACTGCCACGTTTTCATTTTTAAATTGACCAAAGGGCTTCCACTATAGAGGACTGGTTCATTAGACCAGTGTAATGATCCACTTTAAGATTATGGGGATTTTTGGGAGTAGCAGCTGCCCCTGGAAGCCACCAAATGTACAAATGATCAGTGCAAGGGTGATATAAAACAAACTTAAAATAAATCTCATCAACTTTTCATGGCAAGAAAAGCTGAGCCTTGGGAAATTCTTTGGCAATTTCAGGGAGTGTCCGCACACTGTCATAGGCCACCACATGCTGCCCATTCTCTTCAGGGCTAATGTCTCTGTGGCCAACCTATTTACCTGGACTTATGGACAAGGTCATGGCTAGAAAAATATATGTCTCACCCCAAACCATTTCCCCTTCCTCATCCATGGAAGATTTTACTACTTACCAATCATTAAAATATCACTCCCCCCTCACCCCAAGCTCAGACGACACCTCAGCACCCTTGTTTGCAATGGGCTCCAGTGGAATGGAGATTGACTCAAACACTTTGCCTTATCGTTATGATTTTTGTCATCTTTATCAATATTAGCATTGTAATAATAAGCAAGGAGTTTGAGTTTACTTTTTATGTTCTCTTTCCCACCCACTCTTTGTTATATCATGATTGTCAGAAACCATCTATAAAATCCTCATGCTATACTTTTGAATTTGCTATTGATTTTACTTTAATTAATCTTGCCCAATTAAAAAAATTTAATTTACTTTTCCACATTGGCATCTCTTCATCCTGTCCTCAGGTGTCCATGGCTTCTTATTGCGACCTTTCCATCTGTCTGCAAAGAGACAAGCCCGATCCATTGGCAACTGTTCCTTTGGGAAAGCTCCATTTCTCTCCCTTTGGTGTCCCTTTCTGCCCCTGAGGTTCTCCTTGACCCCAAAGACTGAAGTATCTGGCTCAGAGGGATTGGCACTGCCTGGGAATAGCCTGGAAGACTCCAGAGAAGAGATTACTTTAGCTAGAAAGTGACAGGATAGAGTTTTGCCAGGCAGTCAAGCAAGGCTAGAGGTGGAAGCATCACAGAAAAGGAAAAGTGTATGTGTGACCCACCTTGCCATTGGACTATACAATAGCCATTGTTGCTGTTTTTTCTTACTAGCAAGCTCAGTTTGCTTTCGGTAGTGTACCCAGATAAAATATGCATCTCTCTAAGACCCTTCTGGGTGTCCTGGGTCCATGATGGCATTGCTGAGCTGCAACACAAGCTCTGGCCTGGCATCATCTGTATTACTTGTTATGCAAGACATGTAAACTTAATTATTTAAGTCACTGCAGCATTCGGATTTTCTATTGCTCAGGGTTGAATATAATCCTAAAAGAGCAGGTTTCCTGATGACTTCAGCACTATTGACATTTTGGCCTGGGTGATTCTTTGTCGTGGAGCTGGGTGGATGGGGGGGTGTATTCTAAATTAAAGGGTGTTTAGCAGCATCCTTAACCTCTACTCACTCAATGTCAGTAATGCCCCCCAGTAGTGACAGCCAAAATATCTCCATACATTGCCAAATGTCCCCAGCAAAATTGCCTGGGTTGCAGGCCACTGTGGCAGAACCTCCAAAGATATGGAGGTATGAATCTATCTGCATACGTGAGTGGTTTGAGTGGACGGGGCTTTTGTTCAGATCTGTAGCTGAGTCACTGCAGTGCAGCTTCTAGTTTGCTTTCCATTGCACTCCCCCTTTGATGTTTTGGGTTTCCTGGTGGCATTTACAAGCTAAGCACTGTCTCTCAGTATTACTATGCATTTTCCCTTGTCAGTTACTGTTGCCTCTTTTTAAAATTTAACATTACTCATTTTTTATTTTTTTAAAAACCAAAAGATTCTGTTTTACCCTTCCCTAAGATATCTCCCTGTTAATTGTTTATATTTAATTTGTTAGAGGTTTAAAATACAATTTTTAAACCATGAGGAATTATTTGCAAAATAATAGTTAATATTTATTTAAGACTATCCAAAACCAACGACACAAATTAAAATTGAATCATATTTTCTACAAGAAACGTCACATTTTGATTCATTTCTTGAAACGATCCCTCTTCTTGAGTCTTTTTAGTGTTAGTAACAACAGACACATTTATTATGTGGAGTAAGCAGGAGAGAGAGGACCAGGTAAACCTCGGTGGCATACGGCACCTTTGGGCAGATGCAGGCCCACGGCAGAGTACAGGCTGTGAGAAGATTCAGCCTCACCTGGCCTCAGCCAGGGCCCCTGGGGCCTGAATGCTCAAAACAGTCCTATGTAGGTGTTCTTCTTAGGGGGAACAGAACATAATTTGTTGAAAATGAGGTTCTAGAAGGCCATTCTGGCTTTATTAACTGAGAAGGAGGTTCTAGAACAATGCTCCAGCTTGTTACCCCAAGAAAAATAGCACCTCTCGTTAGGCTTCTCATATATACAATGGCTATCCACACTTTAGAAAATGGATCATCAACTGCTTTTCACTTTAATATTTTTTAAATTACAAACACAGCCTCAATAAGGAGAGGGATAGTCTGCCACTTCCACAGGTCCTCATTGGGTTCCCAGCTTTACAAAGCAAAGCATCTGAAAGATTCTCCTAATAGCTCCTCAAAATTATTCTTATCCTCCCCATAGTCTTTGTAATTGGAAACAGAAATTTATTCTCTGTGCTGAGTCCTCTTAGGTATGTTATACTAAATGGATGCACATTTTATTGCTAGTGAAATCAACAAGGGATTTCAGGCTTTGGGCTCAATTCTAATACCCAAAACTCATGCTCAGTAGAATGGCTGATACAATAATATTTATTTTTTTGGAGTGCCACCTGAAAGCATAATGATAATACCCTTGGGAAACTGTAGAAATCAAAGAGTAGTCTGTGAGCCTGTGGTTACAAGTTTCTTATTAAATAGAAAACAATAGAAACATCAGAATAATAAGAAAGCCAATCAGTTCAAACTGTTTCACATCCATTTTAGACTAACAGGATGTAAAAACATAATCGAAGAAATAATATCATTATTGAAATATAGGGAAAAAACCCAAAAAGGATTACAGAAATGATGTCCTATTACATCTTTATTTTGGAGACAAAAGGTATGTGGGAAGAAGACTGCAATACCTCTTTTACCAGAGGGTAAGAAGATCACTGGGGAAATGGATCTTCTTTTATGTCCAGTCATGGTTCTTTGACAAGGCAAGGTGAGGCCTTTTAGGGCCTGAGATTACTCAGAAGGATAATTACACAGAGTTGTTTAAGTTTTCATTCTTTGTTTCATAAGCAAAGTTAGAACCATGCACGCGGTCCTTTCAAGTACAAAACAAATTCAGTTTAGTTCATGCAGAGACAGTCTGGGGAGCTGGTCAGAAGGTGGTGGACAAGAGTGGCCTGGGACACCAGAGCTTTAGGGTAACTCACCCACAGAGTTTGGCCAGCTGAGTGACATTAAGCAGGTGACTTAACCTGTCCAAACCTTGATTTCCTGAGCTGTCTAGTTGGTGTTAAGGAGGGCTGACTCAGGACTGAGGGCAGACAAGAACAGATCATGTCTTGGAAGCTCTTAGAACTGGACTTGGCACACACTCGAGCCAACAAGCAGTAGATCAACGGAGAAACTTACTCTTGTGGGTTATTGGAAAAACTACTGCATAGAGTTGCAGGGTTCTGCGTTGTTAGTAAGCCCACCAGATAAGACTCATGCACCTGAGTGTTAAGAGCCACTGGTGAACCAGATCCACCCCTGCTTGTAGCTGGCTCAGAACCCTCCTTTGGAATCAACTCTCAAGAGTGATTGCCTAACCGCTGCTGCCAACCTTCCTAGTGCACACAAATGGATCTGGAAATGGCAGTTTCAAGCAGTGTGGGTGAGGTGGTTTGGAGCAAGGAGATGCTCCTCACTCATGTGTTGGGACCCTGGGATGAAGAGGAGAAGAAGGAACTTAGCATGCACCCTTCCCTGCACTGGCCCTGGCTTCCTGGTTGGAAAAGCATAGGGTTTCTTATAGATGCTCTAGTACTGGATCTATATTCTAGGTGGACACAGTTGACATGGCTTCTTTGACAAGGGACATCCAAGGGAAGACTTGGAGTCACTCTACTGCTCAGTTCATCCACTCTGGGCCATTAGGCTGAAGCCTGGGTGGAGAAAGAAATATTAATACTTTCCTGCCAGATGCTACAGATTGTTCTTCCTCACTTGCTTCCTCCTTCTGGCTCCCTCTGAAAGTCTTGTTTTAATGGTAGCAGAGCTATATTATTCCTAAAAATACTAATATGAATATGCCTTTTTGGGGGCAATTCCATGTGCTAGCACCTCCAGAGACTTTACAAATCTTATCCCTTTTAACCCTAACAACTATCCTATCAAGGGAATGTTATTATCCTCATTTAATACATGGCAGAAGTTCAGATATGTTAGGTGGGAGTTTGTTCCTAGACAGTGGGGTCAGGATTCCAACCCAGGCTTCGAGGACTATACCCCATGTCTACTTGGTTCCAGAGCCTGCCCTTTTTTCTTTTTTAGTTTGACAACACATCTAATTATATTTATTTATTGATGTGCTCATTATTTGTCTCTACCATGCAGCAAAATCGCCTATTCGCACTCACACTCACACACACTTACACATACATACGCCTTAAAAATATGGTAACTTTGGCCCTGTCCCATTTGATTTTAACACTAAACTCTATCCATGCTTACTCAGATGCTCATCTTGCTTGTATTTTTTGAATCTAAAAATCAGGATATATTCATCAACAAATGAGTTTTTTTTTTTTCTCCCTTTCTCATGTTTGAATGCATTTATTTGAAGAGATAACAGCAGGGCAAAATATTTGAAATTGAGACTGTCCTAGAAAATCTGGGACAAATAAATGATTGCTGTAAACTGTCAACGTAAAAAATAATAAAAGGACTGCTGCCAGTCATCATCGCTGGTTGTTTAAGAACTGCACTAAACACAATTTCTCTGTTCTACTTTGCCATTTATCAATCTTTTTTTTTTTCCTAAAAGGAAAGCATATAGGTATTTTCTTCCTTAGAAATGAAAGTCAGGAGAAAAGGGACAATTAACTCTCAACAGGCATGTGTCAAGGCTGATAAAGACACGGGGAAGCCAAGGACAGGGATGGTCATTTCTCCCAGAATCCTCATAAAAAGGACAGTGAGTCTGCAGAGGCACCAGGACAGCTGGGGGTGATGAACGGCAGACTCCAGACTGGGGGGAGAACCACAGATACAGACATCAAATCGAGTTTCCTTATAAAGCACAACAGCAAGGAAATGAATGGCTGGGGGAAAACAAAGCAGCAATCTGTTGGCTGCTCTCAGAAAATCCCCCTCCTCACAGCCCTGGGCAAACCAGAAAAAATCCAATAGGAAATTTTTATCATTTAATGGCAGGAAGGGGCCATTAGTATCCAATATGCCAAGAGGCACACCACACAGAAATATTCCTTAGATTTGTAATTAACTCTTCAAAGTGCTAAATCTGCCAAAAGAAAAAAAAAGCCCCCCTGACAGTTTAAGGGTGTGAACAGTGCTTTTTAAATGCACAACTTATCAAGATCTACCAGGCAAAGAGAAACTAGCCAGCCAATTAACATCCTTGGAAAATGCGCAAAGAAAGGCAAAATGGGCAGTTTAATTACATATGCGTATGTGCCCTTATTTCTCTAATTTCTCAATTAATGGGTCTACAAATAGCTTGGAGGAGAATAATTCTGTAGCCTACCATCCCAGCAGGAGACTCTAAATCCGTTAGTGCTGACATTTTTTTTTTCTTTAAAAATAAATGTAAGTTGTGTCTATTGCTTTCCAACTAGAAAATTATTCCCCTGTACAAATGCACCTTTAATGAGAAACTCCTGAGAATAGAGCAGTATTTAGGGAGGTCTTCATAGCAGACTGTTTTTGGAAAAACCTGCAATGCACCTTGAAATGTGTGGTCCCAGGAGAACACTGATGTGCAGTGGACATATAGAATGATGGGGTGTGTGTGATTTACAGATGAAGAAGCAGACAAAATCAATTACTGACTTTACTGTGCAATATGATGATGAGAAATACCGATGCACTAATTCTTGGCTTCTCTGAGACTAAAGGCTGAGCAGGTACTTACTTGCTGATGAGAGATGGCCATCAGGCAGGAGCTCTGCTAAGGGAGATTTTAATATTGTTCGTTTTTTTTTTTTCTTGTACCCCTCAATTCAAGACCCTGTTTGTTTCTTGAAGAAATAAGCCCAATGATTCTATGCTTTTATTTCATTGAAAAATTGGAGATTGCTTCCTGTGGCACTATGCCAGGAACAATTGTTTTCTTCCTTTTCTCTAATTTTACAAGAGCTGTGTCATGTTTGCATGGATTGGTGAGAGTGAGAATTGCTTTCATGGTTGATTCAATAACTAGTATGTTTAATTGAGCAAGTACTTGCAAGATCTTGTCCTGAGATTTATTCCGCACATTAATTTCCCCACAGATCAATCATTCCCCTCATTCTGGCTGAGGTGCAGAGCTTCATTTGGGTTAAGTAACAGAGGTCTACCCTCCTTATTCCTTAATCAGAACACAAACTCTCAGTAATCTGATAGGGTTTGGAGTTTGCTCCAGAATAGGCTTTGAAAAATAAAATTTCATTAGGGCAGGCCAACGGGAGGGACATCTGCCTTTTCAGCTTCCCCTGCAGTGGCAGGCCATAGGGGCAGTGAGTGGAACACAAGGGGCAAAAGCCACTACGGCAGAGGACAGCTTTGAGACCCGGCTGCATGCAACACTTTGCAGAGTGTGACTGGCTGCTTTGATCTCAGGATTTCCTCCCTCGTCCTGAATTCCAGTGGGCCCCAGTGCTTAAGCATGTAGTGGATTGATACCTAATGCTAGGGACCTCAGAGGCATTACACAGGCCACCCCCAGCTTACAAGGGCCTCGGGTTCTTAAAGCTCACTTGTTAGTCACTAGTTAAAAACTTGCAATACATCCTGCATTCCCAGGCCAAACCACAAAAGCTTGTTTAAGCTGTAATATAACTGGAATAAAAAATGATAAAATAGAATTTTTGATGTATTTTAAATCCTTGTTCTTGGGGGAAATCTGGCTTACCCAGAAAGGCAGAGAAGGGCTTAGGGTTTCTAAAAAAACGCCTCCTGAGCACACTGAAGGACTTCATGGCTCTGGCTCCTGTTCTTTCTAAGCACACATTGAAACATTTGGCTTCCTGTTCCTTTGTGTGTCTCTAGCAGATCTTTATCAGTCTGGTTAAGAGTTGAGAGGGTTTTTTTCTCCCTCACTTATTTAAATGGAACAAGGAAAGGGAGAGGAGGAGCAATAGGGAGAAAGGGATAACAGAAAAAAGAAAAGAGAAGTAACTTGCAAACCATTGCTGTCTGCAATAAGGAGGGCAGGTGGGTTTAGAATGGTGGGGGGAAGAGAAGGCAGAGTTTGGGAGATGTGAGGGACACTTGATAATATTATAGAAGGATGTTAACAGTGTGGCAGATTCTAGTTTCCAGAGGTAGCTGTGAAAACATCTCCCCTCCTGCACACTCTTTTGCAATGTGACCTTACTCTACTCCCTCCGATGGGAAGATGTTCAGGTCCCCTTCCCCTAGAATGGGGGGAGGGGCTTATGCCTCACATGTAGCCAATAGAATGCAGCCCAAGTGATGCTCTGTGACTTCTGAGGCTAGGTCATAAGAGGTGATGCAGCTTCCACCTTTTCTGCTGGGACACATGCTTTCTGGAGCCCAGTTAACCTGATGATGCCACCCAGTGAAGAAGCCCAGGCCACTTGGAGAAGCCCCCTATAGGGACTCCTATTGACAGCTGCTGCCCAAGCAGCAGGCATGTGAGTGAAGGAGCCTCCAGACGATTCCAGCCCCCAGCCATGGAGTCACCTCCAGACTGTCAAGCATTGAGCTGAGGCCCCGCCCCAGACATCACGCAGCAGGAAGGGGCCATCTCTACTATGCCTTTTCTGAATTCCTGACTACAGAATCCATGGTTCTCATTTTATACTTCTAAGTTTGAGGTTATTTGTGGCAAAAATAACTGGAATCAATAGTAATCATCATTCTTATCAGAAATAATTGTTCTTCTTGTTATTTCTAACACGATTTTCAAACCTAGGTTTGCATCACAGGAGCAACTCAGAACCTTCTACCCTTAGGAAATTTGACTCACTGTCATCTAATGGCAACACCTTTTGACTGCTTAGACTTCCTGACTCCTTAATGGACTAATGTCTTATCTATTTTAAGAAGGTACTTACTGGTAAGGTGAAAGACCAGAACAATTTTCAAACAAGAAGGAACATGAGTCAGAGTTAGAGTGGGCAAACCCTTAGCATCACCTCAGCCCACCAGCCAATTCTCAGTTCCAAGTGCACTGTGTTTAATTCCACCAATGGGCGGCTCACTGCCCCCCAAGAGAACCTGTTTCATCTTTAGACATTTCAGACTGGTAAAACAGTGTTCTTTACATCGAGCCCAAGCTGTCTACTTATAGTTTTCACAATTTGGACTTACTTTTACTCTATATGCCCCAGTCTAATCTCTTTTTTCAAAAGTTTAGTGGGGACTAAATGGAAAATATCACAGTGAGCATTGTTTTGTACAGACAGCACTGTCTGTGTATAAGAGTTTATTCTTTTCTCCCTAGAGAATAGGTTGTTGAGTGAAGGAGCTTCGCGGCTCCTCATCTTTCCAGGCCATGAGTTGAGAAGGAACCAGAGTAGTTGGAAGTACCCGTCCCAGAGGACCCAGGTTAGGCCTTCCAGTTGGCCATTTATCTTCTCCATTCAAAGGGTCAAATTGGGCCAATTACCTTCTTTATAAAGACTGCATGTAGGTATTTTGCATTTATGATCATGCTTGGTTATATTAAAATTTTGGTATATTAAGGTTTTGAGCCAAAAACAAAGGAAGTCAAGAAGTTCGGCAGAGATTGGCTCATAAAATGTCTACATTTGAGATTCTTTCCATACATTTATTCAGTTATTTGATACATGTTTCCAGTGGCTGATCTACTGGATGTTACTCTGTAACACTCTGGGGAAACTTCTTTGAAGGCCAATCAAAGAAGAGCCCTGGTGGTACCAAGGAATGTTTTAATGAGAGTGAAAACTAAATCTGTCTTTAACACATCCTGAAATATTACAGGAGGAAAGGAACTCAGAGATCATCTAGCCCAATCCACTCATTTGTCAGATGAAAAAATTGAGACCTAGAGAGGCAAATTTAATTATTCATAATCCCATAACTAGTTAGTGGCAGAGCAAGAACCAGAAGTCAAATGAATCTAGAGGTTAATTTGGGACTTGGCAGGTGGATAGATCTGGAGTTAAATCTTGGTTTCATGGCTTACCAGCTGTGTGACCTTGGCCAAGTTGCTTACCCATTCTGAACATCTATTTCCTCATCTGTAAGATGGCAGCTGTTTAACCTTCTTCCCAGAGTTTCTGTGAGAATTATAGGACATAGTATATTAACTAGCACATAACATAAAATATTTGGCATAGAAGTAAGCTAACAGGTGCCTACTATATCCTTTGTCTTGCTACCGTGATTTGAGAGATGACCTGAAATCAAACGGAACAGAATAGAGAGTCCAGAAATGGACACATGCTTGGTCAATTGATTTTCCATGGTGGTTCCAAGACGTCACTGGGTAAAGTATTTTCCACAAATGATGTTGGAACAACTAAATAATTGTATGGAAAGAATTTCAAACCCCAATACAAATTAATTCAAGAAAAATCATAGACCAAAAGGTAGAAGCTAAAACTATAAAACTCCTAGAAGAAAACATAGAAAAATATGTTCCTGACCTTGGAGTAGGAAAAATTTCTTATAGAGGACACAGAATATACTAACTATAAAAATAATTTATAAATTGGGCTTCACCAAAATCAAAGCAAAACTCCTGTTCATCAAAATATATGGCTAAGAAAATGAAGAGGCAAACTACCCCAGATTAAGAGAAAAGATCACACATGTATATATACACATATATATTTAACAACTCAATGAAAAAGTCTGGAAAAATTTTTAATAGACACTTCACAGAAGAAGATATATTAATTACCAATATGTTCATGAAAAAGTATTCAATATCATTAGTTATTAGGTAAATGCAAACTAAAATCACAATGAGAAACCGTTTCAAACTATTACATTTAAAATTAAAAAGACTACCAACATCAAAGGGTGCAGGGGCTATGGAGCACTGGGGCTCTCACACACTAGGAAGTGTAAAATACTACAACCACTTTGAAAAACGTTTTAGAAATTTCTTATAAAGTTGAGCACACCACTACCCTTATAACCTAGTAATCAAATCCTGGCATTTAACCAAGAGAAATGAAAAAGACTTGTGCAAAAATGTTTATAGTGGCATTATTCATAATAGTCCAAAATAGAAATAACCTAAATGTTCTGTAGCAGGAGAATGAATAAACAAATTGTGCTATATTAATACAATAAAATATTACTCAGCAGTAAGTACTGGTATACACGACAACATGGATGAATCACAAAAACGTTACATTGAGCAAAAAAAGCAAGATACATGAGTACATACTATTTCATTCCATTTATATGAAGTTTAAGAATAGTCAACATCTATTTTAGATTACCATGTGATAAAAATTGGAACAGTGGTTGCCTATGGCGGTAAGAGAGGGTAAGATTGATGAAATGGGACACTAAATTTTCTGAGTTGATAGAAAAGATTCTGTATCTTTATTGAGGTGGTGGTTACATGTGTGCATACAATTACCAAAAACAAATTAATTCTACGATTAATGCATTTTACTCTATGTACATTTTGCCTCAGTTTAAAAAGTATATTTGGTTTTTAAAAATATAGTGAGATAAATACAGGAGAGGTTTTTTTTTAATCGTAAGAAAAAATTATGATCAACTATATGCCAATAAATTTGAAAACTTACATGAAATGGGCAATTTTCCAAGAAAAAATTTAAATAACCAAAATTATTTTAAGAAAAAAATGATATCTGAATCAATAAAATATTATGAATACAAGTTAATTAGTCAAAATCTTCCCTCTCCCATCCCAAAGTACTCAGGCCTAGATAAGTTTAGAAGTGTATGACCAAACCACAAAGCAAAGCATAATCCTCATTTTATATAGACTGCATCTTAAAATTTAAGAAGAAGAGATAGCTACCAAGCAATAAAATTGTAACAAGGGAATGACAAGGAAAGAAAGTTAAATACCTAATTTAATTTATGGGAATAGATGAAAATATTATAAGTAAAATAGTAGTAAATCAAATTCAAAAAGGTATATTAAAAATCATCCTTAGATGTGAATATGTTTTAAAAATATATCATTGACATACATTGCATTAACAGATTAATGGAAAAAATACACATATGGTCTTCTATGCATAAGTATTCGAATTGGCTTTTTAAACACTAAATTATTGAAAAAATAATACTTACCAAACTAAGAAGAGAAAGAAACTTCTCTAATCTGATAAATGGTATTCATTAAAAAACTACAATAATCATCATTCAGTGATAAAAGCATTAGAATCATTCCTGGCTAAAATATGAATAATACATATATACACACTATCATCTATTATTCAATATTTTATTGGAGGTTTTAGCTAATGTAATAAGTCAAGAAAAAGAAGTAGGAGGTTGAAAGGGAAGAGATGAAATTGTCCTTATTCACAGATGTTTTAATGACATACTGAGAAAATCTAAAAGAATCTATGGGCCAACTCTTAGAATTAATATGAACATTACAAGAAAGGAAAGTTACAGCTCAATGTATATCATTGGGATTGAAATAATAATAAAATAAAATATTAATAAATTGAGTTCAGCAATATAGAAAAAAGATAATATTCTTCAAGTATTTATTTCAGAAATAAAAGGCTTTAATGGTTAGAAATCAATGTATCGATACATTAAAAGAATGAAGGAGAAAAATCATATGATCATTTCAATAGATGTTCCAAAAAGTATTTGATGATACTCAACACTCACTTAAAATAAAAACATTAAATTAAGATCAAATGGAAACTTCCTTATAGTACAAAAAGCCTGCAGCAAATATATTAAGTGTTGAAATATTGAAGGTTTTCACCCTGAGATCAGAACTAAACAAGGATGTCTGTTATTATCACTTCTATTTAGCATTGTACTAGAGGTATTACCTAGTGTAATAAGGCATGAAAAAGAAATAAAGGATATAAAAATTGAAAATAATAAATAAGACTGTCATTATTTACACACAACATGATTATGTTCAGAAAATCTATTAGGATTAATACATTTATTTAAGCCAAAATAATTGAAAGGTAAATATTCAAAAATCAACTACATTTCAATATACTAGCAGCAAATGGTTATAAAATAAAAATTGAAATATAATGCTATTTTCACTAGTATAAAAAATTAAAACATAGAAATAAATCTAACAGAAGATCTTTAAACATAAAACTGCCCATTGTTACCAAGAGAAATTTAAGAAGTCCTAAAATAGTTGTAGGCATACACCAAGTTTGTGGATTGGGAGACTCAATAATGCAAAGATACTAATTGTCCCCCAAGTTGATCCATAAATTCAATACAATCCAAGTAAAACTTCTGGTGGCATTTTGGGACAGCTAACAGTCTGATTTTAAAATTTACATAAAAATGCAATAGGTTCAGAATAGCACTGATAATCTTGAGGGACAGAGTTGGATGACTCACAATACTATCAAGAATTATTATAAAGTTACATGTATTACAACAATCTAGTATTGGTACAAGGATATACAAATAGACAATCGAACCAAGTAGAGTTCATAAACACAGTTGACACTGACATGCAGGGACACGACTTTGATCCTTACCTTACATTATACTCAAAAATCAATTCCTGATGAAGTTGAAACGCTGGTTACTTTCTGGGAGTGCAATTTCTGGGCGGGATCATGAGAAACCCTTCTGGAATGCTGGTAATATTTTATATCTGATTTCCATTGTGGTTATTTAGGTGTGTTTACTTTACAAATATGCATCAAGCTTGCTGTTAAGATTTGTGCACTCTTCCACATGTGGTGCACTTTAATAAAAAATTACTAAAATCTGTATATTGACCATACATTTTATTATTATACATCACACTTTCCTTTATGTTTGGAAACCTTTATGAAAAAGAATAATTGGGAGCCCATACATGCTAAGCAAGATAAGGAAAACCAGTGTGGGCATGTGATGGTCTGATGTGATGCCATAAATTGGCTGCGTAATGAGCACAGATGTCCTCTGCAGCCTCAGGAGAGAAAAATCACGCTTACTCGACTAAAATTTCTAAACTCAGCATCTGGACATGTCATCTCTCGTTTGTAGGCTTTGCATTGCATACAAGAGAAAGTTCAAAACTCCTTAGCAAGGTTTATAAAAGGATTCATTTGTAAGTGCAGTCTTACCTCCAAGATGTGTCTACTCCCTCAATGTTACACTTCCCCATCCCAATCCACTCCTCTCCACTGAATGGGCCGGTCACATGGAAATGCTCCATGAGTGGTTGTGTCTCTGTCTCTTTGCTGTCCCCTCGTGTATAATAATGCCCCTCCCCACCAACTCAGCCTATCGCACTCCTACAGGCCCTTTAAAGACACAATTCACATGTCTCTTTTTTTCTGAAATCTTCTTTGATGTATCCAAGCAGAGCACAGCCTTTTCTCTTTTATACAACCACTTTGCCTTATAGTTGCAATGATTTATGGTTTTTATTAGTTTTAAATGCAAAATACATAATCAAAATATACTATCCCTTAAAAAAATAAAACTATTTGTAAAGTTGCAGGATATAAAATCAACACACAAAAATCAGTTGCATTTCTATACACTAACAATGAGCTATCTGAAAAATAAATTAAGAAAACAATCCCATCTACAGTAGCATCAGAAAGAAAAAAATACTTAGAATAAATTTAATTAAGGATATGAAAGAGCTGTACACTGAAAACTGTAAAGCATTGATAAGAGAAATAGAAGATACAAATAAATGGAAAGATATCCCATGTTCATGGATTGCAAGAATTAATATTGTTAAAACATCCATACTACCCAAAGCAATCTACAGTTTCACTGGAATTCCTATCAAAATTCCAATGGCATTTTTCACAGAAATAGAAAAAGTAATCCTAAAATTCATATGGAACCAGAAAAGTCCCCCAATAGCCAAAGCAATCTCGAACAAGAAGTATAAAGCTGAAAGTATCACACTTCTTGATTTGATAATATATCACAAAGCTACAGTGAAAAAAACAGTATAATACTGGCATAAAAGCAGACATATCTACCAGTCTGGAACGGAACAGAGAGCCCAGAAATAAATACACACATTTGCAGTCAACTGATTTTCAGCAAAGGTGCCAAGAACACACAATAGGGAAAGGAAAGTCTCTTCAATAAATGGTGTTGGGAGGGCCAGGCGCGGTGGCTCACGCCTGTAATCCTAGCACTCTTGGGAGGCTCAGGCAGGCGGACTGTTTGAGCTCAGGAGTTCGAGATCAGCCTGAGCAAGAGCAAGACCCTGTCTGTACTAAAAAAATAGAAAGAAATTAGCCAAAAAACTAATATATATATATATATATATATATAGATATAGATATATAAATTAGCCAGGCATGGTGGCGCATGCCTGTAGTCCCAGCTACTAGGGAGGCTCAAGCAGGAGGATCACTGGAGCACAGGAGTTTGAGGTTGCTGTGAGCTAGGCTGATGCCATGGCACTCTAGCCCAGGCAACAAAGTGAGATTCTGTCTCTAAATAAATAAATAGTGCTAGGAAAAAAAGATTACCGTCTTCTTTGACCACCATTCCTCATCCATGTTCCCTCCCCTGTCACGTGCCTAGAGGTCACCACTGCTCTGAGTTTTGCATGTATTCCTAGTCCCTTTCATTCCAAGACTATATATCTTAGAGATCTATCTGTATTGGTATCTATGGAAGTAGATCCTTTCTGTTAACTACTACATAAAATTCCACAGTGTGCATACACCACATTTTACTTGGCAGTTATCATATTGATGAATATTTTAGTTATTTCCAATTTTTTCCTAGCCCAATGATACTACAGTAAACATTTGTATCTGCATTTCTGCACACATGTGTGAACATTTCTCTAGTTAGCTCCTGAATGTCGTAATTTCTAAATCATAAGATATGTGGCAGTTTTAAAAATAATTCTATCTCAGCTAACTCTATTGTGAGCTGTTGTATCCATTTTTATAATCTTAAGCTCACCCCAGTGCCTGTTGTACACATACTGTAGGACCCAGCCATCCTACTCACTTTAATAAAAGGGCTCAGTGAATAGGGAACGAATCAATGAGTACACAGATGAATTACTTTCAAGGTAATAGATTTGACTCAGCTCTTACTAATATGAGATTTCCTGCCAGAACTGTGAAAACTAAGGCTCAATTAGAGAAAACAACAACAACAACAACAAAACCTCTGAAATGAAGCCATAAGCGAAGTGTGCATTAAATATACATTAATAAGATGATTTTAAGGAGATGAAATGATGAAATTATAACTTTTAAGGGGCAGTACCCATGCCACAGTATCTACCAAGATAATGATGACAGAATCTGACCTTGGCAAATACAACATATGAAAACAACATGTTGTGGCCAGTGAAGCAGGTGCTCAATGTCCCTAGTTATAGACTGGTACTTGGAACGCCAACCTCACTCTTTGTCACTCTAATGCTGATCATGATTTCCAAGAACAAATGGACAGGAGTGGATATTTTCTCAATTGTTCCCTAATTTTTTCCTCTTCCCAGTTATTTTGTAAACATTTAAAAAATATATTACCCATGAGGATGCTGATGGAAGCAGCCTATTTTGGTGCATAAGCGGCCTCCAGGGCTGGGAGACAGCACGGAGGGGGAGTGCATGAGCACAGCCAGGGCACAGGGCCTTACTTTGTTATTTTTCCAAACAAGGGAGTCAGGATAACATAAAGGTTCTGGTGCTCCTGGCCTGGGTGTTTGGAAGTTCTGCTTACATAGTCAAACCAAATTGGCACTATTCCAACCAAGTGCCAGAACTATCTGACATTTTGGCCAGATAATTCCTTGTTTTGGGGTGTTGTCCTGTGCATTGTACGATATTCAGCAGCCTCCCTGATCTCTGCTCACTGAATGCCAGTAGCATCCCTCAGCTGTGACAACCAAAAATGTCTCCAGACATTGCCAAAGGTCCCTTGGAGACAAAACTGCCCCCAGTTGAGAACAACTGCATTAATTCCATTTTCCCAATTCCTTCAAGGATTCTTTTAAAATCCCTTAATGATTTGTTTAAAACTTTAACATCATTATTCTAACATTGACCTAGCATATCTCAGTTTATAGAATCAGTTTTACAGTAATTTTCTTAGCAAATATGTAGGGTGGCCGAAGGTTTCTCCATGTAGTAACAAAAACAACAACAACTGGCAATGTTTTGTTGATAATTATGTGCCCGGGTCCGTGCGAAGTGCTTTACACTTACTATATAAATGCAAAATCCATAAAGCAGCCCATTGAGTAGGTACCATTATTATCCTCATTTTACATTTGAGACACTGAGGTGCAGAGAGGTTGAGCAGCTTGACCCAGGCTACAGAGCTCTTAAATAGCAAAGTCAGGGTGTAAACTAAGGCAGCTTAACTCC
This sequence comes from Cheirogaleus medius, assembly GCA_008086735.1. Classification (NCBI taxonomy): domain Eukaryota; kingdom Metazoa; phylum Chordata; class Mammalia; order Primates; family Cheirogaleidae; genus Cheirogaleus; species Cheirogaleus medius. The sequence continues at coordinate 26,470,488 of VBSM01002217.1, read as the reverse complement.
AGAGGCCCACTCCGAACAACTACAGGGCACTCACCGCCTCCCGTGCTGTGGAAGAGATTGGAGGATCCTGGGCCACATCTTAACTTCTGCATTAGAGGCCATTTAAGCAGAGGGGTCACCTTTCCATTCATTCAGAAGGATTTACTAACACCTACTTTGAACCAGGCACTTTGCTAAGTACTACCTTGCAAAGATAAATAAATTTGGCTTTGTGTTTCACTGCCCAATGGGACAGACAGATAAAAAACAAATAATATTAATACCAGGTGATAGGTACCTAAATGAGGATAAGTCCAAAGTAGGAAAACAGTCACAGAGAGGATTAACCTTAAGCATTAATCTTAAGCATTGACCTTTAAGAATGGGTTCGAATTCACGTGGTGAATTTCAAGGCTGCAGTGTGGGTGCCTGGATTCCCAATCAAAGGCTCCAACTGTAAACCAGACGTTTCTGCTTCTTATTACAGTCCCTGCAACTGACTCCATCCCTACCCCACTATGTTCTTTCCCATGAGAGTGGGAAGACTGCTTGGGTATTATCTGACAACTAGAGAGTTGCCTGGTCTAGTTAGGAGTTACCCCTACTGTGGAGTCCCTTCCAGCCAGGAGGAAACCTTGAGCTGTAGGAAACCTGTAGCTGCTACAATGCCAGCAAGACAGGTGACACATGCAAAGACTTTAACTGAGGAGCCTCCAACGAAGAGACTCTTCACTGAGGTGTTGCTGGGTTAAGGGAATCAAAAAGGGACGGCACAAATACCCAGTGGGATGCCATCGCCATTCCACGGGAACAGGGGAGGGGATGGTGCTGCTGGGTGCTGCTCTGGAGCCTGGAGCACGCTGGGTGCCCTAGGAGGGCCTGCAGATGGAGTTACTGCTGTGGGGCACAGTAACCGCCAGGTCTGCGGCTAGATAGGGGGCAGGATGGGCAAACAAACGCCCTGACCTCTCCCTCTTCCCACCCTCTGAGCATCTCCTGGCTCCTCCCGTTTGGCAAACCCGATTGATGGCCATAAAGCAAGGGAGTGCAGTGACGCTGCAGATGCAGTTCCAGGACCAGAGTAGGGCAGCGAAGGGCGGAGAACGGATGGGAGGTATGAGAATGGAGGATCGCCAGCAGAGACAGACACATCCAGGGCATGGGGCAGTGGGCACTGGCCGCAGAAGAAAGATTGCAAGAGACTTCTCCTGGTTTAGTCAAGAGAGAAGCAGGGTTGAAGACGGGGATCCGGGGATCACTGGAGTTGAAGGGAGTGAGGATTAAAGAGAGCAAGAGATACTAGGAGTCAGAAGAAGCCAGAGGAATGGAGTTTTTCTGAAGGCTGCACGGCAGTCGGGATCTGACTTTTGATGCCTGGAACATGTTTCCTGGAAGTCCTGTGAGCCTTGCAGGCTGAGCTGCTCCGCATTGGTGGCTGATAAGCTGACTCTATTTGGGATTCACAGTCAACTACTTTTTCAAGTGGCCTGGAACGAAGTCGCCGGGATTAGCACCAAGCCACAGCCAGCTGCTGCTGCTGTTGCTGCTTTTCTTAAAAAATAAGTCCCCAGTTCTTGACATGGTGCCTCTTTATTTTTTTATCGGTATTAAAATTATAGGTACAGGATGGGTCCCCTGTAGGTGTGTCCCTCTGCATCATTCCTGTTTCGTTCGTGCCTTGGAAACTCAGAAACTGAGAGCTGACTATGGCTTTTCTAGGCTGTCTGCATCTTACCTCTTCCCTGAGGGAATAGCAATGGAATGTCAAAACAATTGGAGGAAAATCAAGAAGTAGAAGAGAATACTATGAATAAAAAGCACATTGGCTAGTATATAAAGCTATGTTTTTGTTCCCAGGCCGTCCTATTAGGGTGGCTACAAAGGTACACACGGGGAAAGCATCTGGTGCCAAGCCTAGACTTCATCCAGCCCCACGCCACACTCAGCCACATGGCACTGCTCCCTCCTGGTGCCTGCACCCTGCACCTTTGTTTATGGTGTCTGCTCTGCCTGGGGACCCCTGCCCTCATCTCTCCTGTCAAACTCCTGCGTATCCTTCAATGCCCAGTTTGAGTGCCCCTTTCCCATAAAGCCTGCCTCACTCCCTGCAGTCAACACATTGCACCCCTGTGATTCTTCTCTGTCTTTTGCACCCACAGTGCAGACTCTCCCCACACTCCCTGGCTCCCTGAGGCCAGGTCCCATCCTGTGACAGCCTTATCTCTGATGGGGCCTTGACTCTAGGGTGAGTGCCTGTTTGAGTCCTGGGGCAGCAAGCAACAGACATGGACTCTGCTTAGCTCAAGTGAAATGTGGTATTTAGTGGAATAACGCTGGGATATCAGAGAATTAACAGAAAACATAAGCCACCAAGACTCCGGGAGGGCAACCCCAGGGCCCCTGACAGCAGAGGTCAGAGGCCCCCTCTCCAGGGCCCTGCTGGAAACGTGACTCCCTTCCTGCAGCCCAGGCTGTGTGTCTTTGGTTCCCAGCTTAATGTCCTAGGAAGAAGAACTTTCTAGCTCATTCTCAGCCAGGTGCTTCCCTGATTGCCCATCTTTACTGCCAGGGGCACAGAGTCACTGATGCAGAGGATGTTGGGACCACCTCCGTGTATCCAGGGATACAGCCACAGAGGAGGAAGCTTCCAGGACTTCAGCAGCTACTCCAAGATGCGTCTCCTGCAACGTAATCAATTAATGGTGAGTAAAAAAAACCAACAAAACACACACACACACACACACACACACAACAAATGCAAAAGCTAAGAATTAAGGCTCAGTTTTGACAGTCATCTCACTCAGGAAGAGTCATCTCTGGAGGCTCTCCCACCATGGGCGCAGGGCAGCGTTGGGTGAGGGACAGACAGACTGACATTTATTCATTAAAAAACGTACTATCCTGAGCATCAGGGGGGACAATTCTGCAAGTATTGGCATGCTTAGTTACTGGTTATTTTGATTATCTTCTTCACTTAGATTATTTTATCCGTTTACTAATTTTGTACATGAATTTATACTGAAAATGTGCAGTAAGAAGCACCACAACAGGCTTTAAGTTGGATCTTCCAATTTCTAGCTTTGTGACTTCATTTAAGTCACCGGAGTGCTCTGAGCCTTAGTTACCTCATCTGCAAAATGGGAATGATGCAGTTCTTGCCACAGACAGTTGATGTGAAAGTTAAATGAAATAATATATGTACACAGTGTCATGCCTGTGGTTTCTTCTAAAAGTCATAATAATTTTTATAATCCCTCATGTGTATATATTTTCCATTGATTGAAAAAAAATACATGATGAACAAAGGTTACCACAAACTCATACTGTTAAAAGAATTTATATTTGAAAAATAATAGTAGATGTTAAGTGCCAGGCATTGCATTTATTCAATATATAGGACAATGCTTGAGGTCTATGTGAATTCTGAATTCTCAGATCTTATTCAATAATCCAAGGCTTCCCCAGAGCTTGGGGGCTGCAGTTTGAGGGTAAGTGCCTTGCACAACTCTAAATTATTTGCCCTTGCTATTTTTTAATGATGGAAAGTCCCCCTCTTCCAATCTTCTGGCCAGGGCACATTAATCAGGAATTTCTCCTGGGTGGGATCACCCCTCCCACTTCAGGGCAGTCTGGAGGCGGAGCTTCTGCTGTTCTCTCACCCCAGGGAGGGGCTCCCACACTCTGGCCCCACTTCCCCCAGGGCTCTTGCTCTTGCTCTTGCTTGCATCCTCTCTGAGCTGCCCTTCCACAAGCAGGGTTGCATATTCCATGGGCTAAGCTTTTTGAGGCTGTATCTCCATTATGAGCCCAGGGGGGGACCTGCAGCTCAAGGATGATCTGCCTTTGCTTTCAGCCTCAAGGCCAAGCTACGTCCTACCTTATTGCCTCACCAACGGTCAGACGGCCATTTGGTTCCCAGCTCACTCCTGCGCGCAGGCTTGCAGCAGATGTGGCGCCTTGCTGGAGTTCACCTGTCCACACCAAAGGCTCTTGCCGTGAACACCTGCAACTCTGCCCACGGACATTTCAGTGGGTACAAGAGGAGTAGGTGGGCTCAAAGCAACACTTGCCCACAGAGAAGGAAGTGGTGGGTAAATACCTGGGCCCCTCGCCACTCAGTGGGGAGAGCTGTCCTGCTGCCCAGGGCTCCCACGGGTAGAACTCCAGTTTCCTACAGCGTAAGTGACTGTTTCCTTCCTTTCCCATCCCCCACTTCCCCATATCTACTGGGGTTTCTGGATCACCTGGCAAGAATGGTGCTTGTATTCAAATCCTTATCTCCAGGTCAGCTTGTAGGGGAGCCCAAACCGAGACAAAGGCTGTGATGAATTGGCTCCCTCAAGACGCCATGATTATTTTTTTCAAGACAATTATCTTTGGATACAAAAATGTTTTTCAGATTTAGCCATTAACTTAGGGATAGAGCAAAGCTAATGAGAGGAAGTTGAAGTTGAAACAAACAAAACTGTAGGTCCCAGCTGATTTATAGTATGTGATGGAAATGAATGATAAAACCAGACACTTTCAAAGTTGAAAGAAGCTTATCTATGATTTCATCTGACATCCTCATTTTACCGAAATGTGGTCAGAGTTCCACAGCCTCCCCCTGGCAGACCTGAGTCTCCTCTGGGACCTCCCAGCTGTGCGTCCACCTGCAGCCCCCGACCTTGGGCTGCCACTGAGGTCAGCATCGCCTGCCCCAAGTCCAGCCTCGTTTCTCCTTTCTCTGTGCGTTGCCTTCTGTTCTGGGCATGGCACCAGGAGCCAGTGCTGCTTTGCTGGGTTGTGTCAGCTCGGATCAAATGGCCTGACTCTTACAAAGGGCCTGGGATTTCAGGGGGTGGACTCTGTTCGGGATGGTCTCCAAGGGACAGGGGCATATGTCAGCTCCAGCACTGCCACCATCCACACCCCAAAAAACACCTCCTCACTGTTCTTCCTGTGGTTCCCCAGCTGCCTCCCCCACCTACAGCTCCGACTCCCCAGGCCTTGACCTCTCTCCTCCCTCCTCACCCCAATTCAAAAGCTTTCAGAAGAAGCTTGCGTGTCTTCCTTGCCACAGAGCTCTCCTTAAAGAAACTTATGTTTCTACCCACCATAAGCTATTTAACCAGTGATAAGCTATTTAACCAGTGATTATTTAATCATGTCTTGTAGACAGCTCTCTGAGTATCCATCCAGCCTGAAGTGGGTGCTTTTTTTCCCTTTTGTGGCTTTATCAGAACCTTAAGATTTTCCCCCAGCTCGTTCTCCTCCTCTCATGCACATGATGCCTGGAAGGAAATACATATTCTTAAATGATGCTGTCACCTCTCACTCAGAGGAAGAATAAATGTGCCAGAAAGCATTCATAGCTAATTCTGTGGAACAACTGGGACATTTAATAGCTAGCATTTTGTTGGCTCCATAGGGAAGTTAATGATTTGATTTGATTTATTGAGTAATTTTGTTTGTTATGCTTTGCAGTGTTTCGCCTACATGCAGAGAAGGAAGAAATGACAAAAGAAGTTTAAGTCTTAGGTAGAGCTACCTCTGAAGGCAGCATTTCTCAAACTCAGCACTATCCACATTTGGGATGAATAATTCTTTTTTGTGGGGGCCTGTCCTGTGTGTCGTAGGATGTAGAGCAGCATCCCTGGCCACTACCCAGCAGATGCCAGTGGGACTCCCTCCAGTTGTGACAGGCAAAATGTCTCCAGACATTTGGATAATGCCTCCTAGGAGGCAAAACCACCCCTGGCTGAAAACTGCTGTCTTAGGGACATATGATATTGATTATTCTGATGTCAAATCACTGAACGACCTTCTGTTCCATCTCAACTTTTCCCCAGTAAGACCAAACCTTAATTGAGGAATTGACACTTATTGGTTATCAGACATGGCTCTTTAGCTACATCTGAATCTCCTAATAAATCAACACATAGGTGATCTCATTTGTAAATTGACCTACTGTTAGTTTAGCTTAGATGAGTCCCTCTTCCAGAGATGCATATACCCTGAGATGAACTTTCTTAAAAAAGTTCCTGAATCTGCAAAATTGATAATCAAAACTGGTACCAAGGATCTTTGGCTGAAAGACTTGAAACAGCCACAGACTGGATCTTCCATCCCGTAAGTCGGAAGAGGGTGCTTAGGGAAAGACACAGGGAATAACTACACACATCTAAATTGAAAATTATACACATGTGTTTCTGTAAACTAATTAGCTCATCAGAGATTGGTAAATTTGTCCTTACCAATCACATATGACCTCATGATGGGGAAGCTGTGATGGTTCATGTGTGGTTTTTCCCAAGGCTGAGGGAGCCAGAGAGGAGAGCGTCAGTAGAATTAAAATCCACAGCAGAAAGGGAAGAGCCCTTGGCTTGGATATGGCTAGAAGGAGCCTGTATTATAACTATATCATGTTATAACAGAAAAACCTGTGGTCACAGGAAGAGAAAAGGCTGAAGACCATCTGAGCAGGGAATGTTGTGGCAGGTGAATAGGCAATGTGGTGTCCTCTCACGTGGATCCTGGGGAGCATGAAGACTGGTGATCACAGACTTTTCTACTTTCTTCTATCATTTAGGATATAAATAAAATTCCAGGTATCTTTGGCTCTCAGCAAGTCATGCCTGGATGACAAGAAAAAGATGCAACATGATGCTGTCTGAGCAATTGGTACAGGAAGCCTGGACTGATCACCGAGGAAATCAGGGCTTCTTTGGGAAAGGCAAGGTCATATCTCTTCCCAGTACATAGATATCATGATGTTGACAGTTCCTGATATCACCCTCATCTCAGTTTTATTTGGCATCATGTTTTTCTTGTATTATGATCCAGATGGTGACAATCTGTGGCCAAGATGCTGCCAGGAGTTGACCAAGGCACAGTAGAGGAGTTGTAGAGAGGGCGTGTATTTCAGATGAGGTGATTGTCATTTATGTCAATATTTAAATAAAGTCTTCCTGGTGCCTAAGTGAACTCTTGATTAGCTGACACTCTGTTAACCAGCGTTCTCTACTAGCTGTCACTCCTGCACATCTGTTGCCCAAATACAATTGACAGTTATTGTGAAGATGCTGTGGGATTTCAAGGGACCCTTATAGTAATCCATCACTCAAGAACATTTAAATAAGGTTGGGAATCATTTTAGATCCTTAATTCCTTTGGGAGGGTTCAAATTCTTTGATAATTGGTATTCTAGGTATAAAACATCTATGGTGATCCTCTATAAGCTACTCGGTGGCAGAAAGGAGCTATCCAGTTAATAGGTTTATTTTAATTTGCTTATCCAAATGTTCAGAAACAAGCCCCAAAACTCTACTCTTATAATAACAATTATGAAGATCAAAGTATAGGGTTGTAATAATGAAGGAAAAATATCTAGATTCCTGTCTTTTCTTGTCTATCTTCACTAGAGAAAGGGGAAAAACAAAACAAACAAATGAAAAAAGCAAAGCACAATTGAGGGGCTTGAAGAGCTCAGCCTGTACATCTGTGACAAAATGTGGGGTTCCAGGGACTGGTGTATGGACTGGGGCCTCCACGTCCATCTGAGGGACTGTGCATTGTTTGTGTTGATTTCCACCTGAGATAATAAAGAGAAGCTTGAGCATGACCACAAAGATAGATGAGCAGCAGGAATGGTGCCTTCCTAGCAAATGCAAATACTAACTACTCAAACATAGAGGAGCAAGGTGGAGAGAGAGTGATAAAGTGCCATGGTATCATGGACAAAGGAGAGCAAAGAGCAATGGTCTGTAGCCTCAGGGTTTGGAAGCATAATCTTGGCTCATTCCCATACTTTTTTCTCCTTTATAAACACTGGAAAACAAACAGGTGCCATAAGATCAGCTACCTCAATCCATTCAAATCCACTTGCTGCTTCTAGGTCCAGCCAAATGCACCAGGAAGTGCAGGGGGTGAGCGGTGGGAATGTCCACAGGGATCAAGATTTTTCTCTTGTGCCGTCTGAACTGGGGGCTACAGTGAGCCTTTAGATACTCCAGACAAAAGACTTCTCTTGCAAGGGCCTTGGTTTTCTTCTCTAAAGAGAGGTTAACAAAATGTCCTCTGTAGCAGAAGATTTTGGAGGAATAATTAATAAATTGTTCAGAAGCTAAGCACTAATTGTGAAAAAAGTTTATCATGGTAGCCATTAGCTTGAAGCATGAAGATCCGGCAAATCTCCAGAGAAGCACCACACTTGAATCTCGCTTGGAAATAGAGGCATTTTCTTTGGCAGAAGATTCCTAGAGAAATTATACTTATTCATGTTCTGCAGGGGAGAGAGAGCATTAACCTGTCGTTCAGCCATGGAATAGAACTGATATTTTTCAGGGGACTCAAGAATACATGGTCACTTCTAAACCAGTAACAAGTGCCAAGAGAAGTAATGGGCTGAACGTTGGACAAATCAACAGAGGGGACATGTCTCTCACAGTGTCTTCATCGATGGACACAGTTATGATTTAGGGCAAACTCCCAGACCAGGGTTCTAATCCTGGCTCTCTCCCAGTAATTTTCAAGCTGATGGTTTTCTGCTTAAAATAAATTTTTAGAAGTTAAGCATGAAGCATTTGGTAGCTAGGGGGTACTCAGTAAGCAGCGTTACAACTACCCCAGGAATAGCTAGCCGCCAAGATCAGAAAGCATTGTAGTGATGAAAATAAATGTGAACAGGAAGCAATGATGTGACATGCATGATGGAACTTGAATGAGAAAAGAAGATATATCTAATTTTTTATTCTCCCGGCAGGGGTGGGGAACCCGAGGCCTTAAGGCCACATGTGGCCGCATAAGTTCTTAAGTTCGGTCTTTTGACTGAATCCAAATTTTACAGAACAAATCTTTTAATTAAAAGGGGTGCAGCAGAGAAAAATGAAGCTTTTCTTGCCTCCTTTGGTGCTTAAAAAAGAACAATCTTGAAATCAGAAGGCCACAGGTTCCCCACCCCTGCGAGGTGAAACTTAAGCCAAATAAGATATTTTTAGTCCCATAGTCTCTGAAATTTTTAGCAACCTCTAGTGTACAAAACAGCTTAGATAAATCTTTTTTTTATTCACCCCTATGTATAGAAATACACTAGTAGGGGATCTTGAAATTACAATGAGTCGCAGAAATCTGCATAAATAGGGAGACTAGAATTTTATTTCTTAGGCCTTAAGGGGCAAATAAAACCTTCCATAGCATTGGTTTCCAGCCTTGGCTACCCATTAGAATAATCTGGGAAGCTTTTCAAAACCCTGAATACCAGGCCACATCCCAGACCAATGACATTAGACTCTCAGAATGGGAGCCAGGGGCTTACGATGTATTGCCAAGGTTGGGGGCTAGTGCTCTACAGGTAGGTGTATGGTGTTTTTTGTGGATTAAGTGGAGCTTTAAAAAAATGGACCACATTATTAAGAGCTTCTATCAAAGTCATTGAGATGATATATTCTTTCGACTGCTAATGACTCTTAAAACTACACCCTACTGGGAGCCGTAGAGAAAATATAGCCACAAATAGTTTTTAGGTGATCCTGAGAGAGCTGAATTAATATGTTTCTGGTTTGGGTGAATAAGTTCATATTTTCTGCTCAGTAGGAGTTCCATCACTTCTTCTGCAACTCTTCTCTATTTGCCACCCATGACTGAATTTACATTCCCAGAATCAAAGGCAGGGAGGGAACATCCTAAGAGATGGAGAGATTATGCAGCATAAAACAGAAAGCTCTATGATTCAAATAAACATTGGTAAAACAAAGAAACATTCACTCTGGCAACTTCAAGGAAATAGAGTGTGGAAAGTAATTAGTCATCAACATTTAATTTCAAATTGAGAGGCTCACTAGCTGTTTTGCTGGAGGAAATGCATATCTTAACTTAAAAGTACATTTTAATTTAAATATGCCAAGATAATTCAGGTCTGCCTTTGCTATTGTGAATTTAAATAACAACAGCATTAGCATGTCTTTTCCAACTTTCTCACTTCACCTCTTCCCTGGAAACCCATTTTGAGATTTATCAAACTGATGTCTTCTTGGTTATGTACTATTAGTGCATTTTAATCAATGGGTCTTTAAACAGTTTTCCTGAATTATGGGACTAGTATAATTGCATTAGAATTATCTGCTATAATTATACACAAAAAGGAAGGAACAGAAAGTTGGATTTTTTCTAATATATTCTCACAACATTCAGATAAATTAACTTATTACAGCAAAAATTCTATTTCTATAGGATTACCCAAACCATTACAAAATATTTTATAAAGAAAAGAAGGCTATTATCAGTTTACCTTGAGAAAGTACTGTGGGATGTGGGAAGAAACTTTAAAAAAATGCAAAAAAGTTGATAAATGAATTTGGTAAAGTTTCAGGCTATAAAATCAATATACACAAAT
>VBSM01002217.1:26438502-26460037 GCA_008086735.1 Cheirogaleus medius | reverse complement strand
CCTAACAATATTTGTACCCCCATTATATGATGAAATAAAAGGAAAAAAAATGCAAAAAAGAATCATCAATGAATGCTAAGGGTGAAAATTTGTTGAGATTGTGAATATTTACATGGTCTCAAAGTCATTTCCCACAAATTAGTTATTAATTCCAAGGGAAAAAAAGCAGCAACTTTGTGGAAACACCTGGCAGACAAAACCTAAAGGAAGTAATCAAGTTCACATCACCAGTAATGGGACAAACACACATCATGCGCCTCCTGCTTTGATGCACCGAGAAGGAAATAACATGGATTCTGTCGTCTTCCTGCCAAAAACTCACACTCAAAATCTAATCACAAGGAAACATCAGACAAGCTCAAATTAAGAGACATTCTACAAAATAACCGACCTGTACTCATGACAAATGTTAAGTTCATGAAGGATTAAAGCAGTCTAAAGAGCTATGACGTAAGTGCAATGTCTGATCTTGAACTGGATTTTCCCCCTTTTACTATAAAGAACATTAATGGGAAAAATAGCTGAATTTAAATAAGTATTACTTTAAAGAATAATATAGTATCAATAATAATTTCCTGAGTTTGATAATTTGTACTGTGATTATGTAAAAGAATGTCCTTGTCTTTAGAAAAATATACTTCGAAGTATTTAGGGGTAAAAGGAAAGCATTTCCATAACTTAGTTTCAAATATTTATTAATGTATATTAATTATAATATAATTAATATATTATAATATTAATTAATTATTAATTAATAATAATATAATTATAATATATATTAAAAATGTATATATACATATTATGTATTAATATATATGTACATATATGCATGTACAAATATATATATATATGGAGAGAGAAAAGCAATTCTGACAAATTGGCAACATTTGGAGAATCTGGGCATTATACCATTCTTTATAATATTTTTGCAATTTTCAATGACTGAAATTATTTCAAATAAAATATTAAAAAAATAAAGAAAGCAGAAATCTCTCTGTTTTAAGGATGGATAGATGGGGAGGGCAATCCATACAATCCTGTCATCTGGTACAACTAGAGAGTGTGGGAGGGTCTTGCTAAATTGGGAAGGATGTTTACGAGGAAGGTTCAACCTGTGCCCAGTGAAAGACCATGAGTGTGAATCTTGTTTTGATTTAGTAATCAAGACTCTGAGAGTTTGTGAAAATCCCTGAACATTTTGGAAATTTGAACTTGAATATAGCAGCCATTATCCTTTTTAGTTAAAACATTTGGATTTTATTCTAACATACCCTGTTCAGATTGTGTCAGTTAAAATAATAGGATTTTTGCACTGTGAATGATCTAAGGTCCTTGGACCATTACAAATAATGTCATTTGCTGTTATGGTTGTTATTTGCAAGCATATATGCAAATAATTACAAGATTTAATCAGTAAAAATGTTTTACCAGCCAATCATGGTCTGTAAAAGTAGACTCGTAATAAAATGAATAAAATTCCTCTTCTTTTCTATATGTCCGGAATATATTTTTATCCACTTTTAGAGGTGAGCAGTTTTTGCCTGGCTTATTTTCTGCATGCTTGGATAAATTGTGTCCTAGAATTGATCCTAAAATCTGTTGGGAGATGTTATCTTAAATGTGCATTTCTTTCAATTGCCTCAGTTGGAAACTGGAAGGACCAGTTTCTGTATAGAAACTATCTCTATCCAATAGGAAAGGGATTCAGGTGCTGATAAATTGCCCATTCACTGCAATCCTCTCACAATCCCTGCATGTTCCCTCAACCACGCTTTATAAATCTGTATCACCCTAACACATCTCTCTCATCTAGTCACAGCTGGCAAAGTCACTCCATGCTTTGTACGTATGAGATAGTTTCATGATTGACAATATTTCATATAGCAAATATTTATTGTCTAAGTGCTTGGCATTGTGCTAGTCTGTGAGGTTTTTTTATATGAAGTGTGTTTATATTAAAAATCATTTAAAACGGAAAAGAAGAAATATTTTACACTGAGAATGGTAAGTCTCATTTGGCAGCTTCAATAGATAGAAAGTGTAGTCTGAAGTGTTGACCAGGTATTTGCCAAGCCTGACATAGAGGTGTCCATCCAGTGAATGGAAGGTAGGATGAGTGTTACATTAAGCAGAGAAGGGAACCGGAGTGCATAGACCGCTGGTATCATCAGCCCTTTGTAGAGGAAAAAGGCTGGCAAGAGAAGTGAGAGCAGTATGCCCTAAAAACAATTTTTTTTCTTTTTTGCTAGAAGCTAGAACTCATTTGACTGAGGATATTCTTGAAGAGTCAAAAGCTGAGTTAATGTAAGGGAAGGCAAGTAGCACAACCAACCTCATAGTCACCAATGGAAGGAATTAGAGTACTTCTGCTCTCAGATAAAATGGAAACTTTAAGTATGTTTGCTTGGAGAGAAGATTCAACACTCACCATTCCCCACCCCCACCCCTGGGTATCTAAATGATTCGGGGTATGTAAGCAGGAGCTAGTGACAAATGGGTGCCCAAAGCACCAGACCTTGAAAGCAAACCATGTGATTATACAGTGAGAGAGTCACCTCCTCTTGGGTCTGTTGAAACCCCAGTAAGATAAAAGAGAATCTGTTCAGAGAAAGAGGAGAATTATTAGCTTTCCTGTTCCTATAACATTAGGCTTGCAGACAAAGGGTACTTTCTGGGTAATGCCTCCTGCTTTAAAAACAACAAACAAAAGAATTGCTTGGGGCTAGTTATTCTGCCATCAGAAAATTATACTTAAACCATGTAATATGTGATTACTGAAAGCTCTCATCGTCATGAGCAGAACCATGGTTTGTTTATAGCATTATTGGTCGTAATTTTTTTTGTTTGTCCCAATTTACTCTCACATGGAAATGCATTTTTGATAAGGGTAAACATACTATTTCATCTGCAAGAAGGCTTTATCAGTACAGTTAGAATTGCTGAGTGGAACTCTAAAATTACTCATACATAGAACCATTGCATTAGTGTAGCCAGAATGCAAACCCACTCACCCGGAAAACGGAAATTACTTCGACAGAAAGTCCTTCTGCGGTGGTAGGGATGAACCTTTTTCTCATTTCAACTTTATTTTCCATTTGGCTTTAGTGCCCGTATCTTTGAAAAGCTCTTTTAATTTATTTTTAAATTACCAAAATATAATGACTTCAGGTACTTTTCCCAGAGTTGTTTTGTCCTCAATCCCATAAAATTTCCATATATATGTACACTGTGTGGTGAACAGCCAAATGCAAACTTTAGTTACAGGGCAGTCTACGATGCTTCAAGGTGAACTTTCTCTCCCCATGGATTAAGGAGTCGAATGCTTTTCTCTTTTTAACAGTGGGGGCAAAGAAGTACAAGGAGTTCCTCCAAACCACCACAACTGCTCTTAATATAAGACGTAGGACTCAATATGGCAGACAGGATATTTCACAATGGAGGCTTTGATGACATTTTCCCTGGAGAAACCCAGGCCCTTGTTAAGAAACTGTCATATATAGGTACAGGCTAACTCTCTGCCTAAAACGTCTATCTTTTGTCTCACAGATTGCCTATAAACAAAAAACTGTTGAAATCAAATTCCACTTTTAGTTGGATTATTGTTTACTTATTTTTCCTTATGTTTTAATATTTTAAATAAAAAAGGAATCTATATCTATATCTCTATGCTGCATACTAAAACAAATCAAAGATGGTTTGGATGCATTTCCACTCCTTTAACAGTGTGTCAAAATTCTTCCTGCATGATCAAATAGATACTTAAGCACAGGGTGAGTTTATTCTCCAGATTAGATATAGATCACACTGTTACATGTTTGTTTATCAGTATTTCGTGGCTATTTCTCAGCTATAGTTCTAACTCATTTTTATGAAAGAGTTACATAATATTCCACACCCTGGATTTACCATAACTTAGTCTCCCTTTTCCCTTTGGTGGATATTCATTTTCCACTCTTCTGACAACACAATTAATGTTGCAATAGACATCTTAATGGACATATTACTACATTTTCCATTTTCCTGCTTTTATTTATTTCTGTTAGATTCCTCCAAAATGGAATTATTGAATCAATAAGTATGAATACTTCAAACATTAGTAAGTACCTTAAAATTATTTTCCCAAAACATTACAAAAAATCAATATCGACCAGAAACATTGACCTGGCCCATTAATCCTGTTTTTTGTATCCTTGTTGCACAAATTACCCACCTGAAGTTATATTTTATATGTGTGTTTATTGTGTGCCTCTTCCACTGGAATGGAAATTCCATGGGGGAAGTAGTCTTGCTTGTCTTATTATGTTCATTTCTATACACCCAGAGCTCATAACTGTGCCTGGTACAAACAGGCACTTAAGGAATATTTGGGGAAATGAATGAATGAATGAATAAATGTTAGCTATTATTATTGTTTTTAAGTATTATTATGAATCAGTTATTGTATTTTCTTGATTTTTCCTTCTAAATGCCTCTTCATCCATACCTTGTTTCTGTACCCACTGCCACCACCTGAATCCAAGCCCCTCTCCCTCCACCCCTGGCTGAGCACTTTCATCCTCTTCCTGGGCTTCATAAATCCAATCTTTTTCCACTCCCATGCTCTGTCATGTGACTGCCTGGCCAATCTTTGTGAAACATTACTTAATCATTTCATATCTCCTTTCTAACAGTATAAAGCCTATTCACTGTGGCCTGACAGTCATTTCTCTCGCAGCTGGTCTCCTTTTCCAGCTTAATTTCCCATTACTTCCTTGTATGAACCCTTGCCCCAGCCAAATTGCTACTTGCTCAAAATGGGTACTTTTCCATTTCTGTAACTTGAGCCACACCATTCGCCCCGTCTGTCCCATACCTTCCTTACTATTCAAAGTGGAGCTTACATCTTTCATGCTTGTGACTGCCTCAGAAACAAGATCTCTCTCTCTCTCTCTCTTTCTCTCTTTACTCTCATATGTATATTTTTTCTTTACCACCCACTTGGACCTTGTATTGACTTAAACATATTTTATACTGACTACACCATTTCGTATATGTATATATGGGTATGTATACTCAGTCCTATTTTCACAAATTGTAACCAGTAGGTCCAATCGGTCACTTCAGCTTAAGAATGTCAGGTGGGGTTCTTGCCCTGTTCCTTATTATTTGAACTTTGACAATTTCTATAATTTCTTTAATTTTCTGTTTCCTTTTCAGTAAAATGGGGATAATAATAATATCTCCATCATAGTGCTATTGTTAGTATTGGATGAGTTCGATTACAATGCTTAGTACACAGTGGGCCTCAGTTCATTGTTATTATTCCTTTGTGTATTACTCACAATGCCAATCAATGTATAGTTGGTGGGTTTGCAAAAAGGCAGAGAAATATCTGCAATAGGCATTATATCACCAGCCAGCCATATTTTGTATATTTCACAAAGATTACCACTTTAAGAAAATGTTTACTTTTTTTGCCTCCCTCTTCCTAGTGTGCTTTAGACATTACTGTTTCACTTGGTCAATGACACCAGAATTCATCTTGGTGGCACTAAGTTTTCCCTAAATGTTCCCATTCTTGTGGAAGCACGAATCACAATGTCTTTTTTACAGTGAAGACGTCAATAATGCATAAGGATGAAGATGATCACTTTAGCAATTTGATTCTGGAAAGTAAATGATTCAAGCAATGTGGTTATGAGAAATAAGATTATCTGAGCAGCATGACCATGTGCTGGGATTGATCAGGCACACGTATTCTAATGTTCAACCAGGAAAGATCTCTTCTCCCCAGTCTTAGGTTCCAGTAAAGTTGTCCCCAAGATACTGAGAAGGCTCCTTCCTGACCTAATACCTCCTTCTTGGTGATATTATAGTCTATATTATTTTCTCCTTTCTAATTTACTCTTTGTGGTCTCAGTAGTTGAGCTGTTGCTAGAGGTCTTATTCTGTCCTTTCCATGGTGGTGGATCAACATAGGGAGGGAGACAACATTAAAGAAAACCCTGCATAGTTGTCACATAGTTTCACAGTCAGGAGTCAGTCTCTGCATAGGGATTCCATGGGGCATGCTTAGAAGTAACTCAGCAGTGGGACAGAGAAATACCACAGGACTGGTGGGACAATATGGTTTGGTTTGGTTTCCCTCCTACACGACAGAGACAAAATGGAGAGTTTATAACTTGAGACCAACTGATACAGTCAAGCGAATCAAAGTATCTCAGCAGCACACATCACACTCAAATGGGGACTTGAACAGTGCTCAATAAAGAAACTGTTTAAATAGATGTGGGCAGGGGTAAGCGAAAGAAGGGCTGGTGCAACACCCCAATGCAAGAAATAGTGAGAGCTCTTACCCACTAGACCAAAGGGATAAGAGAAAGGAGGGATTACTAGAAGCAAGAGAAAATACTCACAGATCCAAGAGACAGCCACCTAACAGGTGCTGTGTCTTTAGCAGAGAAGTCTCTAAGCTCAAGGCAACCTGGCAGGGAATAAACTGGAGGACCCTGACTTCTCTCTCCTCACTCTCTGTATCTCCCCACAGTACCTTCTATCAGCTAAACCCAACCAGAAGCAAGAGTACAGGGTGCCTACTGATGCCTGCCATAAATATCAGACTCCCAGGCACAGAGCAGGGTGGAGAAGCATGGAACTGTGTCTGGAGGGGCAAAGGAGAAATACATTCAGTGTATTAGGGTTCCTAGTATAGGTCTGAGTGGGTCTGATAAATCAGAAGGACAGGCTTACCAAGAATCAATTTAAATGAGATAATTTAACATTTGGGGTTTAAAAAGAGAGAAAGTAAGTTTGGGCAAAAGGGGGACAGCAGAGGCATAGTGTCTGTCTTGTGATTCTCCAAAGCTCAGCTCAGGATCTCTTAAGAATACAGGGGCTATGGGAAGAAGCTAAAGTGAATTTTCAAAAGAGAAATACCCCACTCCATCTTCTTTCCCCTCATTTGATCCTACTTTCCCCCTTTGTTAATCTCCAAACCCCAAATTGACTCTTTAAGCCAAGGAAACCAAAGCTTCTGGGGCTGCAATGTAGTGTGAGAAGGGGAATAAGTTCCCTATTTCACTAAAATAAGGTGGAGGGTCTCAGGGTATGTGGCACTTCCCTGGCCAAATGGGGATTTATAACTTAGAAACTATAGGAGATAACTTTTGGTTCTCAAAGAATGGACCCTGTTGCATAGATATTATGAGAGTGGCTAAAAGGAGAAGAGTATTCATGAGTTCATTTAAGACAATTTTAGGGGTGACAATAGCAAGATAGTGGAATAAGAAGTCTCAGGCTCTGCTTCTCCCTGACAGAAAGTTCAATAGCAACTACACGCAGACCAGAACATCTTTTTCAATACCCCAATACTTGGAAATAAGCCTGAGACATCCTCCTGGTCCACAGAACTGAATGAAAACCAAATTAGAAGGATAAGGAAAACAGTCTCACTGCAACTGTGCTGCTCTCCTGCTCCCCTAAGTCAGCACAATGCCAGACAGAATTTCCTTGAGTTCACAGTTTCTACAGGAAAAAAAAAAAGAGAGAGAGAGAGAGAGAGAGAGAACCAGAGTCAGTAATAGAGCTTTCCTAATATTCTAGGAAGCCCACTCTGATCTCACTCACCTCATGGGGTACACTGCAGATAATGGCATGGCTAGACCACCCAGGGTCAGGTAGAAACAAAGAAAGGAGGCAGAGAGTATAGTAACCAGCATGCAGATCTTGGTGATACTTCTGTAATCCTGCCAGCTATTGCACCTGAGTAGAGATACCAATGAACTTCACAGCCCATCTGCAAGCTGAGCTGGTTGCTTTCAGAAGCATGATGGGAGGAAGTTCAACCTCTGTTGAGTCCTTAGATAGCTAGCTTCCATGCCCAACAACAGAGGCCACCCCAACAACCTGTACCGAGCAGGGAGATGACCACCTTTGCCCATGTTGGAGAGGCATGTGGGCTAGATCTGCTTGACATGGGAAGTCAAGCAGCGGCTCCACTCAGCACACTTCATTGGCTCCACCCCAACAGGAAGGCAAGTCTCACTTGTGCATTTCTAAGGAGCATAGCCTCTGGTCCTGCCCATCTCAAGCAGTCACTCCACCTAACCTTGAAGTCCAGCCAGCAGCTCTGCCCAACTGCAAATCCCAAATAGCAAAATTGCCCCTATGACTAGCCTGATCAGAAGCTATTACAGTACCCAGCCAGAAGCCCCACCTGACATCAGAGCAAAGACAGTGGCCCAGCCACCTAGAGAACCCACAACAAGCTCTATCTACCTGGTGTCAGTATCAGCTGGCCCTTGAAGAATCATAGGCTAGATTAAATAGTGTATATCTATTCCTGCCAAAGAGCACCTGTAAAGGCCAAAAGAGAGGGCTGTCTCCTCAAATGCAAAATGCAAGAACACAAGGATTATAAAGAATCAGGGAATCATAACACCTCCAAACAAACTAAGTCCCAATAATGGACCCTAAAGAAATGGAGATGTATAAAATAACTGATAAAGAATTCAGAATAATCCTCTTAAAGAAGTTCAGTGAATTATAAGATACATGAATAGAAAATTGAATAAAATTTGGAAAATAATACATGAACAAAGCAAGAAGTTTGACGAAGAAATAGAAACAATAAAAAAAAAAAGAACCAAATCAAGAGACTGAACCTTTGCATAATAGGAGTTGTAGACAGAGAAAAAAGAGAAAATTCTGACATCAAAAACATACAATGTGGGATTGGAGAAATAAAAGTGTAAAGTTGAAACCTTGAAACCATGGCAATGGAGAAATCCCCCACCCCCACCCCTACAGGGTCAGCCTATTACCCACTAAGTATCCAGTCTGGAGACATACAATCTGCCCAAACAATCTGCTTTGCACCCCCATTTTCATATAGACCACCCACTAGAAGAGATGGCTTGAACATCTTAGAGGATAATCATGGCATAAAAGGAGAGTCCAAACCTCTAACCAAAATTGTTCTAAACAGAATGTACGTAACCAGCCAATTTATACCTATAATATAGGTAAATCAGTTACAAAGCAAAAAAATGTCTGAGCTGAAAAAATGTTGAAACCAATGAAAACAGTTGTAAAAAAGATCTGAAAAAGGACCACAATCCCCCGCCCCCAAATGTTTTTATTTAGAAGAGTCATAGCAATTGCATTCACTTGCATTCTCAGACACCTCCATCTTCAGCAATACTTCAGGATTCTGGACAGTTAAGCAAGTTGTGGAAGTATTTTATAGACTCAGTGGATTCTATGGTTATAGGTGTGGGCCTGGAGAAGTCTTGCTGTGTCAACAATAGGGGTGACTATGCTAGACCAAGAGGCAAATAAAAGCTGGTAGATGATACCATTTCAGCACCTTGACCTCTAGGACACTCCTGTGATCCCAGAGAAGCCACAGCTACCTGAAAGGATAATTGTGGTTCTACCAACAAAGATGGCACTTGTTCATACCTTTAATGTAAAAGTCACATGGGTATGATGAGAAATGTAGTTTACTGCAAAGGTCCCAGTTCCTATCATACCTCTCAGTTCTTCCTGTACAAGTTCTGGGAGATCCTAAGAGATGACTAGAAGACAGGAGGTGATAAGGACAATGGGCAGACTTGCAGAGCCTCTTCTCTGGGTCCAGCCTCTTTGAGTCCCTGTGGTAACAAGGGAGAGAGGTGTTTTAATAATAGACATTTGACACCCAGGCAAGAGGGAAGGGCAGGAGATTCTAGCTCGACTCTTCCATTTTATAGATGGGAACTATGACTCAGAGAGATGGAGTGAGATAGCTTAGGACAAATAATCCAAGACTAAATTGCAGGTTTTTCTGACATCTGGCCATTATGCTTTCCCACCACTAAAAAAAAGAAATTCTAAGCAAATCACAGACTGTTTACATCTTGTCCTTCATAGCCTTATCTTGGTAGCAGAAGGGGAAGTGACAGCTGTGGCCTCTCAGTGATGAATCTTGAAGACGAAACCTGGAATGAGTGGGGCGAGATGACAAAAAGCCCAAACCTAGTTGATAGACACTGTAAATTGGACCATTCAAAACCAATTCACATCCCATTCCATGCCTCCCTCCACTATTGATACTAGTAGAAAGCTGAAACTCACCTTCCTAGACTCCGTGCAGTTAAGAGAGACAATGGGAGAGCTAATGAATGAAACTAAGCTCAAGTTGGCTGGTTCTGCCTCTTCTGCTTCCTCATTCTTCCCACCTAGAATTTGAGCTTGATGCTGGAGGCACATCAGTCATCTCAGAGCGGTAGAGCAAGAAAGAGCTCAGGCCATGACTGAGCAGTGACCTTGAGCTACTATACAGCCCTGATCTGCTTAAGCCCAGACTTCTTCTCAAATGACGCAAATAAAGTAAATCTTTTCCTTGTGTAAGTCCATGTTCACTAGGTTTTATGGTACTTGTGTCAACCATAACCCTGACTTCTGTCTCAGTCTGTGAATCAAAAGCAAAATCAAAGATGGCAAAGATATGCCAAACCAAATTTCTGTAGGATAAAGTTCACAGGCTAATCTGAGCTCAAAGCTGACATGAGTCAGCAAAGAGGCCCAGTTGAAGAAGATAAAAGACTGTGTAGACAACATACTGAATTTGTATGGAGTGCTTTTGAAGGGCCAGAATATGACCTGTGGATGTGCCTTAGTAGGATAACTGATCGACATTAATTAACCAAGGCAGTACGATTCAAGGAAGTTTTACTACTATATTTTAGGCCATCTATCCTAGTTCCTCTCCTAAAAATAAAATAAAATGGCCACCAGAAGGTGTGGAGAAGGGAATATTGAGGCAAAAACATGCCAGGGAACCAAACTTCTCTAGGAATGTCGGCACAATGGAGGCTGGAGACAGCCTGGGCCTGCTGGAAGGAGGGAGGCTGAGAAGCAGGCATCAGGAACAGCCTTAGAATGAGTTTGGAGAACTTTTGGTTTCTTTTGTTTTAATCCTGTTGGAGACAATGATCTTACCAGATGGTATTTTGAACAGCATTGAAGTTTAAAGAATAATATTCTCATGGGGCAGGCTGCTGTGTGTTTCCCAGTCAGACAAGATACTCTGACTCCTTCAGTTAAAAGGGACCCTTAGAAGTAGCCAAATGAGGGGAAACACCTCCTAGAGGCATGTGTTTCCCATTTCTGAGACTCAAGAGAACCAATCTGTGGTAGCAAAATTCTAACTTAACAGTCTTTCTCCCACAGTCCTGCTGTTGTTTGGAGTTCTTAGTTTCAGACCTCAGAATTTGTTCTAGTTACTTCAAGAAGAAAGGGATTTATTAAAGGGTAGAGTCTTTGGGAGTGAGTGACAAAGAAGCAGGCCCTAGGCTGAGTTTCCAGAAACAACTCCTAAAACCCCACCACAGAACCAGGCTGACCAGAGGACGGCTGCCTTTGCCTCAGTCAGGAAGTTGCAGAATCTGGAATATTCCACAAGTGCCATCTGCTCCAAACCACGTTGCCTTTGCCTCGGTTTGGGCTAGAAAGAGAGGATGCCCGTACCCTTTTTGTCTCCCTACATAACTTAATCTTTCATAACTCAAGAGTCGTTGAAAACATTTTTTATGCGTAATCGTATACACGGAGAAACTGGGACATCTCATGAGTGTTATAACTCAATTTTGAATCAAAGTCTCAAGCAACAGGATCTGATCTAAATCCCCTCTGAACCCTAGTAACAAGTAAGGT
This sequence comes from Cheirogaleus medius, assembly GCA_008086735.1. NCBI lineage: Eukaryota > Metazoa > Chordata > Mammalia > Primates > Cheirogaleidae > Cheirogaleus > Cheirogaleus medius. Next base: position 26,448,361 of record VBSM01002217.1, on the reverse strand, counting down.
TGAGGAACCGATGGCCGTTTTCCAGCCTCTGGTGGCCTAGGAGTCTGGAAGTGTCCTGAAGTTCATCTTGAGGGACATCCAATCCACAATATCCACAACAGTCTTTAAAAAGGAAATAATACATCCTCGTGCCAGAGACTGAACTTTCTTCAAATCCTACCTGTCAGAAATGAAGACGAGATTCCTCAATAAGCCTGTAGGGTAGTCAGTGCTGTCACCTGAGGTGCGTGTTGCTCTACACAGCATTTCAGCCGTCTACACAATAGGAGAGCAATATCTTCCTAGAAAGTCTGCATTCAATGTGACAAAATGCCCTTGTCACTCCCATAATCGTATTTAAGGTTCTATTCTCAGCAAAACAAGCATTCTGCTACTGTATGGGCTGGTGTGACTAGAAGCATGGGACTTGCACTAACAAGAATAAGAATAAAAGGCAAATTATAACTGGTCGGAATAACACGAAGCCAGTCTCAGCCCTGCACGCCGGGTGCTATTTCAGAATCTTCAGTGTGTGCCTGCACATGCAAAGTGGAGGAAAGAATTGCAGCTATTATCAAATTTTTTAAAAAATCCAGTAATTATCTGGATGTTTCAGATAAATTTTGAAGTAATTTTGGCCCAAATAATTCTCATAATTGCCACCGTTCTCTTGTACATGTACTTCTAGCCACTGCTAAAAATGCATAGCAATAGAAGTGGTGCTATCGGTGAACTCTGTTTCAATTTCACAGAGAATCTGGGAAAGAAAATACAGGATCAAGAAATTTCCCTTCTTCTAAATCTAACAAAATGCACAACAATAGGTAAGGATAATAATAAAAATAATGATACTACTAATAATAATGCCAGAAGCTTCCAAACCAAGGAAAGGGTATCACCTCACACCATAACAGTTTTAAAACATCATCTACAGACAGAAGATTCTGTAAATGGACTGTAGAAAGGAATAGATGAATCATAAAAGTGCAAGAAAAAAAACAAAGCATGGGCAAATTCATTTTTTTTTTTTACCATAGAGCAAGGGTTGGAAATTTTTTTGCATAAAGGGTTAAATAGTAAATATTTTAGGTTTGTGGGCCATATGGTTACAGTCACAATTCTGCCACCATAGTGCAAATGCAACCATAGACACTATGTAAACAAATGAGTGTGGTTGTGTTACAATAACACTTTATTTGCAAAAACAAATGAAAGCCTAGATTTGGCCCTTAGGCCCTACTTTATAAACTCCTGCTGTAGAGTGTGGAAGGCCTTGTAAACTAAGGCTCAAAATTCAGAAACACACAAGAAAAAATTCATACGTTCAACATAAATTTAAAATTTCTGTAAGGTAAAACAACACATTAGACAGGGCAAAAGATAAATGACAAGCCACAGATTAATCTTTTGCAACTCATTTCACAAGGGGATAAACTCTCAAATACATAAAAGCTTCTAGAAACTCTCTCCTTCACTGTCACTTTTTCCTCCTTCCATTCAGTAGACCAACACGCTCCTTCTTTTCCCATCTTAAAAGACTTATCTTGATCCCATTTCCCTCACCAGCTACTCCCTTCTTTCCACTCTCGTTTGCAGTGAAACTCCACTCATGAAAGAGTTGTCTCCAATATCTTTCCTCTCTTTCTCTATTAAATAAAATCTGGTGGTTTTCGTCCCGCCAGTCTACCAAAACTGCTCTTGTCAAGACCCCCACATTTCTCAAGCCAGTAATCACTTTTAGCCAGTGGTCGATATTACTTTACTTTTCAGCAGCAGTTGATGTGTGAGTCTATTTCCTATAAATTTTGCATGTGACATCTAGGATACCAAACACCAAACTCTTTCAGTCTTTCTCTACCTCTCTGGTCCCTCCATCTCAGGCTACTTTACTTCCTCTTTCCCAACTCCTGGCTTCTCAATATTGACTCACTACGGGACTCAACTTCTTGTCTCTTTCTTTACTCAATTTCTTGATGATCCTATCTATTGTCACAGTTTTAAATGTCATCAAAAGGCAAACAACAACTCCTGAATGTATGTCTCAAGGCTAGACTTCTCTCTTTAACTCCAGATTCATACATATAACTGACATCTCCCCTTGGGATCTAATAAACATCAAAATCTTGACATGTCATCAACTGAGCTCCCAATGCCAACCCCCAAACCTATTCCCATTACTGTTGGGGGCAACCCCATTCTTTCAGTTACTCAGGCCAAAAAACCTAGAGTCAATCCTTACCTCTCTTCCTTCTTTTTCTCACACTCTATACTCTACCATTAAAATATACCCAGAATCTAACCATTTCTCATCCCTTCCCTGCCACCACCCTGGTCACTCCTACCTTAGGGTCTTAATAATAGGCTTTTCTCTGTCTCGGATGCTCTGTCCCAGTTAGTTGCATGGCTCACTCCCTCAACTTCTTCCAATCTTTGCTCAAATGTCACCTTCTCAATAAGGTCACCTAACCACCCAACTCTCCTTCGGCCCCCACTGCCACTTTCAACCTCCCTTCCATCTCAATGACTTTCTCCATAGAACCATCACTTTCTAACAAACCACATCATTTGCATTTTTATTGTTTATTATTTACTTTCTGTTTAATCTATTAACTTAGTACGTATTTTGGTTTTGGACATATCTCAAGTGCTTGGAATAGTGCCTCACACACAGCAGGTCCTCAACATATTTATTAAAGGGATGAATACCATTGATTTAAAAATAATCTACAATCCAGAAAAAGAAAAGTCAAAGAATATTAACAGTTTACAAAAAAGGGTAAAAAATGGCTTGTAAATATATGAAAAGATGTTTAATCTCACTTATAATAAAAGAAATGAAATTTGAAGTACCCTAAAATACTCTTTTTTTTTTTTAACCTATTGGGTGGTCATAATCCAAAATGTGACCACTCTGTTGCTTAGGCTGTGAGAAAATGGATGCTTTTGTTAGTGGGAGTGGGACTTTGTAAATTCCCCATGTAGAGCAATTTGAGAACCATGTATAAGATTTATAATTATCTTTTAAACTCAATCTCACTTCTGAGAAATTTTCCCATGATATATCTGTATATATAAGAAATGATATATTTATAAAGATATTAGTTTAAGTATTATTTAATAGCAAAAGACTGGATGCAACCAAAGTGCCCATTAATAGAAGACTGGTAAAATAAATTATAATACCTCTATACAATGAAATAGTGTCTAACTGTTAAAAATACTTTTAAAATAAAAGATTGAAGATGACTTTTAGCTCTAGAATGGAGAGATGTCCGAGATATAGTACTAAATAACAAAATCAAGGTTCTGAACAGTGTGTATAGTATGTGGCTTTTGTTTATAAGACAAGGAGAAGTATAAGAACATATGTTTATTTTTTATTTTATTTGCATAAAGAAAGTCAGGAAAGATACACAAGACATTAATAGAAAAGATTACCTGGGCAGGAGTCAGGAAATGGGGTAAAGGTTGGCAGGAATAGAGCATGACTTTTTAAGTTGCATCTTTTAAAAAAATATTTCTAGCTTAGAATTATGTATATGCATTACCTAATTTCAAAATTAATTTTTAAGTACATAATGTAAAATCAATGTGAGTAGTATAAACTTTCTAAGAGAAATTTATTCTCAGTTTATTTCAAAAAAATAATACTAAACTCTTGTATCTTTCTTAAGTTCTGTTTAACTTTGATATAATGGATAACATGCTGTCTTCTAGGCTACTATAAAATATAAATGTTGTGTTCTTACCCTAATCTTGGTCCTCTAACACCAAAACTAATTGTGCCATTTCTCCGTCCTGTTTTCTTAATTTAATTTCCACTAAAAATGTTCACATCTCAAGAAGGTGACATTTAGTTTATTGTTATTTACAAAGCTTTCTGTGATCCATGAAGAAAAGAAAGGTTAAAGAGGAGAAGTAAATTAATTTGTATTGCTCCTTACTAACCTTACAGAGATGGCTATTCTTTTGAATTCTTTTGAGACAAACACTTGAAAGAAAATATTGGTATGTGAGATAAATAATGAGCAGTGTTTGTGTTAAAGGAAGCCATTACAATTAAAAATAATTCTAGAAGGAAAACAAAGCATGTAAACTGCTTTATTAAGTTTGCTAAAAGTAAAATGAAAGTTGAAAGGTTAGAATCTGTTTCTAAAAAAGCAAGCAGAACTAAATGTATATCCTGCAATCCATAGTTTTAGTGATAAGCCCGGCATATTGATTTTTTATGTTTGACTTATGACTATCAGTTTTCATCTGGAGAGAGGTTATCTGTTGGACCTCTAAAACCCTAAGAAACTTCAGCTACAAATTATATATATAATGGCATGCCAAGTTTCAGTGTCATTTAATACATTTTTATTGAGCGCCTACTAAGAGCCAAGTACTATTCTAAGTATCAGGATATAATGATAAACAAAGCATACATCCTTGCTTTTAAGAAGCTTACAATTATGAAATGTTAGAAACATCAAACAAAAATAGCACATGGTATCTACCTAAATAGACAGTTACAGCTGTGAAAAGATGTTTAAAAGAAAAGTTTAAGACACTATGGCATCGTACCATAAGGTGAGTTGGAGAAAAACTAATCTAGATTGAGGGATCATAGAGAATGTCCTGTAGATTCACACATAAAAGATAAGCAGGAGTTTGTCAGAAAAGACTCAAGGGAAGGAAGAGTGCTCCAGGCAGAGAAAATAACATGTGCAAGGGACCTAAGCAAGAAGTAGTTTGGCATATCAAGGACCCTCAAATTGTCTTTTTATTTATCTCTGATCTATATAAAATACTTAAATTCTAAATCAAAGTTCTTTAATTTCCTAAAAGAGCCAGAGAGTAAATACTTTAGACATCATGGGCTCTACTGTGTCTGTTGTAACTTCTCAACTTTGCCATTAGCAGGAAAGCAGCAATAGACAATATATAAATGAACAGGCATGGCTATGTTCTAATAAAACTTTATTTACAAAAACAAGCAGCCAAGAGGTGACCCATAGGTTGTAGTTTGCCAATCCCTCTTCTAAATTATATCAGGCCTTTATAAAACTCAGTTATAAACCTCATTTGCATACAGATGTTTATTCTTTTTTTCTACACGTTCAAAGAAACTTCTCTAGTAACGAATTACAGAAATGATCCTTGAAAGTATAGTCCTGTATTCTGTTTATTCTGATCAACATGTATTTATTGGAAATCTATTGTCTTAGTCTGTTTGTGTTGCTATAAAAGAACACCTGAAGCTGGGTAATTTACAAAGAAAAGAGGTTTATTTGGCTCATGGTTCTACAGGCTGTACAAGAGGCATGGCGCCAGCCTCTGCTTCTGGTAAGGGCTTCAGGCTATTTCCACTGATAGCAGAAGGCAAAGGGTATATGCAGAGATCACATGGCGAGAGAGGAAGCAAGAGAGAGAGGGGAGGGAGGTGCCAGGCTCTTTTAAACAACCAGCTCTTGTAGGAACTATAGAGCAAGAACTGACTCATTACCTTGGGAAGGGCACCAAGCCATTCATGAGGGATCTGCCCCCATGACCCAAATACATCCCATTAGGTCTCACCTCTAACACTGGGGATCTAATTTCAACATGAGATTTGAAGAGGTCAAACAAACCAAACTATAGCATCTATTGAGTGCTAGGAATCATACTAGGGATGCAGAAGTAAATAAAACATGCATTGTCCCTTCTCTTATGGAGTCAACATAATAAAAAGTATAGCTATTAAACAAATAGCAATATAATAACTAGATTATATATACATATATATATATACATATCTGAACTATAGCTAAATGCAATTAATGATATAGGGGATTATATAATAGGGGACCTAATCCATCCTGGAGGACCAATAAAATCCTCCATTGAGAAGTGATATTTCAAGAGAAACTAGAAGGATATGCAGATGATGACAGGTAAAGAGCTGAGGGAGAGACTATTTCAGAGAGCAGACACAGCTCAATGAAGGCCCAAATGGGAAAAGTGACCAACATATTTAAGGATCAGAGAGAAGGCCAATGGACAGGAATATAGAGAGTGAAGGAGAAAGTTATGTTAGATGAGACTAGAAGGTAGGTAGGTTCCAAAGTATGTGGGGCCTGATAGTTTAATTTAAAGATTTTGAAAATATTTTGGACTTCATATGATATTTAATCAGGAATTAGTGTAAATGGAAGCTCCATTTAAATTTGAGGCTCTTAGTGGAGATTTTCTGAGTTGGACATATAGCCCTGGATTCCAGGTATGAAACCTGAGCTGGAAATAGAGATTTTAGACTCGTAAGCTGGGGGAGTAGAGAAGTTCGATTGGTCAGTATGCATGGAGTGGAAAGGTTAAGACTGTGGGTTGGGGTGCAGAATGGAGAGTTAACAAAAGAGACGATGGCCAGCTTGGAGAAAGAGGAGGTGAATCAGAGGAGATCAGCAAAGGTGATGATCAAGAGAAGTCAAGTAACTGGTGAAGGTCCCTGTGGTTTGCAACTAGGAGGTCTTACTGATAGCAGGTTCAGCAGCTTGCTTCAGATAGAATCTAGATTGCAGTGGTTTCATGATCAAACATAAGGTGAAGAAGCAGAGGCAATGAAAAGAAACATCTGTTTAAAGAAGCCTTGCTATGAGACTTCCTCTCCCGGGGAAGATGAAGAAACAGGGATTAGATTTACTCTCTTCCCTAAAACAATTAAAACACTAGACAAGAATATATGAAACAACACTCAAAACATTGGACATCAGCAAACAAAGGACAGTGATCTCTTAGATATGGAAAACAAATGAGGGGCCATACAATGGTCCCAGCTTCCTGCCTGAAGAAGTCATCCAGGCTGCAGTAAAGAAGAGAAAAATTGAATTAGTCTGGCAAAGGAGCTGGGGCTGGTAGTGTGGGGTCCAGGGCAGCTAGAGTCTACAAGTATTGTACTGGGTGAGACAGAGAACACTCCGGAGATTTGTAGGGTGTCTCCCTTGAGTATTTAGTTGATTACTGATCAGATCATACATATGAAGAAACCACCTGAGACCAGTAAAAGAACCATACAAAGGATGAGAGTAAACAGTGTCCAGTTCTCACCCAGGGCTGAGAATAGTGCTTGTCTCTACAGCCAGAGAGGAAAACCTCACAACTCAGGGAAGCATCAAGTCTCAGTTAAAAATAACAAAAAGGATTTTGCCTCAAAAATGTGGAAAAACTAAACCTACACTAAAGCCAGCTCTGGTCCTACCTAACAAAACTGAAATGCAAGACCTGAATGGATAAAATTATTTCCAAGTTTTTAACTATCTCAGAACAAAGCTCAAGAATGATTATAGGAATATGAAAATGTTCAACAAATGACAAGGTAAAAGTTATAATGTCTGACATTGTATCAAAAATTACTAGGCATACAAAGAAGAAGGAAAATACAAGCCATAATTCAGAGAAAAGTTAACCCAAAGTGACACAAAAATGACATAAATGTTACTAGTACAAATGTTATTATTAATGTATATTCAAGAATTGAGGGACAAGATTGGGCATGTTGAGATAAGGAAGATATAACAATGATACACACTAAAATTCTAGAGATGAAAGCTACAGTGCAAAATACACTGAATAGGATCGACAGTGAAGAGATATTGCAGAAGAAAAGATAAGTGAACTCTAAAGCATAGCAGTAGAATCTTTTAAAAATAAAACACACAGGGGAAAACAAGGAGCAAAACAGAACCTCAGTTAATTATGGGATAATATACACTCACCATTGGGCTCAGCCATTCTGCTTTTAAGTATTTTCCCAGGAGAAATGAAGGCTTATGTGCATGCAAAGACTCATAAATGAATGTCATTGCAGCTTTAATCATGGATTTTGGGTCGCTGAAACAACCTACAATACATGAGCAGTTGAATAGATTAAAAATTTTGAAGTATATCATATTATAGAATACTGTCCAGCAATAAAAGGGAATACACTATTGGTACTTGCAACAAAATGAGTGGATCCAAAAATAATGATGCTGAATGAAAGAAGGAAGACAAAGAGTACATACTGTGGAATTCCATTTATAACAAGTTCTAGAAAATGCAAACAAATCTACAGAGACAGAAAACAGATCAATGGATCAGGGGGTAAGGAGAGGCAGGGGGAGGAATTACAAATGTACATGAGGAAATTTGAGGAGGTGATATGTATGTTCATTATCTTAGTTGTGCTGATGGTTTCATGGGCACACATATATGTAAGAATATACTGAATTGAATATTTAAAGATTTGTAGCTTTGTATATTTCAATGGTGTCTCAATAAAGTATTAAAAACAAATAAGCACATGAATAAGTAAACTTGACTTTGAAACAAAGGGGAGAAATGGTTCAGCAGCTTGGAGGAAATGCTGGGTTGAATGACAGTTGGTTTTGTTTGTTTTGGGGAGGGATTTTGGTTTGGTTTGGTTTCTTTCATGGAAAAAAATCCAAGCAAATTTATAAGCCGAGGGAGGGTATAGGCAACTCCAGGAAAGATAGGAGACAATTGACGGAACAAAGTCCTGAGAGAGACAGAACATTCAGAGCCTAAGGCCAGGGGATGCAGCTGGGACTGGAGAGAAAGGAGATAGGATGTAAAGATATTATACACACAGGGCTCATCATTCCCTGCTTTTCATTCTCCAAATGCTGAACCCTGAGGATAGGTTCTTATTCTTGGTGGCCAATGACACTACCTTAAGCTAAATTAATCAATGCTCCACAGTGCTCTCCACTCAAGAGTGATGTACCTCCTTAGACATAATTTCTTCCAAATTTGATGATTCCTTCTGAATCCAGGTTTTAATTGCTAGGAATCTGTGATATACTCTAAAAGTAAGATTATTTTATAAAAAGCGGACTGTGCCTTTCCCTCTATCAAGAAAAGGGCTCTGAGTTAGAAGATGTTTTTCCCTTTTACCAAAGTTCCTTTATGTAAGCACCCCTGAGCAATTCTGAGAGCCCTGATATTTGTGTCCCTGGCATGTGTTTGTGCAATATATAAAGAAAAGCAGTCACCAAGTGAAAGGAATGTTGATCTCCAAGATTATAATTTGATCACACAAGCAGGCACATACGTACACACATGCACACAAAGGATTCACAGTATTTGATATTTAATTCAACATTGTTGGAACAGCACAAAACCAAAGTGTCAGTTTAACAGAATTACTTGTCATTGTAGCATTAATATAACGTTCAACTTAACGCTTTAATTTCCCAACATGTCATTTTATTTAGAAAGATTCAGACTTCGAGGAGCATTCATTCCGGGAACTTTAAGATTTCAGTCCACTGCATAAAATCCTGATCCTGTAAGAATTGTTTCTGTATCTTTCATATTCATTCAACAGGTTTAACGCGGTGCATAAATGAATGCTGACCATTTTTTACCTGTTTCATTTTAGTCAAAACCCACATTCTCAATTAACGTTAATTGGGACTGTACAAGGGCTGGCAGATAAGGGAGACATTGCTGCTCATTTAACTACAGTCACGTTGGACCAAATTTTTGTTTTATTGCTTATTACGGGGTCTCTAGATGCTGGAAACGTGGCTCTTTTCCAGCAAACAGGGGAAATGGGTTTACCATGTTTTGCCTCTGGGGAATTTTGAGTCGCCACACTCTCAGGTCGCGACAGAGCGCGGCTCGCTGCTTTTGGGCGAGTACTTGAGCAGGGATGACCTCCTTAGAAAAACCACCTGGGGAAAGGGGCCGAAGTCACGAAAGCCGGTTCTCAGCTCCTCTGGGAGCGGCTTTGGGTGCCTCTAGCTGGGGACTTGGGGCAGCCGCCTCCGATTAGCTTTAAGTGCAGGAAAAGTCTGTGCGCCCATTTGCGTCCATCCGAAAGCGCGCAGTTGTACCCGGCGCGAGTGCCGCGCGGGTC
>VBSM01002217.1:26412622-26438402 GCA_008086735.1 Cheirogaleus medius | reverse complement strand
CGCCCCGACGCGCGCCAGCCCCTCTTGGCGGCTAAATTCCACTTGCTCCTTCTGCTCCACTCCAATTGTTCACCCGCCCTTCTTTCGGGCTGCGAGGTCCTTTTGGATTATGTTTTGATGGATACGGCGGGAGAATGAGGGACCTCTATCCCAAAGCACCTGGCGGTTTCCCTGGGGGTGGCGGTCAGGCGACCCAGAGAAGCGGTGCGCGGGAGGAAGGTTTTCCAGGCAGCGTCTCCGAGTGAGGAGTCCCCCGCGCTCTGCCTCCTCTCTGGATCCTTGGGGTTCAAATTGAGAGTAGCTGGCCCGGGGAGCGATTGTCTTTCCCCCCTTCTTACCGCAGTTGCTACCCCGAGGTAGTCTCTGTTGAGCCCCTAGAGCCAGGCTGGCCAAAGTAACAGAGAAGAAAGTTTTCTTCTACGACAAAGGTTTGGGCAAGAGGGGAGGAAAGCGATCATGTCTTTAACCCAGCAGGAGGAACTTCTAAATACGTTTTTAAAGTGTCTAAACCCACCCTGCGCCTCTCGCCCCGCGACTCTTGGTCCCCGTGACTTGGAAAGAAGTTGCACGAAGTTTGCGGGGTGGAGCAGAGGGGCCGGGCCAGGGCAGATGGTGCCCTGGGCCCGCAAGGTGGAGCTAGCCACGCTCGGGTTCTCTCTGCGGGACTGGGACCGGAAAGTCCTGGCGGGCAAGGGTGGTAGCCAGGGGAGGGGCGCGGGAGGTACCGGAGGGAGGAGCGGGGTATGTGTCTTCTGAATCCTCAAGACCCCTTCATTGCGCCTTCTGTGCCCTCAGATGCTAGGTAGCAAGCGACTGGGGCTGTCCGGACTGACCCTCGCCCTGTCCCTGCTGGTGTGCCTGGGTGCGCTGGCCGAGGCGTACCCCTCCAAGCCGGACAACCCGGGCGAAGATGCGCCTGCGGAAGACATGGCCAGATACTACTCCGCGCTGCGACACTATATCAACCTCATCACCAGGCAGAGGTGGGTGGGCTCCGCGGGACCGACGCTGTAGCGTGGCGCCTGCACACCTGGAGGACCTGGAGCTCTTAGGGGACAGGGATCGGTTCTTTTTCTTCTCTCCATCCTGGGGCAGGACAGTATCAGGCACATAACTCTAGGTACATGTGCAGGGCACAATCTGCACAAACTGAGTACTTTCCCTCGGCAACTACAGTCACAAAGATGTGAGCCTTTGATTCAGGTGCAGCGGGCTCAGAGGCTGGCTACCCCTCCCCTCAGCGTTTTTTTTATTTGCTTGGTTTTTGTTTTTGTTGTTATTGTTAGAGCAGTTGGAGGCCTGTCTAGAAACGTCGATGGGAAAGTGCCAGATGAAAGGGGCAGAAGCACACCAGGGAAATGCTATACGGAGAAGGGCGAGCAGGGTGTCTAGGAAAACCTGAATAACCATCAAAGAAAACCAACAAGGAAACAGCAGGGTTGCTATGGACTTTGCCAGACTTCTCAACCTGCCCAGGGCGAATTAAATGACAGTATGTAGGAAAAGACAAATGGAGCTATATTCTTTTTTTCTGTATAGTTTTTGTTTTGTTTTGTTTTGTTTTTGCAGTTTCGGCCCAATTATATAGAATCAGAAAAACATGAAAATGCCAGAATTAAATAGGATTGTTTTGTGATTCTTTAAAAGCTGATCATTTTAATTAGTAAAAACCAATCATATTTTATACCCTAGTAAACTTCCCAGAAAGTTAATTGCTTCAAATTCTTGCTATGTGATCATATAGATCATAAAACAAAGAGACATTAACTGGTTTTTTTTCTAGAAAATCTTTTGTTATTTAGTTATAATATAACATACAGTAGAACTCATTTTTGCAAAGATGATTGCTATAAAGCTTTACCATGGTATAAAGCTTTGGCATTTCAAAATGTTTTCATAGGTATTATCTCATTCAGTCTTTACCTCAAAGCTTTGAAGTGAATATAATTATGTCCATTTTACAGTTCGTGAAACTAAAGACATTTCATAAAAGGTTCTTTTAGGGGTTATGGAATTGGAGCCCTCCTGTTGGTTTTCCTTGGGTGTTGTCACCACCTTCAACAATCAACAGTGGGTGTTATCTCCAACATCTCTGTTGAGAAAAAATAAGGGAGAAAGGTTTGAGTTTCATGGCAGGAGATTCAGTGCATATGGAAATGAGCTGGTCCCTGAGGATGAAGATGTCTCATCTTCATATAAGTTCCTTCTTAGAAACCATCAGAGGCTTGTAATATGCACCTATCGTCTCCATTTTTCACTCATTGCCTTCCCACTACAAACACCTACTCATAAGCACATGTATATGTTTTTCAAAATTACAGTGTCATTTGTGAATGTTTTAATTTAGCATAAATGGTAATCTGATATCATTCTCTTCCTTTTTCCCACTTACTTCATGCTTTTAAGCTATATTCTTGTTGCTGTATATACCACTGGTTCATTACTTTTGAAAGCTGCATCATCTATTCTACAGTGTGGGTCTACTATATTCTGTGTATACAGCCCCCTAGATCAGTGGTTCTCAACAGGGGGTGATTTTCTTCTCCCCAGGACATCTGGCAATGTCTGGAGACATTTTTGGTTTTCACAATGGGAGGTGGGCATCTAGTGGGTAGAGGCCAGGGAGGCCGCTAAATATTCTGCAATGCCCAGCACAGTCCCCTAACAAAGAACATCTAGCCTAAATATCAGTAGTGCCTAGGTTGAGAAACTCAGCCTTAGTTTTTCTCCATCCTGCTTGCACATTAGAATCACCTGGGGAGCTTTTAAACTACACTGATGCTGGGCTTCCCCCCTAACCAATTAATTCAGACCCTCTGGGGTGGGACCTGGGCTTTATGTGGTTGTTAAAGCTCCCCAGGTGATTCTAATATGCAGCCAGGTTTGAGAGTCTTTGCCCTAGAGATTCAGTCTTTGCAGGTTAAAGCACTATAGAGAAGAAGGGTAATCCAGAATTAATTAGAGAAGGAAGAAGAGTGAACAGTGCTGTCCTGGATATACGGTAGTTCATGACTGTGCAAGTCCTGGTACTGCAGATTTAGGTTCTTTACTGGTAAATTGGAGAGAATAGTTGCCAGTTCTTTTACTCACTAGAGCATGATGATGATAAATAAATTAAGGCTGCCCACAAGTTTTAAGATTAGTAAAAATCAACTGATGGGCAGAATAAATAAGTCAAAGCAGCAGCCTAGAGTCTAATGTCCTAATTCCAGAAAATCTTTGAGAAAATCTTACAAATGATAGAAGTAGGGCAGGGGGGTGTTTTGTTTTTGTTCCCCTTGAGTCTCAGGAAAGGAACAGTAATAGGAAAATCTTTCCAAAACATTTCGATTGAATTGTGCTTGATAGGCAGTTAGAACACACCCTGTGCCTGCTTTGTTGTACCTATTAATCAATCTATGCCAGGCTAATTTTTATTTGTAAACAAAGTGACTGCTGGTGTCCAACATCTTTTCTGAGAAAGGGAAAAATGGCTTTTTAAAAAACAATTTGGCGTAGACTTGCCTGACCTTTTTGGAGTGTCTGGGAACAGGCAGCATATATTACCCTAGCAGGTAAACATAGCCTTACATTCATATATTGTCCCATCCATATCCTGCTATAGGAGAAGAATAAACATTTCCATTGACCAGCCAGTAGCATTCCTTTATACTTCCAGGGGGGCTAAAATCACAGCATCAGGGAAAACGGTTAGCTTTTTGTACCTCAAATAAATAAGGAAAATATAAGATTCAGGATCTGTCGGTAGCTGTAAGAATGGGTGCATTTCAACAGCAATAATTTGCATTTGTATTTCACTTAGTCACTTTCAAAGCATTGTGACTCACATTTCACACTGGATTTTCACAAAGCCTCTGATTTAAGCAGGGGTTATGATTTTATTTTTACCAACGAGAAAACTGAGATTCAAAGACACAGGTGGGTCTTGAATGGTAGTCTGCTGATTTTTTTTTCCCTAGGGTTGTTTCTGAAATATCATCTGGTCTCCTTGTTAAGATTTAAACTGCTGTGTATCATCAGCACTATAGTCAATTAACTAATTATGAAAACATTTTAAGTCATACTTCAACGTTTTTTAATTTCCCCTCGCCTAGTTATAAAACTATATTTGTATATGTATTATTTGTGGTAGCATAAAAAGGCAAAAATTTGACTTAGGAATTTTGGCTGGGTTTGAATAATCTGCTAAGTTATTTATTAAGTATTTGAGCAGAGTTTAAATATGTATACAATTTGAAATCATATTTATGATGTCTCTGGTAATATATGCTTTGTACACCTAGATTGTTGGTTAGCAGATGAACAACTGAAAATAGCTTTTAGGCTTAATATCCCAAACAGAAGACTATCTTCTTTTATCTTAAATGTTTTTATGCCTATTCCAAACTTGCTTTAAAAGACTTTTTTTTTTCCCCAGATACGGAAAACGATCTAGCCCCGAGACACTGATTTCAGACCTCTTGATGAGAGAAAGCACAGAAAATGTTCCCAGAACTAGGTATGACGAGGCTTGTGATGGGGACATTGTTGCAGAGCTCAAGGCGTCTGGGGAGAGAAGTCAGAGAAAGCTCCCTGGTGGGAGGCTTTGGGACAGGGGCTTCTAGACTGGGAGGATTTGGCCAAAAATAGGGCTGGAGAACCAGGCAGGGAAGACCTTTCTTTTCAAGGACTCATTGGCAAATCTCTAGGCTTCTGTGGGATAAAATTTTCTAGCTCAGATTATTTGGGACTCCTTTGAAAATTTTAAATATATAAGTGACTTTTAACTCAGCAATTACTTTATATAGAATTGTTAGAATTAGGGGAGCATAGAATGAGTCCAACTCCAAATTGTAATGACCAACTGTCTCTCTTTGGCTGGGTAATCTTTAGTTTTTATATACTGTGTGGAGTGTCCATATGTCATAGGAAATGTCCCTTATGGTTTTTACTCCAACCTTCTTGGTTTTACATAAAGCTGTAGATACATCAGTTACACCTGAGTACTTTTTGACATATTTTAGTTCAACTGATGTCACATAGTAATTTATTACATTCAATGAATGAATGTTGAATGACATTATTCTTAGAAGCTTACCTGTAGCCTCGGGACTTTCTTGGAGTGTGGGTCTGCTTTGGGAAGAGGTGCCCACCAATACCTGAGTGTTAAACGTTAGACTAGGATTCTCTGGCACCTCTGGGACAAGGAGTGCTGCTGAAGAGAAGCTTGGTCCTTCCCTGTTTTCATAACCCCCTGACTCTTCCGTCATGCTTCCTGCCTCTATCCACAATAAGATCACAGTGCACATGGTCCACCCATGTGGTAGCTTGGCTATCTTAATTAAACGCAGAGCTCTATAATGTCAAGAACCAGGTTTCCCCAGAAGAGGGCACTAGAACGCTTGCTCAGGGAGTGTGACTGGCATGTGACTCTCCATGGAGGTTCTCCCTAGAGAATCAGCGGAGTGACTTGCTGGGCCACGCACTTTCCTCCCACCCTTCCTCAGTTCTCTTGCGAAATGGTGAGCCAGAGCAAAGGGTGCAAGTACAGAGCTGTCAGATTTTTCTCTGAAGGAAACAATGATTTGAACTAGAATAAAACTCCGGTCGTCCCTGGAAGTACCAGCCCAGACTTAAACAGCTATTATAAGGGAAGCAGACAATTCATAAGGATTGTCTGTAATACTAAGCATTAATGCCTTTTTATGTCTCATTCACATGCATATAATGTTTGCCACAGTAAAAAGTTTAAGGTAGGTTATGTCTACTTAGGGTTAGAAACATGACAATCCAGACCTACGCAGAACCTTGCTGCTGGCCTTTGTTTTGTGCCAAAGACACAGCTGGTGCATGAAATAAAGTTAATTGCACCCTGATTGACAGACTCCATCATGTGCAGTTTAGAAGGAGACAAAACTTGACAGCCTTGAAGTTGCCTGTGAATGCTATTTTATTAAAAACAGTTCGTCATAGCCTAATACATAGCGTTTTACTATGTAAAAAGGCTTGCAGGAAAACAAAAGAAGCATATTTAGAGTTTAGTAACAATAAGTTTCTTGTTACAGTGTCATGTGCTTTCTGTAAATTTGATCTTCAGAGAGATTGCAGAGTTCTTCGGCTCCTTTGATATATACAGAGCCTTTAAAATCCTCCCTCTGAGATTTCCCAGAGACTCCCGTTGACAGCAGTGAAAGCTACTCAGCTGGGTCTTTGCACTTTATGTCGCTGTCTCACGTTCTGATATTCCACATGGCCTCCTATTTAGAATGCCCACAGGAGGCTTTTCAACACTTTCTGGTCATCCTTCTGTTCAGAACTGAAATGTCTCACTCTTGCAAGCATCCCAGACAGTCAGGCAGCTTCTATTATAGTACATGCTTTTCTTCTTATGTTTTACAGGCTCGAAGACCCTTCTATGTGGTGATGAGAAATGAAACTTGCTCTCTGGTCTCTTCCTATTTTCAACCCATATTTCATCCTGTAAAGTGAGAGTCTGCCCATCCTGCATGCAGCCATTGTGCCTAATTCTGTAATGTTTTCCTTTGTCATCATTGTATATATGTGCGTTTAAATAAAGTACCATGCATTCAAAAGTGTATCCTCTTCAATGAAAAATCTGCTATTGAAATGGTGAGAATTGTTTTCTGTTATTCATTAAATTACCATCTCCCTCAAGTGGCAAATTCAGGGTTTGTTTCAGGGATATTAAAGCAATGGCAATGAAACATATAAAGATATGATTATTTAGGATAATCAAGACTTATCTGTGTGTGTATGTGGGTATTGTGTGTGTATGTATGTGTGTTTGTGAATCTTATAGAACCATTTGGAGACATTGACCAAGGGAATGCTAATTTGGGAAAATTTTCTAAACTTCCAACCCATTCACATGGAACTCTTGTTAACCTTGTTAACCTATGCTGTCAGCAGAAGGGATCACTGTCTAATGGAAATTTCTGTGAAAAGTCTTTTATCCCTCTGTCTGATATGGGAGCCACTAACCACATATGGCTTTTGAGCCTTTGAATGTGGCTAGTGCAAATAAGGAGCTGAGTTTTATATTTTATTTAATTTTAATGAATTTTACTTTAAATAGCCACATGTCTCTAGTGGCTACTATGTCAGACAGCTGAGGTGTATACATCTATTCAGGTCACTACTCAGTAGGTTGATTACCTTTTTAACATAGGACATGTTAATTAACCTAGGTAAAGTTGTTAAACTTTCCCCTTCTTTAAGTATCTATTTGCATGAGATTAGTTTAAAATTAATGTTATTATAATAGATTCTGGCACGTAACCTCTAAATCAAAGAAAATGAATCGCATCCCACACTGGTACTTTATACCACACTATAAAAAGTATGCACAAATATGTTTATGTGACATCTTAAAGTTGCTTACAAAAAAATCCATGAATAACAATGTACATCATGACTTAGGGAATCTTATATTATCTACAATATTATCTGCATATAAAGAATTCTAACTTTTTTTGAACTGATGAAGTCAGTGTTGCTAAAATATAATTTCCTTTAATGAAATTAAGATAAAATTGTTCTGTGATTTCTCTAAAATTCTTATTTTTTTCTTTGATCTTTCAACTAAAAACTGATATGCAAAGTGTTTTTAAAATCTTAAAAGGTTGAATAAGTCACAATTTATTATCATACAACATCAAAGTTCTTTATTAATCTAATGTATTTAGGAACTTTGTTAAAGTTACAATATGCAAAGAAAGTTGACTCAAAGATCCACCTGGCAGCATATATATGCTATTACATATGCTAAATATTCATCATTACATATATACTCATGCACCACTTAACCAATGTTTCGGTCAACCATGGACCACACATACAACAGTGGTCCCATAAGATTATAATACCGTATTCTTACTGTATGTTTTCCATGTTTAGATACAAAAATGCTTACCATTGTGTTAAAGTTGCCTACAGTATTCAGTACAGTAACATGCTGTACAGGTTTGTAGCCTAGAAAGGCTTGTACACTCTGTGATGTTCACACAGCAACAAAATCGCCTAATGATACATTTCTCAGAATGTAGCCCATCGATGAATGACTGTAGAACTCTTGCTTATATGGAGTAAAGCAAATAGGAATAATACATATGAACCATTGAGAGATAATCCAGGAATTTGAATTTTAAACAAAAATTTTAACCTTTTATCCCATCAAATCTAAATACAAAACAGCCCACATTTCCCTTATACTGTTCCCAAGCCTTGATCCTTCTCTTTCTTCACCTCATCTTACCAGAAAGAGGACTGAACCATCACATTGTGTGAGCACCAGGTCCTGATTCCATGACTTTCAAGTTCTGACCTTCAAATTCACTAAACTAAACAGGGATGATAAGTCTTGCCTAACTTTCCATGTATGTCTAATACTGGAATCAAAATTCAAGTGAAGATAATTTTACAAGTAAGTAATGGAAGGGAGGGAGGTAGGGATGAAGTTTTAGATGATCCTATGTTGAATTATAAATACCTAATAAACTAGAATTAAATTTAATAAATATGATGATGGTAAACTTAAAAAAACTGCCAAACTGCATTCCAAGGGATTCCCTGTAGTAATTTCTCAAACATTTTCAGCCTGCTGACCATCCTCGGGGTAGATTTAAAGGCACGGGATTACCCAACTGTCATTGCAATAAATAAATAAATAACAATAGTAATGATAATTCTC
Source organism: Cheirogaleus medius (assembly GCA_008086735.1). NCBI lineage: Eukaryota > Metazoa > Chordata > Mammalia > Primates > Cheirogaleidae > Cheirogaleus > Cheirogaleus medius. Next base: position 26,429,713 of record VBSM01002217.1, on the reverse strand, counting down.
ACTAGAACAATTCAACCTTCATTAATGAGATGCCTATGAGCAGCATAATTATTATCAAGTAAATCTATCAGCATTTATTAAGTTCTTCTCTGACCATCTATCTATTCAATGATCTATGAGGTATAAATGGTGCATACGTTTTTTGCTGGGGTCATTGAGATTTTATTTTGATCCTTATAATGCCCATGACACAGTCAAGCAGATAATTACTTCCTCAATTTTCACAGATGAGGAAACTGAGGCCCACAGAAAGTAAGTGACCTATCCCACTTCATTCAAGTTAGTGGGACTAGATAGTAGCTCCTCTACTTGCAAACTTGGCCCTACCTGTGGATGTCTTCCGGAATAAGTGAGTCAAGACTAGGTTGTATATGATCTAGTTAAGAACATGACTCTGACACACTTAACACAAATTAGTGAATAACAAAGTGCTAAACTAATTGTGTATTTAGAGGTATTTAGAAAGCAGATGAGTGTGGGCAGAACTATTATAGTTGGAAAGAGCTTAATAGGGAATGAGAATGTTGAACTGGGATCCAGGAGGTTTGGGGGGGTAACTAGCTGGCTAACCACAGGTGGATTAAACACAACTTATTCAGGGAATATTCAGGGGTCTACCTGACAGGAACAGAGGTAGAGAGGCCAGAGGTTGGAATGCTGAAGTAGGTCCAAATATGGCTAACCTCATTCATTCATTCATTCACTTAACATTTTTTGATCTTCTAATTTGTGTTGAACATTGTACTAAGCATTGGGGATACCAAGATTAATAATAGTTTCTCAGGGATTGTACCATCTAACAAGGAGTCAAATAATTACAGGGCACTGTCCTAAGTGTTAGAGGTCTGAGATGTAGTTAGGTGCCAGAACCTTCCCACACACCATGCTTTTCTTTGCAGTTTCCTGACAAGGGAGCTATACATTTAGGAATCAATTGCCAAAGGGAGAACAGACAGCCAGGCAGACAAGCATCCAATGAGGCCAAATGCAGGGCTGCCCTGGTGAGCTGGGTCAGGGTGTCTGGCTGCGGCTGAGCCTCTGGAATACTCCTGCTTCCAACCAGACCAAATCTCAGCATCCTGGTGGACAGTGACAGGAAAAGGGAGGTGTCTGAGGCAGACTCCCAAACCCATTTACCCAAACAGCCACATCAACAAAAAGGGCCAGCCTGCTACATCTAGCAGCAAATGGAAGAAGAGAAGGACCGCTCATGAGTGCATGTCACCTTTCAACAGTGTCCCTGCCCATTAGTGCAATGTGGCCTAATGACTCAGTCAGAATAGTGGCTCTCCTCCCATGCAGAGGGGGACAGGAAAGGAGAAGAGAGCAAGGGGCCAGAGCCTTTGTGTGCCAAGGCTAAAACTTGGACATTCTATAGACCCTTCAAATTCAATATGTTCAAAATTAGTATTCCTTATTTCAGGGGCAGAGATATCTCCACCCTCCCTAACAAGAGGTGGGCATGTGGTTTTATGGGAGCAGTTGAGGGTACCCATGCTAGGATGGGGAGAGTGCAGAGGCAGGCCAGACTTCCTGGGGTAGCCAACTGATGCTTCAGTGGAGGTTTGAAGGATGGGCAGCAATGGCCAGATGAAGAAAGCCACATAGGAGGTAGAGGACATGCAGATATGAGACAGTGATACATATTTTGATTACTTTTTAATTATTAACCATTCCCATACTTTGAATTTGAGCATGTGCTGGCCTGGATAACTGGGTTATTATTCTCAGGGGAAAATCCCATTTGGGATACAATCAGGTCCCATCCCCATCCCCAACTCTCTTCTCCCAGGCATTCCTTTTTTTTTTTAACCCAATCCCACCTGCTCTTCCTACAGACTTGGCTCCAGGGCCATACTGGGGCCCCTTTACTACTAATATTTTTCATTTAACCAAATCAGGATTAAACTTCTCAGGCTGAGATCTCTTAACCATGGTCTTACGGACAAATTGCCAAGTTCAGAGAGTAAATGTTATAGGGTTGGTTCTACTCCCCAATTCAGGAGGAGTCTAACTATTTCTTTTGCAATATTTTAGCTGCTTTAATACCTTCCAGCCTCTTTCCCCTGTCTACACAAGTGTCAGGACACAGGAGCGGATATAAAGAAAAAGAAAACTCGGCACGGGCTTGGCATTTCCACACCATGGTGCCATGGTGCCATGCCTTAGGTGAAATACAGATGGCCGATGCACTTGCCCCAAACTATACTTGTGTGCAGTTTCTACGTGCACTACTGATGACAGGAAATAATATGATGGCAGTTGATTATCCCCCTTCTTTCTTTCTAATGCACAAATATTAAGCTTATATGGTTACTTATTACTACATGTACAATAGAAAACGATTTTTTCCTCCTCCATGCAGAACATTGGAATCAGTTACAATGTCATCAGAATGAAACAGATATCTTTTTTATCACCATAAAAGAAAACAGCCTTTTGAATGAGGTGTTTCAGTGGGATATTCTTTTATTATGGTTTTGGGTAGGAGGATTATGATATTGTCACAACGAAATTATTGCCCTTTTTTCTGCCTATTAGAAAAATTAGCACAGTGTGAAATCACACAGAATCTTTTTCTCTCTTTAAAATCTGAATGGAATAACATATAATTAATCTTATGTGTCATTCGGGCTCATTTTTTAAAGTGCTAAGTAATAGCTATCAATTTAAAGTCGTTCTAGTGCTGCAGTGTTGAGATGCTTTGCAATTATGGGAACAGGATGATGTGTGTGATGACACTGTCCTTATTGCCTGACACATAGTAGGTGTTTAGTGAAAGCCAGCTCAGTCTGGAGTTGATTATGAAGACTGGGAGTGGTCCCAGGGGAGCCAGAGCAAATGCAACGTTTGGTGAACAACCTCACAAAGGTTCTTTGGGATTCTTTCAGGAGGTGGAGGTGCCATTTATGCAGAGTCTTGACAAAAATACAGGAGTTTATTTAACCATGGCTTCCTGGAACACATGGTTCTTTCCATCCTCTCAGAAATTTGATTTACCTTGGATTATCTTTAATATCAAGCTTATAAAAATTTTTTTTTCAATCTCGAATATTATAGTACTAAAATTCTCCAAAATGCTTTTTGGGTCCCTGATAATTTTTCCCTGGCTTTCAGTTTAATGATGATTTTGGAGTTATCACCAATTGTTACCACTTACATTCCACACTAATGTACTGATTCTGTTTTGGAGGTGTAGCTTACAACCATTTATGTCCTTAGGCAAATTATTTTGAAATTTAAACTTGTAAAAAGTTTGAGTGTTTTTTGAAAACTTTTTTATTTATAAGACATGGTTTCCTTTGATTCCCAGTCTATTCCTAATTTCAGAATTCTTTGTTTTTCCAGAAAGTAATTGAATTTGAAACTTGATTTGTTCAGTGTATTTATTTGAAATTTGACTTCAGTCATTAATTTGGCTGCTGTACTATGGTATTATGAAGCAATTTATAATGAAATGAGAGCCTTTGAATAGAATATAAAAATCATGCTTTACCCTTTCTTCTCACTAAGTAGCACCTTCCTATTGGGGAATTATCTATGAGAAAGAATAGCATCATTCAAATAAATTTTTGATTAAAGGTTGCTTGGAATAATTTGAATTTTATTTATTCTAATACCTGCATTTTTTTCTTTCACTATCAAGTCTTTTTAAACTAGAGCAACCTACTAAATTAACTGGTCTGTGAAATTTGATGCAAGAATAAGCAATGTTGGCAGGACATATTTAATACAGTCATTTTTTCTAACAGATTGGCTTCTTGACCAAGTTAAAATGGAACCAGCTGACCTCTAATGGGCTTCTAGAGTCCCAGGGATGTTATCAATTCCTGAAACATTCATTGAATAGTCTCTGTGTGACAGGCACTGCGCCAGGTTCCAGGGGTGATATAAAAATGAGTGAGACAGTTTTCCTGCTCTTAAAAACCTAACCATTTATGAAAAAGATAGACACATGCCTAAGTGACTATAATACAAGGCAGATCATGATCAATGTTTAAAGAGAAGCATAAAGTAAGTGCTATAGGAGAACAAGGGAGGCTGAAATCATCTCCATTAGTGTCTGTGAGGAGTGGGAAGTGTCACTTGAATTGGTCCTTGGTGGATGACAGTTGTTCAGTATGCTGCTCTTTTGTGGATGTCGAGGTCATTATTAACTACATCATGTTCCTAGAAAAAAATGGTGTGCAGGTGCATAAGCAACCTCCAACTGGGATTCTGAAGTCACTGTCTGGGGAAGTGGCCATCCCTCTCAGAGTGAGCATCTACTGTCTGAGTAGATATGTATGGGATGTGGGATGAGAGAGGAAGAGCAGTGGAGGGGACAGGATGGCATCTGATACTCTCTTGCTGCTCAGACCTCCACCTTGAAAATGAGGGGCACATTTTGGACAACAATGTGAGAATAGTAACTACTAAAAGCTAGAAGTATCATGTTTTTGAAAGATGTGATATTCTAGTAATGGGATATGCTGCTTTGGAGGTCTAAGTGATAAAACATAACAGAGAAGAGATGCTTCTCTTCTCTCCCCCGAACAGATCACAGAACTTCTTCACACCTGGGGACTCAGGTGACTGTCAGAGATCAAGTGTTATGCCCAGAAGTGCAACAGGAGAGACTCTCCTGCTTGGCAGAGTAGGATTCTTATAAAAGATTCCAGCAGTTATGGTTGAGGTGGGCAATTCAGTTTCTGAGTTTTGGCTTGGTGGGGTGACCAACAATTCTGGTTTTTCCAGGACTGCTCTCGGTTTAGCACTGAAAGTCCTACATCCCGGGAGATTCCTCAATCCCCAGCAAACCTGGACCGTTGGTCACCCCACTTGGGAAACAAACTGCCATTTATGATCTTGTTTGAAGGGAAAACATGATCTGAGTGTCAAGCTACTCACCAGCGAGCATCTCAACCAGCAGCCAGCATTTGCATGCCTGAATATAAATTTTCAACTGCATGCTATTTTCCTAAGTGACCTTATGGTATACCATTCCCTTTAGATAATTGTAAAAAGTAATTTAAAAATATTCCCATGATGGAGAAACTTCAGCTGTGAAGACATTAAGAATGTCTTATAATTTCTAGACCAGCTACTTTCATATTCTAACATTACAGATACATTGCTTCTGTGAATGCATAAATATTTAATTTCATGGATAATTAACTCTTTATAAGAAAAAAATGATTTCAACTTGGAATCCTAAATAGCTATTTGCCTTCTGAAGTTAAAAGTAAGTTTTTCGGGTTTTGTTTTACCATAAGAAATAGAGTATGAGGAGCTAACATTTTTTGAGAAACTAGTTTAAACTGGCCCTTTATTTACTTTAATTCTTTTAATCCTCAAACTGTGAGAAGCAGGTATTCTGGCCACGTTTTACAGATCAGGAAACTGAGGTGCAGAGAGGTAGAGTGAAACAAGACAACACAGCTGGTGAGTGGTGAAGCTGCTCATGTTCTTTGGCTTATGCCTTTTTAGCTACAGGGTTTAAAATCATTGTGTTATATCATGCACTGTGGTCATGAAGGAGAAGCAGTATGGAGAACTGTTAAGATGTAGACTTCGGTGTCAAAAAGATCTGGGATCTTTTTCATCATGTACCACCTTCCTTATCCTCACAAATGCATTCCACCTAGACGTCTAGTGTGTTGAATACTAGATATGGTTATACTAACTTTAAAAAAAATGTTATTTACCTATTTCTTTCTTCTATTTACCTTTGACCTTTATGAGCCACTGAGCTCCAGTTGTATCTCTTGTAATAAAATATACCTATTTTTAAATGTAAAAAGTTTCTAACTAGCAAATTTAATCTATTGACATTGATTATGATTGCTGAATGTGTCTGTAAATCTATTTCTGCCATCTTATTTTGTTCTTCATTTTTACTTCTTTGTGTTCTTTTTCTTTACTTAATTTTCTTTTCTTTTCTTTTCTTTTTTGCCTTCTGTTGAAGAAATAAAGTTTCCTTATTCCTCTTGTCTCCTCTACCAGTTTGGATACTACATTTTCTATCTTTCTCCCAAACAAAATAAAGACATTAGAATGTGTTAAACTCCAACAAGCCTCCCCAGACATTTTGTTTGCCTTCCCAAGCTAGATGTTATTGTTTCTGGCTTTTTAATAGTCAATGTTTATTTATATTTACCCATGTTTACCCTTTTGTTGTTGTTGTTCACTATTGCATCTTTCTATGTATTCCTTCTTTCTGGGTTCAAATTCCTTCTTCCTATCTTACATCTTCCAGTAGTTTGTTTAGATAGTGTCTTGAAATGGTAAACTCTTTCAGTCCTTTTTTTTTTTTTTAATGTCTTTATTTCACCCTGACTCTTGAATGACACTGTGGCTGGATACAGTGTTCTCCATCTCTCATTATTTTCTCTCAAGCCTCTGAGCTAGTGTTCCATTGACTCTCAGCCTCCATTGCTGATCTTGAGAAGTGTATAGTCTTTCAAATTGGTTGTTTATCTTCTTTATCTTTCCACCATGGTTATTTTCTATCTTTTTTTCCTATGGTTGACTTTAAGAATTTGTCTTTATCATGGTGGTCTGAAATTTTATGATGATGTGTTGGATGTGGGAATTCTTTTTTATTTATCCTTGCAAGAATTTATTTTGCTTTTAAATCTAAGGATTTATGCCTTTTATCTATTCACAGCCATTGTCTCTTTGAATGTTGCCTCCCTTACTTTCTACATTCCTTTGTTCTTGAAATTCTGTTGAATAAACCTTCTCATTCTATGTTCCAAATCTTTAATGTCTGTCCTATTTCCCATCTATTTATTTATCTGTGTGGTATTCTGAATAATTTATTCAAATCTCTCTTCTAGTTTCTAACTTTCTCTTCAGCAGGTCCTTGAAGCTCCACTATCCCAGTGTGTTGGGTCTTCTTCCTCTCACTCATCTTTTGTGTTCCATTCCCCTATGGAAACATATAACCTGGGGGAGTGTTTCTTCAGAGCAGTTTTCTGCTTATATTTGCCAAGTGTGCCAGGGGAATTACCAACCATCTTATATGAATTTCTTGGCTTGTTGATTCCTGGATTATAAGAATAGTATAAATCTAACTCTCAAACCCACATGATATACAGCCTAGGGTTTTAGTTCCCTAAAGAGATCTACTCTCCCCCCCATTCATAGCCTAGACATAGGCAGACAAGCTAATTCAGTGAGCATAGTTTTTCTCGAATCCATCCTTTCATAATTTGTTAGATCTGCAATAAACAATTATTGGAGGGTCCTGTATTTATGCTTGAATCTCATTTCTAACTCCCCACTTCACTTGGGCTGAAGGCCTAGTCTATCATGTTCATGTAAGCATTAAAACCTAAGCTCCTGTGTTACTTGAACTTTCTCCTACTGCTATCTTAAAGAGGATGAAGCATGAGCACAATTCTTAGATCTCGGTTTTAGTTCCATTTTAATTTCTGGTACTTAGACAATTCTTTTTAATGAGCTCTGCTTTGCATTTTTAAATTATATATTTTATTCAGCCTTTCTAGTTTGTTTGCATCATTTTAGTACTTAAGTTTTACTCAACTGGATCTCACAGATGCTGATTCTCCACTCATTGCTGTCCTGTGTGTGCACAAAATGAGTCATCCTTTATGTCTCCTGCAAGTGTGAGAGAGTTATATTAATATATTCAGACTAGTGTATCAGGAAGACTGCCATTAAAGAGAAAGGAAGATGCACATAAATTTACACCACAAATAGTTATGGTAACCACAGAATAGTGAGATAATCAGCTCCTACCAAAGAAGTGTAGGATAGAGGAAAGAACAGATACTTTGGAATTATATTCTTGCTCCATTTCTTACTATCTGGATGACCTTGGGAAACTCACAATCTCTCTCCCTTAGTTTTAGCTTCTGAAAAAAAAATGAATAGTATTACCAGCCTTGCACAATTGATATAATTAAATGACAGAATGCATAAAATACTTGGAAAAATACCTGGCACACAGGGAGTATTCAATAAATGGTCATTCCGTTCCTCCACCAAGACACAGCAAATAGGTATGTATGTTGTCATTGCCATTAATTAGAGATGGTTTTACAAAAAGGGATTTCAGCAGCTAATTTAGTTACCTAATCAGCTTGACCTTTAGAAATCTGGAGTCCTTAAGGATCCAATTGGAAAAAATGTCAATAAAGATGCAGAACTGACTTGTGTCTCACCCATAGCACTTAGCACATTCATGAGCTGCAGCCTCTGAGTCTCAGAATATGGGATCTTTCTAACAAAGTTGGCTATTACTGTCTTTTGAAGATCCAAATGAGATCTTTGATTTAAATTACTGTTGCTTCTGATCTTATCAAGGAGAAATGACTTCTGTATAACTGTGAGCTCATGCATAACTGTAGGACATTTCCCTTTGATGTAGCCTTCATTCTCCCACATCTCAGCCCTTAATGGGTGTGAGGGGAGACAGTAAGTGGAAAAGACAGCTACTTCCCTAACCATCACTTCATAATGTCAAAATCTATGTCCGTATTCCACAAGGATCAAGAGTTAGAAGGAACTTTAAAAATCACTAACTTGTTGGGAATTGTCAAATTTTAATCCTGGTATCAGTGGCTGGAAGACTTGATTGGAAGTTTTTCATAACAAAATGATGAGTGTTAATTACATCCTAAAGAAGTACAATGCAGTTGCTTGAAAGCAGCAGTCCCTAACCTTTTTGGCACCAGGGACCAGTTTCATAGAAGACAATTTTTCCATGGACTGGGGGTGGTGGGATGGTTTCAGGATGATTCAAGCACATTACGTTTATTGTGCAGTCAAACCTCTCTGCTAATGATAATCTGTATTTGTAGCTGCTCCCCAGTGCTAGTATCACTGCCTCAGCTCCACCTCAGATCATCAGGCATTAGATTCTGTGAGGCCCATCAGGCAATGAGTTCTTGGCATGACCTTTGCACCATCTCCAGCTACAAGTTCCTCCAGCCACAGAGTTTTGACAAAATTGCTGTTTTAAGTAACATTGAGTTTTGTGTGTGCATGTCATTGGTTCCTCCAATTACCTTGCAAAGTGAACCATCACTCCGGTCTTCACACTTAGGAGGTGAGGAGGCCAAGGGCAGCAAAGTTAAGTGCTTGCCCATGAACAGGGGCTCAGATTCAATCCTTTTGACTCCTAGTCTGATGCTCTACATGATTAATGCTTCACAGGTACAACAGCGAAATAACATGAATGGGGTAAGGGGTGGGCAGGTGGGAAAGACCCTTTCTCTCCAAAATATCTTCCTAATTAACCCGTTCCATATTCCAACACATATGGTCCTACAAAAATGCAGATTAATATACACCTGAGGATGGGTGTAAAGGGCAGTTTTTTCACCATTGTTGAATACTAATAGCTTGCTATGAAATAGTTTATGAGCCCTTTTCCCAAGACAGCCAGCTGAGAGCAGACTTCAGTAAATATACGTGGAGAAAGATAAAGTAGGACACAGGTCCTTCCTAGGGAGGGATCTTGCCTGGGGAGTGTGAGTGCTTACAGCATAGCCACAGAGAATAAGCATGAGGCCTTGACTGGACTGGGTGAGGGTAGGGTGGAACTGGAGAAGAGAAGATTGAAGAAGGGGAGTTAGGAGGACTCCAGAGACAAACGAGACCTGTAGCGTCCATGGTTACTGCTAGCTCTGGCCTGGGCATGGGTTACTGACCTCTCTGAGCCCCAGATTCTTCATAGTAATTCTTGCCCCTCCTAAAGCTCCAGCAAGCTGATGATCTGAAAGTCTTATGTAAATATTAAAGCACCGTACAAATGATAGCCATTGTTACTATTGATGTTATTGTTATTACAAACCACGGGAATCATTTTACAGTATGTTTTATGATTTATTGTAAAATATCCTTATAAACTATAAACTTTTTTTCATATCCTATATGTAAAAAAAAAGCCAAGAGAATAAGACAAAATGCTAATTCATTGACTAAATAAGGTTTTCTTTTTTTAAAAAAAATTGAATACATTTTTCTCATTTATTTGAATCATATGTTGGGGTTTTGGTAAAAACATAATTCTGCAGCCATTGTTCCCTGCCATTTGGCATATGAATCTGGTGACATATTTGGAAAAACTGAAATGTTACCTGCATGTGACATGAGAGTTTTTTGTGAAAGGTCAAATACCAAAGCTGAGCAATGCACCCAGAAACCGTCGAGTTCTCAGCCCATGGGCAAGCTGAGTGGCATGAGGTGGCTGCCCAGATTCCCCCTCACACGCATGGGACTCATTTCCTCAGGTACTCACAGTGTTGACTCTTAGCTGAGCCACTTGCCCGGAACTGCCCTCAGCTGAGGAGAGCTGGTTCATGAAAGGTACAAGCCTCCTCTGTGGGGGTAGCTGCCACCCAAGTCACCCCAGTGCAGAGGTATAAAGACCCAGCTCCCTTGCTCTAACTTGGGACAACTCTGAAGGGCCATACCAGCTCCAGAACTTGAAATAGGACACAGGGGCCTTTTCTGTGGTTAGATAGTAGCTCAGTTTTTCTCCCTGTCCAATCACAAGAGCACTCCCCAGCGAACTTCCTGGCCTCAAATCTTCATCCCGGAGGCTGTTTATTGGGGAATCCAGCCGGACACTCCCACTCTGCTGAGGCTGATGGAAGCACAGGAGGGCAGGGGAGCCGGGCTGATTATTCTGGGTGAGGCAGAGAAGCTGGAAAGGCAGCTGCTCTCTGTGGCCCTTCAAGAGGCTTGCTTGTATAAGGAGAGGGTTATTTGTACTTGTTCATTCAGCATGTAGCTGATTAAAAATTAATATAAGCAATGGAATTGGGAGTGCCTTTTGGGCCAACAATGTTGATTCAATAGGGAGGATGTTTGCTAAAGATCTTATTTTAGGGATCGATGTCTTTCGATTGACTGATCCTTACAAGGGTTTTTTTGCAGCATAGGCAACTGCATGACTGGCGATGTAGTAAAACTCCTGTTTTTCACATCTACCAATTGCAGAGTGTTACCTCTCTCTTGAAGTCAATAAAATACTGATTACAAACTCCACTGAGATCTTTGCAAGCTGATTCTAAAATCTTTTTGAAAAAGAACAAGCACTTGCTCTACCAAACACAAAAACAATAAAACTATGGGGATGGGGGCTGTAAAACTGAATAAAAGAAGAGTGTCTGTGGTATTTATGCAGGAAAAGACCAATTAAGCCATGATACAGAACAGAGCCCGAAGCAAGCTCATTCATGGATATATGGGAATTTGTTATATGACCCATTTCATAGCAGCAGGAAAAAGATGAACCCTTCATGGAATGGTTTTATGTCAATTGAGAAGATAAAGTTAAGTTCCTGCCTCAGAAAAACAAACAAACAATAAAACAAAGTCTAGGCATTAGTTGGACAACAGTTTCTAGGAAGCTCCAGATGGTAAATATTTTCAGCTTTGGGGGCCAGTTTCTGGCAAGTGCTCAACTCTGCTGTTGTAGGGCAAAGGCAGTCATCAACGACACATAAACAAGGAGGTGTAGCTGTGTTCCAATAAAACTTTTTTTGCAAAAACAGGCAGCTTGCTGATCACTGGATGAAAAAGCTATCAGCATTTAAAAAACAAAGTATAATAGACAAATATAGGGAAATCCGTTATAACATCAGTGTGAGGAAGTCCTCATGAGGCACGAATTAAAGGAATTTATTAAAAATATCCAGTTTGGGCAAGAGTATATTGGGAAAGGTTTTAAAATATATTCCTTCTGGGCATTAATTTCATTACAAGGAACTTATCCTATAGAATAGATTGCATCCATACACATTGACATAGCTTTATCTCCATAAACACGTATGCAGAAAAAGTTGAAAATAAGCTACATGTCCATTAACGGAGGATTAATGAATGTATGGTACATCTATACTATGTCTAGCAGTCAATAGGAAAAGGTAGTTCTACTAATACACGTACTGATTTAGAAAGATATCCTTGATATATTGTTTTTTAAGAAAAGCGATTATCTTATGAAGTATATAGTAATATCTTATTTTTGTTATACATGATGTATATTGTATATATATGTAGAAACAATTCTAGAAAGATAGACATCAAATTGGTTACTTCTAAGAGTAGAGTGGGGGTGGCGTGAGAACTGGGCTTCCCACAGGATACTGTATACCCTTCTATATTGTTTGAATGCATTACGGTGAGCACACACTAGCTAAATATAAGAAAGGTCTTCTGAGAGGCTGTTCTCAGAATTCTGAGAAACGCAGCATGGAATCAGGGGACTCTGTGGCCAATTCTCTAGAGACAGAGATGAGAGGAGGGAGGGTGGCTGTGGAAGCAGCCACACTCTGTGCAGTGCTCAAGGCCGTGTCATGGACCTCTGGAGGTGGAAGAGGGGAGGCAGGCACCCACAGGGGGAGGTTATCTCTTAGATGGGAGACAATGAGGATGAAATGGGAAGAGCACACCGTGGACTATCAGTGTAATCCTTGTCACTGCATGGCTTCCCGCCCTGGGACAGAGCTCTTGGCCTTCAGGCTACTGAGAAGATCCATGGTCAGGGTTAAATAATATCAGAGATGTGTCGCTCAGGTATAACTGTCCCACTTAGGGCTGATGCTCAGTGCAGTTTCTCATTCAAACAAACAGCGATCCAATTAAAAAGTCTTGAGAAATACCAGAGGCTGGTATTTACTGTGGCTGTCTAGAAAGTGATGGCTTAAGAGTTTTACCAAAAGAGACTTCCCAGAAAGCCTCTTTCATCATCTTATCTTCTTCTCTCATTCGTGGCAGCTGCAAAAATCTCATCTCCTCTGTCTCATTCATGTATTCCACTCACAGACACGTGGTTCTCACATTTTCTTTGTGTTTTCCCAAACAATTTGGCTTACACGTGACACCTATGCACAGGCCGTGGAGACATGTAATCTGTCTTTAGCTAAGTCTGCTTTTCTTATAAGAATCATATTCCCATGGAATGTGGCAAATAAAGAAAAATGTTGAAATTTTCAAGTGGCTTCATGACTAGGATCCTGTTTGTGCCCCTAGTTTTATTTCTTCTGCCCTCATCCTATTCACAATTTCCCCAAGCTCACCATGCCGGTCTCTCTATTTTGAATACCACTCCTCCTTCATCTGATTAACTCCCATTCAATTGACAAGTCATGGCTCTTTTGGTATCTCTTCCAGGAAGTCTTCTTTGATGCTCCTAGGACAGGTTAGGTGACCCTTTTCTTGTCTGTAGTACCTTCCTGGCACCTCTGTTGACATCAGTCACAATGCATTGTAATTGCCTCTTGTGCCTGCATGTCACTGCAGTGGAGGGTGAGATCCATGAAGATCAGGACTGTATCTATCTTGTCCACCATTGCATCCCCAGCAACTGGAACAAGGCCTGGCACCTAGAAGACAGTTGACAAGTATTTGTTGAGTGCTTCAAGACAGAGACTCCTAGCTTGAGTAGCTCAGGCAATCTCTCAAGGCCCTTATTTATGCACAAGAATATTCTCATATATCTTCCTTTTGAGCTCCAAATTCAGTCATGATTCAGAGCCAAGGTCAGAAATTATTTTCACAGTGGGAGCCCTCTAGTTTAGCCTCTGTGAGAAACTGAAAATATACTGGATGTCTAGCGATAGAAAAATGATTGGATAAAATATGGAGTATTCATGTATTTTGGAATATCCTATACTTCCTAAAGAAAAGTAGGTAGAACTACACGTACTGACCTGGAGGGATATCCATGATACATTAAGTTAAAAAGGCAGATAGCGAAGCAATCTTGGTATGTGTTGGGATATGACCTCATTTTTGTAACAACGACAACAACGAAAGTGGAAGAAATGAAAAAAAACATACAAGAGTAAATATATTTTTATATGTGTGAATAAACATAGATTGGTGTGAATGGATTTCTGTCACACTGTTAAACTTGGTTACCTATGAAAAGTGGGATTGGAGAGGAGGAAATGATAAACTTTATGTATTTTTGTAACATTTGATGTGTAAAATTAATATGTATTTTTAATTCAATAATAAAATCCTGTGGAAAGTACACTGAGATCACCATTTTCAAAATACTGTATGTCTGTGCTTCATAAATTTTAGTGTGAGTAAAGATTACTTGGAGGTTTGTTAAAACCCATATTGCTGGGCCCTACCCTCAGCATTTCTGATTCAGCAGGTCTAGTATAGGGCCCAAGATTGTGCATTTTTAACAAGTTTCAGGACATGCTGATGCTGCTGGTCCACAGACCTGACTTTGAGTAGCACTGCTGAATATCCAACTTTCCTGAAGAAAGATGCTATGGTTTGCATGTGTCCACCCAAAAGTGTGTGTTGGAAACCTACTCCCCAATGCAACAGTGTTGGGAGGAGGGGCCTACTGGGAGGTATTTAGATCATAAGGGCTCCACCCTCATGAATGGAATGGACTAATGCTGATTATAAAAGGGCTTGAGGCTGCACATTGGAGCTCTTGCTTTCTTGCCATATGATGCCTTCCACCAAGTTATGACACAGCAAGAAGGCCCTCACTAGATGCGGCCCCTCTATCTTAGATTTCCCAACCTGCAGAATTAAGAGCTAAATAAACTTGTATTGTTTATAAATTACCCAATGTGAAGAGTTCTATTATGGCAGCACAAAATGGACTATGACACAAGAGATGTCAGGGAGACGTTCAAGGGCACCTAGCAAGGACTGAGACTAGAGCAGTTTTCAAGGGCGGTGCTTGAGTACCGTTAGTGATGGGGAAATGTACTCATTCTGCTAAATGGTGCTCACCAGCTTCTTAGAAGCTGCATGGCGACTCTGGGAGCAGAAGTTGTTCTCCATGTTGCTCAAGGTCACCGTGAGTATAGGGCTGCTGTTGGTTATCGATGTTCCACGCCCTCTCATATCCTTCATTCCACATGCTCATGATAAGCATTTGCTTCCCTTCTGGCTGCTTGAAAAGAGGCTTTACCTTCACTGAAGTTGGAAACACTGCAGGTGTACTGGAAGACAGCGGCATGCCTGGGTCCATGTGGCCTGAGGGACATCAGCCATGGGGTGAAGGGCCTGTTAGAGCTGCCATGTGGTGGGAGTAAACAGTGTCACAGCCAATCAGCTTTTATTTTCATAGATGACATTTTTAGTGGAGCAGATGACAAAGCAATTAAAGTAAAAGTCCTAGAGTAGAGGTTGGAGTTACTAGGAGTTTCAGGAAGGAACCCCAGAGTTCAGCCAGACCACTAGGAATTCATTGAAGGTACCATGGTCTCTCACCATCCCTAGGTGGCTGAATAGCCATACAGGCAAGTGGTTCCAACTACAGGTTTTGTCATTAAATAAACTTGATTTTGAATCCTAGCTCTGCCACTGCCTAGGTACGTGACCCTGAGCAAAGTTTCCGAGCTTCCATTTTCCCACCTGTAAAAAGGAGATAGAAATACCTGCCACAGAGGATTCCCATTGGCATTAAAGGCAGTGACGTCACAGGTAAAGACCTTAGTATTTTTTGTAATCATCATCATCATTATTATAGCATTTCATTGATTACAAAATGCACATTATAACATCTCTGAAATTAGGAAGCATCTTACAATTGCTGCTGGACAGGAAGCTGCTGTGATGTAATTATCATGGTCTTTGCACCAAAACTTGCAAAATGTGCATCAACTACATGTAAGAAAATCCCAGAAACAATAGTGGTAGAGTTCTCATTTAAGAAACATAGCATCACTAATATTCTTGGTGGCCTAGTCTTGAAGATGATAGTTTGGTGAAAAACATGGACACTGATGACAATGAGTTACAAAGTAGTTGAGCAGAGTTAAATTTTCAGTGAGCAAAGACGTTTTAAGAATACTGTGATTGTATCATCCAAGGCCCAGTAGGAATAAGATAAAACACACAAATTGAGGAACTGACAAGAGTTGTAGGAAGGGTTTAGGACAACCAGAAAAGGATAGTGGAGTACCAATGGGCCAGAACAGCAGGGAACAGTTACCACCACTTCCCTTGAGAGGACAAAGAGAGGGAGTGGTTATTAGACCTGCAGGCAGGTAACTGCATGGAGGGAGTGGCTGGCAGGAGCTATAGCCTTTGATAGAGGGAAGGGGCCTGGAAGGGACCTGGAAGGGAGGGAGCTGGGGGAATAAACACCCCACCTTTACAGACTTTCTACCCTCTGATCTCCCTCTGTTGTTCCCCATTAGATGACCTCACAAGAAGAACCCAAGGGGTGGGGGCCCTTTCATAAAATCCACACAGTCAGCCTCCTGGAGCACAGAGCAGGATTGAAAGCCATAGAGGGTGAATTAAAGGCCAAGCAGTGGATACTTACACACTAACCAATTTATTGCTTGTATTTTTCTTTTTATGAATACATTAGAGTAATATATGATTCAAAAATCCTTCTAAATGCATCTAAAACATCTTTCAGTAGATATAAAATAAAATTCTAAATGATAGAAAGCAAAGTTCTGTTTAGCTGTTGGATTTCCAAAGCCTGGTAAAGTTTGCAAAATCCTGTCTCACATCACACTCTCAAATCAATTGCAGGTAACTCAGATCTAAATGTGAAAGGTAAACCAATACAGCTTTCAGAAGCTAACATTGAGGCTGGGCGGGACTGGGTTGGGTGAGCCTGCCCTCAAGCTCAAATTAAAAAGCTTCTGTCAGATGCTTTTTCTGCATCTATTGAGAGGATCATATGGTCTTTGTTTTTGCTTCTATTTATGTGGTGAATTACATTTATAGATTTAAGTATGTTGAACCAACTCTGCATCTCTGGAATGAAGCCCACTTGGTCATGATGGATTATTTTTTTTGATAAGCACCTGAATTCAGTTTACTAGTATTTTGTTGAGAATTTTCGCATCTATATTCACCAAGGATATCAGTCTATAGTTTTCTTTTTCTGTTGCATCATTTCCTGGTTTTGGCATGGGGTGATGTTGGCCTCATAAAACGTGTTTGGGAGGATTCTTTACTTCTCAATGTTGTGGAATAATTTCTGCAGGACAGGCACCAGTTCTTCTTTGTAGGTCTGGTAAAATTTGGATGTGAAACCATCTGGTCTGGGACTTTTCTTTTTAGGAAGGTTTCTTATTGCTGCTTCATTTTCAGTACTTGATATTGGTCTGTTCAGGAATTCTGTTT
>VBSM01002217.1:26390275-26412522 GCA_008086735.1 Cheirogaleus medius | reverse complement strand
CACTTTCAAGTTTGTGTGCAGAGAGGTTTTTATAGTATTCATAGATGATATTTTGTACTCCCATGGCATCAGTTGTAATTTCTCCTTCTTCATTCCTGATGGAGCTTATTAGAGTCCTTTCTGCTTTGCTTCTCGTTAATCTAGCAAGGGGTGTGTCAATTTTGTTTATTTTTTCCACTAATCAACTTTTTGTTTTATTAATCTTCCATATAGTTTTTTTGTTATCGATTTCATTTAGTTCTGCTCTGATCTTTGCCATTTCTTTTCTTCTACTGGGTTTGGGGTTGGTTTGCTCATCCTTTTCCAGTTCTTTGAGATGATTCCTTCAATTGTTTATTTGTGATCTTTCTGTCTTTTGGATGAAGGCATTTATGGATATAAATTTTCCTCTCAGGACCAATTTAGCAGTGCCCCACAAATTTTGACAACTTGTGTCTCCTTATCATTTAGTTCAAAGAGTCCTTTGATTTCCATCTTGATTTCCTCCTTAACGCAATGATGGTTCAGCAGAAGGTTGTTTAGTTTCCATGACTTTGTGTAGAGATGAGAGTTTCTGTTGGAGTTCATTTCCAATTTTCTTCCTCTGTGGTCTGAGAAGATGCATGGTATAACCTCTATTTTTTTTTGAGACATGCTTTGTGGCCTGGGATATGATCAATCTTAGAGAATGTCCCATGACCTGATGAGAAAAATGTATATTCAGTGGTTTTGGGGTAGAATGCTCTGTAAATGTCAGCCAGGCCCATCTGTTGTAGACTTCTGTTTAAGTCCATTGTTTCTTTGTTTATTTTCTGTTTGAAAGATCTGTCCTGTGCTGTCAGAGTGTTGTTGAAGTCTCTGGCTATTACTGTGTTGCCATTTATCCTTTCGTTTAGATCAAGTTGGACTTGCTTTATGAATCTGAGTGCACCTGAGTTAGGTGCATAAATATTTAGAATTGTTATGTCTTCATGTTGAATTGAACCCTTCACCATTATATAGTGACCATCTTTGTCTTTTATTCCTTTTGTTGATTTGAAGACTAAGTTATCTGAAATCAGAACTGCCATACCAGCTTTCTTTTGGCATCTGTTTGCTTGAAATATTGTTTTCCATCCCCTCACCTTGAGTCTGAATGCATCCTTGTGGGTTAGACATGTTTCCTGAAGACAGCAGATACTTGGCTTGTGTATATTTGTCCATTTGGCCAGCCTATGTCTCTTTAGTGGGCAGTTCAAGCCATTCACATTTATTGAGAGAACTGATAAGCGGGGGCAGATTGCTGTTCATCCCGTTGAGTTCAACTTTGTTGCCTTGCTTTTTCCCTCAAGCCATTGTGGTGTCTGGCCTTTGACATTCAGCTTTTGGATGATTTTTACACTGATGAGTGTTTACTGTGCTGATCTGTGTATAACACTGTTTTGAGTACTTCCTGGAGGGTAGGTCTTATCTTGATGAATTCCCTCAGTCTTTGCTTGTCTGAGAAGGTCTTTATTTTTCCTTCGTATATGAAACTTAGTTTTGTAGGGTACAAGATTCTAGGCTGGCCATTATTCTGTTTGAGAAAAGTGAGAATGGAGCCCCAGTCTCTTCTTGCTTGTAAGATTTGACAGAGACATCTCTTAACATCTGGAGCCAAAAAAAAGAAAAAGAAAAAAATGAAACTATTCTCTGAGTTTTTGCATACTGGCTCTGTGTTGTGGCACTCCTTCAACACTTAGCCAGACCATTGGCAATTCTGCCTTAGCCTTCACTTCCTGCTTGCAGGGAACCTAAAGTCAGCCCGAAGTGAAAGCTTAGGGTCTTCTTAGGTCCTCTCTGAGTGTGTGTCCAGCCCTGGGAGCAAACAGACAACCTACGGAATGGGAGAAAATATTCTCATGCTACACATCCAATAAAGGGCTGATAACTAGAATCTATTTAGAACTCAGGAAATCAGCAGAAAAAATCAAACAACCCTATCAAAAAATGAGCAAAAAGAAGATAGAATAATGGCCAACAAACATGAAAAAATGCTCAACATTTCTAATCATCAGGGAAATCCAAATCAAAACCACAATGAAATATCTCTTATTTCCAGTGAGAATGGCCTTTATCAAAAAGTCCCAAAATGACAAATGTTGGCGTGGATGTGGAGAGATAGGAACATGAGATAGGAACACTCATACACTTCTGGTGGGACTGCAAACTAGTGCAACCTCTTTGGAAATCAATACAGAGATACTTCAAAGAGATACAAGTAGATCTACCATTTGATCCAGCAATCCCATTACTGGGGATCTACCCAAAAGGACAAAAGACATTCTATAAAAAAGACATCTGCACTTGCATGTTTATAGCAGCACAATTCATAATCACAAAGATGTGGAAACAACCCAAGTGCCCATCAATACATGAGTGGATCAATAAAATGTGGTATATATACCATAGAGTACTATTCAGCTTTAAGAAACAATGGTGATATAGCACCTCTTGTATTTTCCTGGATAGAGCTGGAACCCATTCTACTAAGTGAAGTATCCCAAGAATGGAAAATTAAGCAACACATGTATTCACCATCAAATTGGTTTTAACTGATCCATACCTAAGTGCACATATAAGAATAACATTCATTAGGCGTCGGGCAGATGGGAGGGGGAGGAGGGGATGGGTATATACATACATAGTGAGTGCAACGCGCACCATCTGAGGGATGCACACGTTTGAAGCTCTGACACGGGGGAGGAAGGGGGGGAAAGGGCAACATACATAACCTAAACATTTGTACCCCCACAATATGCTGAAATAAAAAAATAAAAGCTTCTGCACAGCCAAGGAAACTATCATTAGAGTGAATGGACAATCTACAGAATGAGATAAAATGTTTGCATGATGCGCATCCAATAAAGGGCTGATAACTAGAATCTATATAGAACTCAGGAAAAGCAGCAAGAAAAAAGCAACCAATTAAAAAGTGGTCAAAGGACATGAACAGAGACTTTTCAAAAGAAGATAGACTAATGTAACAAACATATGAAAAAATGCTCAACATCTCTAATCATCAGGGAAATGTAAATCAAAACCACAATGAGATATTACTTAACTCCAGTGAGAATGGCTCTTATCAAAAAGTCCCAAAACAACAAATATTGGCGTGGATGTGAAGAAATAGGAACACTCATACACTGTTGGTGGGACTTCAAACTTATATAATCTCTATGGAAAGCAGTACAGAGATACCTCAAAAAACTAAAAAGTAGAACTATCATTTGATCCAGCAAACCCACTAATGGGTATCTATCTAAAATAAAAAATAAAAAAGACATTCTATGAAAAAGACATCTGCACTCGAATGTTTATAGCAGCGCAATTCACAATTGCAAAGATATGGAAACAACCCAAGTGCCCATCAGTACATGAGTGGATTAATAAAATGTGGTATATGTATACCATGGACTTCTACTCAGCCACAAAAAAAACCACTGGTGATCTAGTACCTCTGGTATTTTCCTGGATAGAGCTGGAGCCCATTCTTCTAAGTGAGGTACCACAAGAATGGAAAAACAAGCACCATATGTACTCACCATTAAATTGGTACTAATCAAACAACACTTATGTGCACATATGTGAAGTAACATTCAACGGGTGTCAGGCAGGTTGGGGGGAGGAGGAAATGAGTAAATTCACACCTAATGGGTATGGTGCATGCTGTCTGGGGGATAGGCACGCTTGTAGCTCTGACTTGCACAGTGCAAAGGCAATTTATGTAACCAAAGCATTTGTACACACATAATATTGTGAAATAAAAAAAAAGAATGGCTACATGAAAAAAATGAGAGTGAGAGACATTCTGGGCTTTAAGGACTTTATAATTGGGTAGCAGGTATTAATGATGATGATGATGAGGAGGAGGGTAATGATAATAACAATTAGCCCTTATTGACTGATCCTTATTATACCTTGTTAGACCTTTATGGATTTTAGCCCACTTAGTCATCACAAAAACCCTATTAGGTGGGGCCCTAGAATTAATTATTCTAATTTTTTACATGAGATACTGAACATCAGGATAAGGCATCTAAGCTTTATTCAGTGTCTTCTCAATGGGTCAGTTAAGCTGAGGCAAACTTGTTCAGCCTATGCCCAATGATTAAAAATTCAGATGTATTATAGCTCATATCAATAAGATAATACAGCACCCAACTTTATGAAATCCAGTTGAGTTTTTCAGCTCTGAAGTGTTTGAAGGGTACTCCTTCAAATGGCAAGTGGCGATCATCTCATTATCCTTACTATATGTTCTTAAAACTTTTCTATAGTTCAAAGCCAGTGGATCTGATGCTTCCTTCAGGCTCAAGGAATCCTTTGGTGCCACAGGAGGTCTGGGGCGCAATATTGACTGATATGCCTTCATAGTCCGTGTTGGGTAGAGTAGCTGCTATCCAGTGTAACCTGTATATTGTTAGACTTCAAATTCCCTGAAGGTAGGATCCATGTTTGTCTGGTTTTCCACTGTCATCCTAATACCTGACCATTTCTGATAAACAATGAGTATTCAATAAATGTTTGTTGTCATGTGCATTCAAGGTGTCTTCTCATGCTCCACAGATTGGACCCTAAAAATGTCAGTGTCCACACTTTTCATTCTGGTACAATTAGTAAGTGCTGAAGAATATTAAGCAAAAAAAAAAAAACCCAAAAAACCAGAAGCTCGCATTGCAAAATATTTTCTTAATTTTGAGTAATCAAAGATTTCTTTAACAGGACACAAAAAGCAATAACAGCAAATGAAAATGTTAATAAACTAAACTTCATTAAAATTAAGAATTTTGGTTTATCAAAAAGGACTATGAAGAGAGTGAAAACGAAAGCCTCATAGTGAGAAAAGTTACATGCAACACATATAACTTATGACAACTGAAGAATGACAAGGTTCATAAATTTGAAGAGCAGAGCTTTATTTCTCATGAAGGGCTGCAGCCTGAGGGGTGGCCATCCTGACAGACTGGGAAGAAACAGCCTTGGACAGAAGCCAAGAGGATGTACTTTGAGGGAAAGACAACAGAACTAGGAGTTTCTGCTGAGCTGGGTGGCCAAATATACATATTTAACAAGCTATAGGAAGAGTCATGAATATTTATAAAAGGAGAAACATGCACATGCATGAGTCAGTTTCATGCCCCTTTGTAAGTTGCATGTACAAAGAATGTGGCATTAGCATGATCTGAGGGTGGAGTTTTTGGCCCTCTGATGTCAAAAGGTGAAACAGAAGACACAAAACCCCTCACTCCACATTCTCCATAGAATGGTCAGAACAATTCCATGATCAGTGGCCTCTTATCAGGAAGGAATGTTGGTCAGTTATTGTACCAAAACCACAAAAAAGGAGGAGCAGCATTAGATGGTTGATTGAAATCAGCAGTGGAGCAAGTCTGTCCAAAAGCTGGTTCTGTTTAACTCTTAGTGGAAAAAGCCTAATTCATTAATGAGGGAGGGGGTGTAATGAGGTATGTCTGACCTGTCACCCAATCATTGCCAGGATTTCAGTTTTAGGGTTTCTCTAGGGTCAGCTTGGCAAAGAGGGGTTTTTTCAGTCAGTTAGGGGTCTTAGGATTTTATTTTTATTTCTTTCTTATATCCAGAATTGAAGAATCCTATAAAATGATGGATCAGGCAAATAACTCAATAGAAAAAATGGGCAAGAGACTCTAACAAGTGGCTAATAAAATTATTATATGGTATTCAATCTCCTTAATTATCCAGAAAATGCAAATTCAACTCAGAACAAAATACCAGAACAACCCCAACAGAATTCCTAAAATTAAAAAGATGAAAAAGACCAAGTATTAGCAAGAATGTGAGCCCCTATTGGTAAAGTATAAGGTGCTATGACCACTTTGGAAAACTGTTGCATCACATAGTAATGTTGAATACAAACATACAATACGATCCAACAATTCCATTTCTAGATATATACCCAACAGAAAAGTGTGCACATGTACTCAAAATACATAAATGGAATTGTTCATAGCAGAAGAACTCATAATGCCTTCAAACTGAAAATAAGCTTAAAGTCCACCAATAGAATAACACTGTTCAGGAATTAAATGAATTATCTACAGCCTGACATAGCCACATGGGTGTATAGATTTGTATTCAAAATCAGGCAAAATTAGACTGTGGTGCAGAAGTCAGGGTAGTGGTTATCTTTGGTGAGATAAAACAGGGACATGATTGGAAGGAGGCCGAAGTGGGTTCATGCTGTACCGGGACATCCTACGTGTTGACTGGGGTGGAAGTTACATGGGTGTGCTCCCTTGGATTAATTGATTGAGCTGCACAGTTACTATTTGCACATTTTTTTTCTGTTTGCAGATCATTAAGTTAATAAAAAGTTTAAAAACAAAAAGCTTTATAAAAGCTTTGTAAGAAATAGTTATAAAAGAACATGAGGTAAAACCTGATTTGGGAAAGAGCAAGTCTAGGATTGATGTAAATGACTGAGATTCTATTTTAACCCCCTGAAGCACTGACTATAATAGATCATCATGTGTTGCTTTCCAACCCAAATCTGGAAAATCGTGTCCTAAAAAGAAATTGTTATAGACTTTAAATTTCACCCTATCATTCCTGCCCATTTCCAACCAGGCTGAAATTAAAGCTCCATTTAAAAGTGAATTCATTTAATATAACTTAAATTGACTGGCTTATCTGTCGAAGCCAGAGCTACATTTCACAGCCCTTCGCATACCGGGAAGTGCATACATAACACTTTGTTCTTTGCTGTTCCCAAGGTCTAAAAAGCCTGCACAGGAACAAAACAAATCCATAATACAATTTATGGGAATGGATAATATAAAATCAATGGACCAAAATTATGTATTTTAATAATTTTTAAATAGCGTTCTATACTTAATAGCATAATTTGAGGAACGCAATAAAGTGACAAAATCTATTAACAGACCTGTTAGTCCAATGCAATCTTCCTTTCTTTAGGACACCTAACACATCTCAGCAGAATTTAATAGTCACAGCAGTGTGAAAGGCAAAGATTCCAAAACTCTGGCTGCCAACCAGAGTCATATCAAGATTCAACACAGCCAGAGCTTCATGTATTGATAAGAATTTTCTCTTCTGTTTATACCTACCCGGATGGAACATTTACTCCACCCAGCACACTCAAACAAACCAGCCAGTAAAATAAATGAAGATATTGTACACAACTTGGCTCTAACCACATGGACACTGGAGACTGTGACATTTGATCCTGCGATCATTGAATATTGCAGACCATTCTCTGGGTCAACAACCACCTCTGAGTGCCCATTTGTATCTGACACCAGTCTGGATGCTGCAGTTACAAAGAAGAATGAGACCCAGTCTCTGCCTTGAGAGTTCATGGTCACTGGTTTATTCTAGAGAACTTAGACATTACATATAAGCAAATTGAATAAAGCTAAACTCCTCTCCATTCTACCACCTAGACAGAATGTCTTGATAAATACTCTTCCAGTTACAAACACACACACACAGATTTTTCATTTTTAAGTCCCAACTTGCTCATACTCTACATGCCATTGTATGACCTACTTTTTTTCATTAGTATTTTATAAACATCTTTCTACTTTCCCAGAAGCTGCATGTGTCTGTCTTGTTCATTCCTGAATCCCCATCTCCTGGAAGGAATTCCACCAGTCAATTGCCATTCTCTCCAATCTCTTTTTGTTGTTGTTGTTCTTTGTTTGCTTTGTTTTTTGTTTTGTTTACAGATGTTTCAAAAACTAAATGGCAAAGCATGAACATTTTACTTCTGTTGGGAGTAAAATGAAGGAAACTTCACAGTTTCTTCAGAAAGGACAATAGAAATTGTCCTAACATATTTTAATAATGGATCTTAATATTACATATAAAATATATTTTCCTAAATGCTTTTTTTAAATTAAAAAAAAATGGTTTGTCCGCCTTCATCTGCTCCAAGAGGCCTATGGCATGGCTGAGACCACAAGCACTGGAGGCAGAGATGCTGGGTCACCTTCTGGAGTCACCCTCACCAGCTCTGGGATCCTCCTTCCTACATCTTTAAAAAGGACTACAAATGGGGCCTGCTTCATAGGGCCATGGTAGCATTAATTGAGCTAATGCTTGCAAAAGACCTAACAGTGCCTGATGTAGATAAGTACTCAATTCCTTCCAGATGATTTTCCCTTAGCTCTTGCCACCACTACCTAAGAAACTAAAATTCCTAGAGCGATGTCTGCACCAAAGCTGATTTTATACAAAAGAGGTTTGCTCTAAAAAGCATTTTCTTTTGAGTTATCTTTGTACTTCAAAATTGTTATCAGTGGAACGTATAATAGGAGCAGTAGGCTCTTGGTATTCTCTGATTTATCACTTGGCATTCAGTCAGCTTGGTAGGACTTCCAGGGGCCATGCCAATCAGTCACTTGTGAATGGGATCCCCAACAGCAAGGAGGATCTGCTGGGCTGAGTGGCCCAGCTGGAGAGGGCACTTAGCTGACCACTGGGCTTCTGCACCTGAACCTGCCGGGCTGCCTTATGCTCGTCATTGCACATATAGTGACTACTATGAAATGTTAAAAATGTTGTTTTTTTGTAAAAAAAAAAAAAAAAAAAAAGATGTATATATATATATATATCAACTATGTGAAAGAATACGCTTATATGCTCCTTATTTCATTATTAGTAAAATTTCATTTGTCTCTTTGTCCATTCCTGCCAATAAAACTGAGCACAACTGTCTTGTTCTGCTTATAATGCTAACTAATAAAATTTCCGAGCCTGGCCTTAAAAATGCAAGCCTTCATAATTAATAAAAGAAGCCTCAGGAAGAAATGAAAGAGATGTCCCCTTCTCCCTTTCTACAGAGGGAAAGTGAACTTTTTCCCATAAAATTAGTTCCAATAATCTAATTTGATAAAATATTAAATTAAGAAGAGTGAGGAGAATAACAATCTTGCTTTAGTGTGTGAATAAGTTGTCAACTTATTTTCTTCCTTCTAATAGGATGAATTACTACAAATTAGTAATTTGTACTAATCGGACAAAAATCTATTCTATTAGTAAAACCCCTATGGAAGTAACTTAGAGATTTCTCAAAGAGCTAAAAAAAGAAATACCATCTGATCCAGCAATCCCACTACTATGCATCTACCCAAAGGAAAAAAAGACATTCTGTAATAAAGACATCTGCATTTGAATGTTTATAGCAGCACAATTCACAGTTGCAAAGATGTGGAACCAACCAAAGTGCCCATCATTCCATGAGTGGATTAACCACGGAGTACTATTCAGCCACGGAAAACAATGGTGATCTAGCACCTCTTGTATTATCCTGGATAAAGCTGGAGCCCATCCTTCGAAGTGAGGTATCACAAGGATGGAAAAACAAGCACCACATATACTCACCATCAGATTTGTACTAACTGATCAACACTAAGGTGCCCACGTGGAAGTAATATTCACTGGGTGCTGGTCAGGTGGGAATGGGTGGTGGGGGTGGGTAAACTCACAACTAATGGATGTGATATGCACTGTGTGGGAGAAAGGCAAACTTGTAGCCCTGGCTTGGGAGAGCTAAAGGCATTCTATGTAACCAAAATGTTTGTACTGCCACAATATTCTGAAATAAAAACAAAAATCTTCCCTTGAAAAATAATATGAACAAAGGGGTTTTGTAGGAGCCCTAAGACTAGAAACTGTTGCCATGGCCTGTGAAAATAATTCTCCTCTGCCCCCAAGATCTCTTCCTTTTTCAGCTCTGTACTGTGCCCTAGGAGGCTGATCCCCACAGAATGCATTGTCCAGGCCCCCCAAAACTGTTTCCATGGGCCTTGTTGGCTTTGACCAATGGGAGGGCTAGGACTTGGGTGAAGCAAGCAAATCACCCACGGCAAAATTTAAGGAGGCCCCACCCTCAGATGCAACCCTGTACTCTATGAGCCTGATAGTGAGCACCTTGTTTGCCTCATCCAGGAGATAGGGACGGAGTATTCATGTATTTATTCCCACTCCCTCCCTACTTTGCTTTTTATTTATTCTTTTTATTTTTAATTATTATGAGTGCATACTAGTTGTATATCTTCATAGGGTACATGTGATATTTTCATATAGGCATACAATGTGAATTAAACAAATCAGGGTAACTGGAGTATGCCTGACCTCAGGCATTTAGCGTTTTTTTTTTTTTTTTGAGGTCATCTTTTTTTTTCCAGCATATTATGGGGGTACAAATATTATGGTTACATATATTGCCCGTGCCTCCCCTACCCCCTCGACACAGAGCCTCAAGCATGACCATCCCCCAAACGTTGCATAACTCACTCATTATGTTTGTATATACCCATCCCCTCCTCCCCCCTCCCACCCGCCTGACACCTAACATCTCTTTGTGTTAGGAACACTCCAATTCCACTCTTTTAGTTATTTTCAAATATATCATAACTTATTATTGATTATAGTCACTTTGTTGTACTATCAAATACTGTTCATTCTATCTAACTATACAACTATATTCTTGTACCCATTAACCATCCCCACTTTATCCTCCACTCTCCCCTCCAGCCCTGGACATAAAAATGGTTTTCCACTGTCATTGGTCTCTGGGTACTCGAGCTTCCCTTGGCGGCTCCCTTAACCCTACTTACACCTTTATAAGTTTATTCTTCATAAGTTATTCATTTATTAAAGTCTCTTGAACCATCTGAGTTGGGAGTTGTTTCCTATAAGGACTGATAATCTTTTTAAAAAATCTTTTTTGAAAAAGGTAATTCTGATTATTGATCTTACCTGATAATTTGTTGTTCTGGTAATTATGTGATAAATAGCTCAGTGTACTTAACTAGTATAAATAATTAAAATATTACTCTGTCATGTCAGAAAAGGAATGGAAAAGACCTTAAAGTCCATGCATCTGTGTTATTTCTTATTTTAAAAATTTGAGAGTTTTGTCTCATTTACATAAACACATGAAAGTGAAAATTTCAGTGAAAGTTGGAAAGTGTGGATGGAGGAGGTGTTTAGAAAGCATGTCAATCATGCCTGTACAAAAATTGTCATAGTAGTAAATTTGGGTTTTCTTAAGAGTCTCTGGTTCTACCTTTCATAGGTTCTACCTTTCATAGACTCTATGATAAAGGCATAGAGAGTCATCCTGACTCCAATAAATTCAAGTGCATGTCTTCAGTTAATGCTGTGCAAAGCATATTTGGGAAGATGCATTATGTTGCTGCGTAGAAGCTCCTATGTGTGACACGGTAATTCCTTTACTGACACGATTCCTTTCCCTAAGAATTGTGAACCATCCATTGCTTTACCCTCGGGGAGCTGTTTAACAAGTCTTGACTATAAACCAGCAAAGCACTGCGAAATCCAGTTTGCCCAGGTTTTGAAAAGTCACAGATTTAGTTTCTTCGGACTGAAAGGGGCAGGCGGAGTTGGTAAAGAAGCCATGGCTATAGTTCTGGGGTTGGCATCTCTGCCCTGCAGGCTTGTTGGTCTGTGCTCGAGAGGCTATTGTGTCACTGCTTCATCTGGTGTTTGCCAACCAAGGGACAGGCTGTGATGTAGCTTTGAAGTCATCATTTATCTATCAGAGCATAGTATTGACCTGTTCGGACAATGTGTTAGATGAAGAGGCTTTCAGAGGCCACCATTCCCATGCTTCTCAGTTCTGTTTTGATAGCAAAATAATTGCAATTTTCCAGTGTGATGTTCTGTAAGCGGCAGAGACATTGATGTCTTGATTTACACATGTAGAGAACTGAACTAGCTATTGATATGAAAATGTTAATTAGTGTTATAACTGCTCTTTTAATTTGCATATTCTGCTAATTAACTTTCTTCTCAGGAGAGATCAGATTCAGAAAATAGGAGCAAGAGAACTATGGAACCTCAGAGATTAAAAAGATTTTAAAGGTTTCGCCCCCCAACTGCCTTTGTGATACTGAATCTCCTCAACCTTATCCCCACTTGGGGGTCTTTCTACTTCCATCTACACAGCTCTAGTCATTTCACTGGTGTGGAGGGTGAACGATAGCTACTAATAGCCAACCATTTGCTGGGTATTAAGTGCTAGTCATTTTATATTCTCTTCTTTATTCTCCAGGATCACCGTAGAAGGGAGGTATTGTTATTCCCACTTTACAAATGTTATAGCTGAGATTCAGAGAGTTTAAGAAACTCCATTTTAAAAACAAGCATGTAGACTTCCAGTTCCAGCTCCAAGGTATAAAAGCTTGGAAGTCACCACTCCCATTCTAACAATAAGAAAAATCTGGGCAAACTGAAAATCAATCACTTTCCTTGTACTCATCAGAGAACTAAGGATAGAGGGCAAACCACCACCCCAAAATCTGGAGATACAGAAAATACAGCTAAGATCTGCTTACCTGGAGCAAAAGCTGCTGGAGCCGTAAACTGGCAAGAACACATAATTGATAATTTTGACAAATCACTGGAAGCTAACAGTGGACAAGTTAGAGGATAAGAAATTGTTGGAGCCACAGTTTTAGTGGGGACCCCTACTCTTTTACGGGCTTTTCCTCCAGGAACCCAACCAGGTTTTCAAGGTAAAGTGCAGAGAAAGATTCCCTTGTGGGTCTATTTATGGAAGGAAAAACATAATCATTGTAAAATATACCCAAAGCATTCTCCATAACACACTACAGGGGAAGACACTTTGTCTGAGCCTTATCCCAAGTAGAGAAAGGGCTTTCCTCCCACTCCAGCTCTTTCTAGCCTTCTTGTCTTGCCTAAAGGTGGTGGGAGGACCACCAGTCAATAAGGATCTGGGAGTCAAGGAAATCGATGGAGGATGTTGCAGCCAGGGAGGGGAGTAGGAGGCAGGGAGAAACACTTATGAAAGATACTGCCCACAAACTCAGGCCTGTTTAAAAGAGTGAGAGTTAATCTGAAGATTATAGATTATTTCCTCTTGTCCATAATTTACTACCACACCAACAGGGTTCTGGCATAATAGTGGATTGCAGCTGAAAATGCTACAAGACAAAGACTCTCTCTGAGGAGGATATTTAGGGAAGTCTAAAGTCAACAGAAGAGATAAAAGCAAGGAATTAGAGGAATTGGAAATCTCTGGTGCCTATAGATTTAGAAAACATTAAACACAGCTCAATTTCTAATCAGATTAACATAAATTCTCACACTAAGGGCCTCTTTATCTCAGTTTCTGTTACTTGATAAAACATGTATGGCATTTTACAAGGTGTGAACTAAAATAAAATCTTAAGCCCCTAGCCAACTGAATAGAACCCTCTTGTCCAAGGGGACCCTAGAAAAGCCTTAAAGCTGAGTTGCCAGTCATGAGGAGAAGGGAGGTCAGGCATGCCTAGTAATGCTCCCACCCTTTTGGAGTTATTCTTTGTAACAATAAGATACTAAATCATTAACAGGCCTAAGGCTATGTAAGACAAAGGTTAAACCACACCCTCAGGTCATCAAGTCACTTAACAGATCACTTGAGTCTTGGTATACATTTGGTGGCTTGTCTTTGATTAACAGACTTCTTTATCTCAGCTTAAAACATTCCAAGCCTTTAGGCAAAGCTTTATTCCTTCAATCAATTGCAAAGCAACAGTAGTAATAATGTATTGGGTAATTAGGGTATATGATAAGTGGAACAAATGACAGAAATGTCACAACAAATGGAAGGAAGGAATTGGACATATTTTGTTATAAGGTACTTGTATTACATGTGCAGAGATATAATAGTGTTACTTGAAAGTAGGCTTACATTAGTTAAAGGTGTATGCTGTAAACACTAAGATAACCACTGAAAAATTAAAAAAAAAAATAAACATAATTGAAATGCTAAAAGAGGAGGTAAATGGAATCATAGAAAATATGTATGACTTAGAACCAGAGAAGGCAGAGAAAGGGGAAAATCAAGGATGCATGTTGCACTGTTCTAAACATTAAATAAATATTAACTTTTAATCTTCAATTATAATCTTATGAGGCAAGTAGTATCATTATCCTAATTTTCTGGGTGAGGAAACTAAATGACTTGCCCAAAGTCACATGTCCAATAAATGGTGGAGCTGGGATTCAAACCCCAGGCAACTCTTGTTCTTAAGCCTTACACTAAACTGCCTTAATAATGTTAGAGCCAGAACTTGAAATCAACTCTCTCTGACTTCATTGCCTGTGCCCTTATCCACTATGCCTGCCAAGAATAAAGTCTTCTACTTCCATGTGTAGATCTTTTTATCTCCTGGTAGCCCTGAACTTTAATTTTTAAAGAATTTTTCCATGTTGTTTACATAACACATAACACATTTTTATATAACACATCTTTTCGTTGTTAAAAAAATTAGTACAGAAACATATAGGAAAAATGTAAAAATAATCCTATTATCCAAAGTAAATCACAGTTAATATTTCAGTAATCATGTATTTATATATCTTTCTATTCATATATGTAAATATGTAGATAAAACTCTACTAATATGATATACATACTATTTTTTATAAACACATTTTTTTCTAAAATTAGTCTTTTATTTTTTCTTCTGTGTTACCTCTCTCAGCCTCTCTTCACCCCTACTTGCCCCAAACTGAGATATAAATTTGAACATAAAATTATTATAAATATATATTTATATTTATAGGAATTTTGTCATTTGTTTTAAAAAAGTGAAATCATATTTTGTATATTTGTCTGGGTCTTGCTTTTCACTTAACAATTGGTAGAAATTCTTCAAATATACTGGTATAGATAAAACTCCTTCATTCTAATGTTTGTCTAGTACTCCATGGTATGGGTGGACCATAGAGGGAATTATGGCTTTGGGGAAAAGGGGTTCTGGTTTCTATGACCCACCTTGAGGTAGAGGGATTCTTATTTCTATGGCTAGCTTTGGGGAGAATGGGCTCAGAGACAGGAAGGCAGAAGGTCAGAGAAAAACTTTTGCTTCTGAAGCTGCTTCTGAGATCTTCATTTGAGGGTATTATTTTCTGAGTCCCAACAAAAATTAAGAGTTAATAGTTGTTAAACAGAATAGTGCCTGGCATAAGGAAACAAACAAACAAAAAAATGACAATAATAATTCTAGAGAGAGAAAAAGAAGAGAAGGAAATTACCAATGAAATAATTCAAGAAAAATTTTCAGAATTGAAGGGTATGAGTGTCAATATTGAACAAACCATCAGAGAGCCCAACACAATGAATGAGGCACACCATTGTGTTTTCAGAATTCTTGGAACAAGATGAAGAAACTTCCGGAGAGTAAAAAGAGGTTTTGTACTGCTAACCGAAATAACAAACAGAGAGGCTCTCTAGAAGAAAAAGGCACTTATTTGACAGTAGAGCATTGCAGTGAGAATATGTGTGCCACGGTAAACTATGTGTGTATTCAGAGAGATAAAAGAAGAAAAAGGCTTTTAAAGGAAAAATGAGAAGGATTGCATAATTATTTTGAGATAATCATCATTGGCTACCAAGATCATTAACAAGGGTGACACCAGTCTGAGGTTGGACAGGCAGCTGCTGGGCAGATGTCCTTGCAGAAGTATTTTTTGTGTAAGGTGGTGGTGGCCTTTGTATAAGGTGGAGGTTTTTGCAGTCTTTGTGATAGTTTTGTTATCAGGCATACAAGTGTGAGAACCCTCCCTTCATAACCTTCCCTGCCTCTATTTGTCAGGTTTTTGTCTTTTTATCGCTAGTGACTCCATTTTGATTCTCACAACTTTCACAGTACGAAGGATCAAGATTCAGAATGCCATTGGACTTGTCAACCAAAATTATGGAAGCCAGAAAATAATGGCTAGAATGCTTTCAAGATTCTATAGGAAAATATTTCCAACCAAAAATTCTCAACTCAGCCTACTAATTAAATGTGAGGGTAGAATAATGACATTTTTCAGAAAACAAATGTCTCAAAATTCCCTTCCATTTATTCTCAGGAAGGTGCTGGAAGACAAGTCACACTAGATGAGGGAGTGCATCTTTCCTGAAATGAAAGACATTCTTGACCTTTTCCTTCCCACTCCTTCTTCCCACTGCTCCAATCCCCATCATTACCATGGTAATTGGTGTTGTTTTTATTTCTAGTTCTGCAACCTAAGATCCCACTGGATTTTGGCAGCCGTATCATATTCCCTGAACTAGTCTTTAGCTAAAACCCTCGAATCTTCCGCACACCTGCTTCTGCTAAACCATATCCCACTACTACCACCACCACATGCACACCAAGTACCTGCACTTAATCAATCCAAACTTAGAGATTTATATCAATAATTTCCCTGGGATTTGCTGTGAGTCCCAGCTTGCATTATCTAAGTGCAGGATCTTCTATCTACTGATGTTAAAATCCATCCTGTTAGACTTGTCCCATTGTTCCAGCCTGTCAAAGTCTTTTTGGTCCTAATTCTATCAGCCAAGGCATTTGCTATCATTTCCAGATTCCTGTCACCCACAAATTAAATCAATGTGCCCTGTAAACTTTCAGCCAAGGCATGGATATAAATGCCAAACAAGCCAGGGCTGCATTCATCCAGGAGTTCATCGATCAATGCCAAAAATTGTTCCACCAGCTATGAATTGCCCTAACAGTCATAGAAGATGCTCCTGAAGACAGAGCCAGAGCTGTAGAAAAAAATTTATAATGCTGTTAGTATGGGGTATCTGATTTCTCTGTCCCTAATGTGACTCATGGGAAGTGTGCAATTTTAAGCTCAAATAAATAAACAAATCCTTTTCAAATAAAGAAATAAATCCTTTAAATAAAGTGAGCAATAGATATAGGCTTTCAGGCTCAGTCTATGAACTTGGCTACAGAAAAAAATATAGAAGAGAAGGATCTCATACAATAGTTCCATTATTACCCTTGCAAACCATTCAGGAAAGAGTGACGGTAGAGAACATCTCAGTCTCTCAGTAAGATCACCACCACTAGTTTCTCTTCTAGCATTGGAGCAGATTGCTGTCTCTTTAGTTGAGCATCAGTGAAGTAGGCGGCTCAATTTCAGTGGCCATGTTAAAAAAAAAATATGCATCTTTTAAATAGTAGAATCACACCTACTATGACAAGAGGCTCCCAGTGTTAGAGAAGGAAGCAAAGCCACTGAGTGAATAGCAGACTCTCCTCTCCTCCTGATGCCAGGGCATGCACTCAATAAGTGAAATAGATGGAAATATTACACAATTTCTCAGTCTCTGTCTCTTCTCTGTCTGTCTCTCTTTCCAATTCCCCAGAATAGAATTTGCTTAAGTAGTATCACATTTTTTAAAAAAGGGTCAAGGGTATGCAGATTTCTGAAACCGGAGTTCAGAAAGTTAAGTTGTTTAGAGGGAAACAATTCTTCAAAATGAGGTCTTTTACTTTACAATCTTGGGGGATTCAGAGCAGCCCATTTCAGCAACAGGTAAGTGTCCATCATAATCCTTGTCAGTTGTGGTTTAATGACATGTCTACCTTGGAGATTGTTGGGTGGCTGGATCTGCTCTTTGCAGTTACTATGCATCATTGTCCCTGTGTCTCATGAGGTTCAGAAGAGACCAAATCAATAGGAAACTAGGATTTTAGTGTCCTTTAATATATATTTTTAAAATGTCAAGGAGAAGTCAATGCTCTTCCATTCCAGTCCTGGACGGCAACCCTTAGGTAGAAGGAGAACTTATCCTAAGTAAGGAGCATTAGAGTGGGCTTGTCCTCCATAATAGGGAGCTGCAGAATGAAAATCAGGGTGTACGGAGGAGTGGGACACCTGGAGCCACCTAGGTGTGCTTGCAAATGTACTTGGTAAAACTTCTTTGAAAGAGATGTGGGCAACTATAGCAGCCATGAGGGTGAAAAGTCAGGAACCTAACTACCTACTTTCTTGGAGGTTTGCAGACCCTGCCATTATCCTTGACCCCAGCGGGCAGTAAAGATTTTTGGTCTCTCAACATACTCATCACCATAGTAAGAAAATAACATTTTTTACCCTGGAATCCCTTTGGGCCAGGGCTTGAGCCGAATATGGATGTATGAAATAGTAACCCAATCCTCAGACCCCTGCACAAACATGGTTCCTAGAGAGAGATGTTCAATATTGAAAAAACAATGCCTGTCTCTAAATGAAAACTTGGATTCACATGGTCTTTGGCTACATGATGAAAGCACTTAGGTTTAGTAATTTATAGAATTAAATGCATGCTCATATTCAAGAGCTTTTAGTAGAAAATGGTGCAATTAAATGACTAATGTTTCAGCAAAGCATTTTTAAAACCTTACTTTTAATTCAATTTGACCTTTTTAGAAAAATTATTTAGCAGATAAATTTTTTTCCCTAAAACCAGACAAAAGAATAAAATAAAATCACACTTGTGATTTCTTGCATGCTAATATTGACTTCCTTCATATATTTTAGACCATGGCAATAGACTTTGTACTGAAATCTAAATCTACATTTTAAAATATGCTCAGGGTCTCGTCACTGGCTTCCAGTTTAGTGGTTTCTAGCACTTATTGATCTCACAATGTCAAAACAAATACCTATTTTTTTTTTGCCTCAAGGCACTTAATCTTCAATTAGAGGGGATCAGTTACCAAAATTGTCTGTAGAGAGCTTTAAGACTGAATTTAAATTGTACCAAGTAAACAGTTGTGCCATTTATATTTGTTAGAGGGCGGTCACCACTCTGCTTGTGCTTTAGGGACCCAAAGTTATAGGGCAATTTTTCTAGTGAAAGTTTTTAATCAAATTGTCATCTCCTGTCTAAGCCATCTTGTTGAAACATGACATTTCTGACCCTGGTAGCATCATGGGAATTTGAAAGAGAATATAAATTTGCTTTACTGCGTTTTCTTATTAGTTGACCAAAAAGAAAAATTAACTTTGTGTGTATTCGCAGATTAAAATATTAAACTTTAAAGGATCTTTCTCCCCAAAAGTAGGAGAGCAAGATATAAATTAATAAAAATCTCTTGAAACTATTAGGCATCTTATTCACCAACAGAACTCCAGCCACAAGACCATGGCCAACATTTACACAGCACTCACTACATACGCTCTATTATTGCTAAATTGTGTAATCAGTTAATCTACACACTAACTCTAGGCAACATGTTTTATTATTGCCTCCACTTTTATGGGTGAGGAAACTGAGGCATAGACCACAGAAGTAACTTGCCCAAAGGATTTGTGTGCAGAGCCAGGCAGTATGACTAGCATTTGTGTTCTACCGTATTTCTCCTAGAACAATCTACATACAGAATAGGAAGATCCTCACCTAGAGACTATAAAACCCAGAGAATGGACTCGATGAAAATAATGTACTCTCATATCCTGATATCTCATTGCCCTCTCAGGTGCTGCTCCTGTTCCTTCTATAGATTTTGAAGATACCTTGGCCAAGCAAGCAGACTGGGCTGCTCCCATTTAGAAAACATTTTTTTTTTCCATGAGTGTTACATGTAGGGAAATAAAAAGGAAGCATAAAGTATAAAAAGCTTTGGCTGCCTTTCCTGCTTTTAACATCTTTTTAAAACAGATTCAGACTCTTTTATTTGTAATGACAGGTTGCTATAAATCAATCACCTTTTGGTTATTTCAGCTTCTGTTATCAAAGGATTGTGGGGCCTTTTCATTTGGCTTTTCTCTCTCCTCTTTTTCTCCCTAAAAAGGACATGATGAGGTAATTTCTCTTTGTTCTGTACAAATCTGAACTCTCTCAACAAGGCAGGATCAGTTAGTCTGTGTTGTTGATCCTTGGCAATACGGACTCACCTAGTTGGTGTAAGAGCGACTCACTCTATTTTATGGACGTCAGAAACAATGAGGGGATCATTTTACATTCTGTTTGGAGAGTAGCTGAGGGTTTGAGTGGTTTACACTATTGCTCTGGGCGTGGTACAACACTTTTTAGTCCAGGTGGCTTGTCAGTGGCTTCAATAGGAGGCAAAATCAACATCCAGCCTCCAAGACAGTAAAAGAACTGTCTTATATGTTGTGCAAAACATCGATCCATACTTGGAGTTGCCTAATCTGCTTAATTTCGCAATCTGGAGCTGGTATGGAGGATACCTTCGAGAGACTTTATTTTCTGCCTTTTGTCTTTTCCTCAAATTTTTCAAACTTAGAAGGAAATTCAGGGATCATCTAGCCCAACCCTGGACTTTGCTCAGAGAGAGAAATGCTTTCAAGTTGGAGACTTTCATCTTCGGCCCTTTTCTTTCTTTTTTTTTTTATTTCAGCATATTATGGGGGTACAAATGTTTAGGTTACATGTGTTGCCTTTCCGCCCTTCCTCCCCGGAATCAGAGCTTCAAGCGTGTCCATCCCCCAGATGGTGTGCATCTCACTCCTTATGTATGTATATACCCATCCCCTCCCCACCGCCCATCTGCCCGACGCCCGATAAATGTTATTCCCATATGTCCACTTAGGTGTTGACCAGTTAATACCAATTTGTTCAGCCCTTTTCTGAGAGAGGAGGTCTGAGCTCTGAGCACCAGTGTGATAATTAGGAAAACATCTTCTACTGAATGGGATCTACCAGCATTTCCTAAACGTCTGCCATAGGCTAGGCACTGCTTAGCTCTAGGAATGCTGAGTACGATCCACCTCCTCTCTTTCTCAGAGGAAGGAGGTGGTCAGGTGCCAGCCAAATGGCCAGCTAAATCCCGTGGGAACACAGCAGGGAGCATTTGTTTATGCCTATGGCTGTCTTGGAGCCACATCAGCAGAGCTGAGTAGTTGTGACAGAGACTGCACGGCCTGCAAAGCTGAAAATACTTACAATCTGGCCCTTGACAGAAAAATTGTGTCAATGCCTGGTTCAGCCCGTTTCCCTTTGGGGTTTCATTAAGAGAAGTGGTTAGAAAGTAGTGGCTGATAGAAGAGTTTGCTCAGGCAAGCACCATGTTTCAAAAACCAGAATCAGTGTCTCTAGAGGAGGCTCATAACTCTCCCAGTGCAGCACAGGCTGTTTTCCTAAGCCCAGCACCTTCACATTTAGGCTGCTCCGTGGCTCCTGAAGGCATCTGAGTCTGAGAGTCCTGATTTTAGAGCAAGGCCACCTAAGATGGAGAGAATGAGAAGCCGCATGTCTTCACTCGGCTTCAGTGCTCAGCCTCGACATAGGGACATTTATTCTTTACCATCAGTAACACTCCATGACAAAATCTTCAGGTTCTGATGGGCTTATAGAAGGGAGATAGTAGTGGAGAGTCTGTTATAACACTCTTTTGACCCCAGGTACAAGTACTTATTGGCTCTCTAAACCTGGAACTGCACCCAGCATGTAACAGATTCTCTATAAAGATTGTGGAATGAATCAATGGTGCATAAGAAGGGTATAACAGAGCAAATAATTAGTGATACTTTTTAATTGGTCAAGGAGCAAGTTGAAGTCACCTTATTGTGTTTCCATGAAGTTTTACATACTCCTTTTAGTGGTCTGTATGCAGCTTTTTGGATTAGGAAATTTGCCCAAGGAAATGATGAAGTCCTTGTGGTTTGAACAATTAATATAACCAGTTTTATTATCAACACATGAATGCCTTGATAGTCACTAAAGAGAAAGCCTAGAAATTGGATCATGGCAACTCTGGCTGGTCTTTCCTAAGGCAACCCCATCAACTTTTAACTAACTTAACTTTTAACTTTTAAACCTTGTCTGGTCCCTGGGTTCCTACTTACCTAACGGTCTTGATGACGAAGTAGAGAGACTTTCACTTTTATCTTATTTGCAATAGAAATCAACTTTTTATAATGATTAGAAAATATAACTTCATGTCACAAATAATAGAACCCAAAGAAGCTATGAAAGATCCTGTAGTTATCTCTATATTGCTGGCAATATTCCCACCTGAGTTATGGCAGACAAAATGAGCTCATTCTACTTAAAATATTACCTTTTATAAATGGTTTTAACATCATTAGCAGCTAACATTTATTGAATAGCGGGAGCTGTGTTAATTGTTCTACATGCAGCATTTAATTTAGTCATCATTATAAATATATGAGGGAAGTTGGCATTGTTATTTTCATTTTACATAAACATATTTGGAAACTGATGCAAGCTAAATAGGCTAACTAAGTTACCTGAGGCTGTACATATATTAGTGGGCCGAGGCAATCCAGATCTAGCTCCATAGCCACTTAGCCACTGAACTGCCATTGCAGTAACCTGCCTCAACAGTCCATATTTAATAAGGTTTATCATATTTTCAATTTCAAAATTCTAGATGGAAATACTGACTAGGCCACATATTGCAGTGGGATCATTCAGTGGGATCTAGAGATACCTTGTAAGTTTATGAATGCTT
>VBSM01002217.1:26352657-26378253 GCA_008086735.1 Cheirogaleus medius | reverse complement strand
ATAAGAAGAAACTTAACATAGAGGATGATGAAAAGGTGGTGAAGCAGTGGTTAGCCACCAGAAGCTGTCCATTGGATTAAATGTGAATTTAGAAAAGAACAGTGTTTCATTGCACACAATAAGGGAAACTAGATCTCTTGAAATATTCTCATTATGAGACACTTGAAAATGTAGATAAAATATTTAAAATTCCCTTTTAAATGTGGTCTAAGTTGCAACAAAGTATAGGAACTCCATGACTAGGACAAAATGAGTTTACAAATCCAGAACCAAGTGGATTCTGAAACCTCATCAGCTACTCTGGGGCTTCAGCCAAACTCTGATGGACTAGAGCTGTGGTCCCCAACTCCCATACGTGGCCCATTAGGAACTGAGCTGCACAGAAGGAGGTGAGCTGTGGGACCAGTGAGTTTCATCTGTATTAACAGTGGCTCCCCATCACTTGCATCACTGTCTGAACTCCACCCCTGTCCATGGAAAATTGTCTCCCATGAAACCAGTCCCTGGTGCCAAAACGGTTTGGGATAGCTGGCCTAGAG
Organism: Cheirogaleus medius; assembly: GCA_008086735.1. NCBI lineage: Eukaryota > Metazoa > Chordata > Mammalia > Primates > Cheirogaleidae > Cheirogaleus > Cheirogaleus medius. Next base: position 26,377,714 of record VBSM01002217.1, on the reverse strand, counting down.
CTTCTTATTTATCCTTCACATGCAAGGGACACAGGAGAAAAAGCCCTGGGCCCATAGGAAGTGTAGTATGTGAGCAGACGTCCTTTGTAAAGCCCTGACCACAGAGGTCAGTGAAAGGCTGAACAAGAAAAATTCCATGGCACGAAGGCAGAGAATAAAGAAAAATTCTGTCTCTTCCTTGGCTCTGGGTGAAGGAGAAATAAAAAGCCCCCTTGAGAACTGGGGGCTCGAGGCTGACTAACATGCAGTCCCCAGATCCCAATTTACTCCATTGGCATGGTTGAAATCACTGCACAGTAAGAACTTCACGAAGCCTTGTAACTCCAGGTGTCTGACAGAAACAAACAGACGTGCTTTCAGGAGAAATGCACCCTTAACAAATCCTCAAATAACTCCCCCAAATTAAGTTCCAATGAAGACAAATTCACAGTAAAAGTACAAAGGAAACAAGGCTCTGTGAGCCAAGTCAGCAGAAACAATCTTATTGATCGGAATCAGACCAACACAGTGAAAATACTGGAATCGCTGGGAAATGCACATGGATAACTCTCACCGATACAGTATAAATTACAAAGAGCACGTTACAGAATGTACACAGTTTGATAGTTTACTTATTCATTTATTTGAGACAGGATCTCACTCTGTCACCCAGGCTGGAGTGCAGTACCCAATCACAGCTCACTGCAGACCCAAACTTCTGGGCTCAAGTGATCCTCCTGCCTCAGCCTTCCAAGTAGCTGGGACTACAGGCACATGCCACCACGCTGAGCTATTTTTTCATTTTTTTTGTCAGGATGAGGTCTCACTATGTTACCCAGGCTGGTCTCTAACTCTTGGCCTCAAGTGATCCTCCCATCTCAGCCTCCCAAAGTGCTGGGATTTCAGATGTGAGCCATCATGCTTGGACTGACACTCTATTAAAGTTAAAATAAAAAACAAGGAAAACTAAACTACACAATAAACATGTTTAGTATGTTTAAAGTCATAGGAATGTTTAAAGAAATAAAATTTTTAAAAACACCATATAAATAGATGCTATCAAACAATTAAGAAAACATCAGGTCTAACTAGCTTTACAGATTAAAACTATATTACAAAAATATATGTGAACAGGTAATTTCCAGTCTTATATACATCTTTTGGGACAGAAGGAAAAGAGGGAGCCTCCCCCACCAGTCCTATTCTAAGAGACTAGTACAACATTGGCATTAAAAACTAGGCAAGAAAAAAATGAAAAATGAAAATTAAGGGGCCAATCTTTCTTCTGAACATAGATGCAACAATGTTTAGAAAAATATTAGCAAACCAAACCCAGAAATATATGAAAAAATAATTCATCATGACCAAGTGGAGTTTATTCTAGAAATGCAAGGGCAATTTTACATTACAAAGCCTATTAATGCTCTTTACCATATTAGGAAAATCAAGAAAAATAATGTGATTATTTCAATATTAATAGATGAGTTGGTAACTGTTAAGTATAGTATATCACTCACAACACCATCTATATATTTGTTAAATAAAATTAATAGACACAGAAAAAGCATTCAATAAAAATTAAAAATAATTTATGATTTTAAAAAACAACTAAAGCTTTAACAACTAGTACTGAAAAATATTATAAGATACCTTATATAATATAACATTATATATGTTATATATGTTATATACCCTATATAACATTATATAGGGTATCTATCAGAAATATGTTTTTCATTTGACACAATTTAGTAAAATTGAAGACACATTCACCCTAACATCCAGAAATTCTATTCTTATGTATATAATTAAATATATATGCTAGGAGTATGTCCAAGAATGCTCAAAGCAGCATTCTTTTTAAAACAAAAAGCTGGAAACAATTCAAGTGCTCAAGTGAATTAATAAAGAAATTTTTAGTACATTCATGTGACAAAAAATTACACAGCATTGAAAAATAAATATACCATGTGTATTAATATGGACAGCTCTCACAGACATGGCATCAATGGAGAGAACAAGTGTTATGGACTGATTTGTGTTCCTCCAAAAGTTTACAGAAAGTTCTAAGCCTCAGTCCTCCAGAATGTGACTGTATTTGGAGATAGGGTCTTTAAAGAGGTAAAATGAGGTCATGTGGATGGGCCCTAATCCAATATGACTGTTGTCTTCATAAAAAGAGCAGATTAGGAAACAGATAACACACAGACCAAGAGGTGACCACGTGAGGATACAGTGAGAAAACAGCCACCTATAGGCCAAGGAGTGAGGCTTCAGAAGAAACAAACCTGCTGACACTGTGACCTTGAACTTCTAGATTTCGGGCTGTGAAAAAATAAATCTATGGTTTTTTTTGGTATGATAAAACTATAATATAAAGATAAATAAGGGAGTGAGAGAAGGATTCTGCCACCCTCTAAGCTCCATGCTTTGAAATATTTCTCCAATGTGTCTTTGACATTAGTTTCCATCCCAAGACTGACTCTCAGTTAATTCATCTACTCTAATGCTTATGGGGGAAGTGTTCTCTATCAGCTCCACACAGCACTGCACTTTCACCTTCCTTGGCATTATCATTGTTCCTCTTCTTCACATTGTTCCCCTCCTCCTGCCTCAGGTCTACTCGCTAAGCACGAGGCTTTCTTTGTGCTGGTCAGTACGAAATCTGGACAAAGATGATGTGTCCAGTAAGAAGGAAAGGGTGGATTATTAGCATTGATAAAGCTAATTATTGATCTGGAAAAAAATATATTAAAAATACCAAAAAAAATTAAAAAGTCAGGTGCAGTGGCATGTGCCTGTAGTCCCAACTAGTCAGGAGATTGAGGCAGGAGGATCACTTGAATCTAGGAATTCATTGCTGCAGTGCCTGTGATAGCATCATTGTACTCCAGCCTGGGCAACATGGTGAGACCTGTCTTTAAAAAAAAAAATTACAAGTGTCTTAATGACTTAAATTTTTTCAAAGCAATAATAGTCTTACTAAATTAATTAACTAATTAATTAACAATATTTTACGTAAAATTGAGGAATTGAGAAAGAATTTCTTAACCAAGACTAAAATCTAGGAGCTAAAAACAGCAAACATGCTTGACTATATAAAAAATAATATTCTGCTATGAAGAAAGATATTATAACATCACTGAAAACAAAAAAAATGAGAAATCTATATTTATACGTAGAGATCAGTTAATGTCCTTATCATGTAAAAAGAGGTTTCAAAATGACAAGAAGAGGACAAATAATGTATTAGTAAAATTTACAAAGAAATAATTCATAAAAGAGAAAATCTAAATAGTAAGCAAATCAATGAAAAGATGCTCACCATAAAGTACCAAATTTTATATATACACACACACATATGTCTGTATATATGCGTTTGCATATGTACATTTGCACTCATCAAACAGGAAAAAAGAAAGCAACATTATAAGGATATGGAGAAAGAGTACTCACATTTACTTTTGGTACGGATGTCAACTAATAAGAACTTTCAAAAAGAATCTGAAAACGATGTAAAAATGTATATATAATTTGGTCAAGCAATTCTCCTCCTGAGAACATATCCTCTAGAAATATCAGCATAAATATATAAGGGTGTATGTCTAGCATTGTTTCAACATTATTTTTAGTGGCCAGATATGGAAGCAAAATTATCACAACATAAGAGGAATGGCCTAATATATTGCAGCCATTAAAAAGAAAGCTTGGTACAATGATTTCTTTTCCTTTGGGTAGATACTCACTAGTGGAATTGATGGATGACATGATAGATCTATTTTCAGTTCTTTGCGTAATCTCCATTCTGTTTTCTACAGAGGTTGTACTAATTTACATTCCCCAAAACAGGTCTCTGCATCCTCCACAACATCTATTATTTTTTAACTTTTTAATAGTGGCCATTCTAACTGGGGTATGATGATATCTCATTATAGTTTTAATTTGCATTTCTCTGATGATTAGTGATGTTGAGCATTTTTTCATGTATTTCTTGGCCATTTGTATGTCTTCTTTTGAAAAATATCCTTTGCCCACTTCATGTCCTTTGCCCACTTTTTAATGGGAGTAATTGTTTTGTTGTTGTTCAGTTGTTTGAGTTCCTTATAGATTCTGGATATTAATCCTTTGTCAGATGCATAGTTTGCCAAAATTTTCTCCCATTCTGCAGATTGTCTATTTACTCCATTGATTATTTCTTTTGCTGTGCAGAGACTTTTTAGTTTAAGTCCCATTTGTTCATTTTTGTTTTTGTTACATGTGCTTTTGAGGTCTTAGTCATAAATTCTTTGCCCAAGCCAATATCCAACAGAGTTTTTCCTTCATTTTTTAGAATTTTTATAGGTTCAGGTCTTACATTGAAGTCTTTAATCCATTTTGAGTTAATTTTTGTATAGGATGAGAGATAGGGATCCAATGTCATTCTTGAGCATGTGGCTATTGCATTTTCCTAGCATGGTTTATTAAATAGGATTTCCTTTACTTGGTGTATGTTTTTGTCTGCTTTGTCAAAGATCAGTTGATTGTATGAAGCTTTATTTTGGGATTCTCTATCCTGTTCCATTGATCTATGTGCCTATTTTTATACCATTACCATACTGTTCTGGTTGCTATAGCCTTGTAGTATAGTTCAAAGTCAGGTAATGTGATGCCTCCAGCTTTGTTATTTTTACATAGGATTGTTTTGGCTATTCAGGCTCTTTTTTCATTGTATATGAATTTTAGGATTTTTTTTCTAATTTTGTGAAAAACAACATTGGTATTTTGATAGGGATTTCATTGAATCTGTAGATTGGTTTCGGCAGTATGGTGATTTTAACAATATTGACTCTTCCAAGCCACAAGCATGAGGTGTTTTTCCATTTGTTCTTTCATAGGTATTTTTTAGTTTTTCTTATGGAGATATTTCACCTTCTTGGTTAAATATATTCCTTGGGGTGGGGCAAGGGGTGGGCTGTAGCTATTGTAAATAGGATTTAGCTCTTGATTTGGTTCTCAGCTTGGTTGTTATTGGTATATAGAAAAGCTATTGATTTTTGTATATTGATTTTTATCCTGAGACTTTACTGAATTCATTTATTAACTCCTAGAGTCTTTTGGAGGAGTCTTTAGGGTTTTCTAGGTATAATATTATATCATCAGTGAACAGAGATATTTCAACTTCCTCTTTTACAATTTGGATGCCCTTTGTTTCTTTTCTTGCCTGATTTCTCTGGCAAGAGAACTGTGTTGAGTAAGAGTGGGGAGAGTGGGCATCCTTGTCTTGTTCCAGTTCTTAGGGGAATGGTTTTGACACTTTCCCATTCATCATCATGTTGGCTATGGGTTTGTCACATATGGATTTTATTATTGAGGTATGTTCCTTCTGTGCCTAGTTTGTGGAGGATTTTTATCATGAAGGGATGTTGAATTTTATCCTGCACTCATATATTTATTGCAGCACTATTCACAATAGCAAAGATATGGAACCAACCTAAATGTCTCTCAACTGATGATTGGATAAATGTGGTGTATATACATACCATAGAATACTACTTAGACATAAAAAAAATTAAATCATGTCCTGCAGCAACACAGATGGAACTGGAGGCCATTTTTTTAAGTGAAATAACTCAGAAACAAAAAGTCAAATACCGCATGTTCTCACTTATAAGTGGGAGCTAAATAATGAGCACATGTGGCCACAGAGAGTGGAATAACAGACATTAGAGACTTGTCTGTTGGCTGGGCTTGAATGGCTGGGAGAGGGGTGTGGGATAAGAAATTACCTAATGGGTACTATGTACACTAACTCTGCGAAGATTACACAAAAAGCCTAGACTTCACCACTGTATAGTATATTCATGTGACAAATCTGCACATATACTCCACAAATCAATTTAAAAAATTTAAAAAATAAAAGTAAAAGATGCATGATAAAAAAGATTGATTGTGCTTGCTTCAGCAGCACATATACTAAAGAAGAAAGAATGATAACATATACTAATTGACATACGGAAGTTTCTATGAGGCATTATCAAATGAGAAAAATCAAGATGCAGCAAATGGTATACATAAAAGATCACATCAAATTAATGACACCATACTTTGAAAATAATGACAAAATATCTTATAAATGTACATATAAATGCATATGTATATAATATATACAAATATATAATATATACAAATGGGTGTGTACATGTATGTGTGTATATATATATACATACACACACACACTACAGTACACTGTGTATTTCCTTCATAGCACTTTCACAATTGATAATGATTTTTTTATTTGTTACTTATATAAGGTCAGTTTCCCCCTTTGGAATATAAGCTTCATGAAGGCAAAAAGTATGCTCGTTTTGTTTACCACTATGTTCCTAGCACATAACATAGCTATTAAATAATGAATGATCCTTCTTCATGGACAAAATAGAATCTATCAAGCAAAACACCATTAACTTTCTGCTCACTGCTCAGCAACAAATATTAAGTATATCCACACCCATCCTTCCTCCTCCCCCTGAGGTCTTGTTGCCAACCTGTGCTGTGGGCCCATGCTTTGTCTCTTCCTCAGGGACCTCACTACATCAATCATTAACTTCTTTTCTGTATCTTCAGCTTCTCTGATCTGTTCTCCTGCATGTATGTACATATGCTCTAGAAAGGAAAGGGGGAAAGAGGACATGAAAACCCTTTACTTCTTTTTGATAAAATGGATTTTTGGTTAAAGAATCCCCGTGAGTCTCAAGCAAGATAACTGAAACAACAACAGCAACAAAAACAAAAAAGCACACCTAGACATATCGTGAGACCACAGAGCATGAGAGACAAAGAGAAGATCATTAAAGCAGCCAGAGGTGGGAACACAGGATGCCTACAAAGAAGCAACCATTAGACTGACAGTTTCCTTCTTCCTAGTAACAGCAGAAGCCAAAATACATTGGAATGATGTGCTGAGAGAAAATAATTGCCATTTTAGAATTCCATATCCAGCAAAAATATTTTCCAAGAATGAGATTAAAGATATTTTTAGACAAACAAAAGCCAACATTGTTTTCCATCAGCAGAAATTCTAAAGAATTTACTGCAGACAGAAAGGGACAAATGATACACATCTGAGATGCAAGAGAAATGAAGAACACAAAAGTGTGACTTATATATCAGCATCATGTGTAAAAAATTGGTGGAAATCAGCCAAGAAAAGATGGTCTTTTCAATAAATGAATCTGGGATAATTAGGTTATGGAGAAAAATGAAAAATTGGACATCTCCCAAATAACATACATGTAAAATTTATTCTAAGTAGATTAAAATCTTAAATGTGAAAGGGAAAACAATAAAGATTTTAGAATATATTATAGGAACATGGTTTCATAACTTCAGGGTAGGAAGGTGTTTTTAAATGAGAGTCTATAAGAGAAAATGGCTAAATTTGACTACCTTAAAATTAAGAAATTCTATCCATCAACTGATAATCATAGAGTGAAAAGGCAACCACAACTTGGGAGATGTTTGCAACACACATAATAAACAAAAGACTAATAACCACAAATCTAAAGAACACTTACAAATTAATTTAAAAGACAGATAACCCATTGTAAAAATGGGCAAGTAATTTGAATAGACATTTCACAAAAAAGAAATCTGTGGTCAAAAATCTATGGAAAAAGTCCTGCTTCATAGCAATCCCCAGAGAATGAGTATCTTAAAGGATAAAGTAGAAGACGGTGCATGAGCTCAGGCTCTGTCTACAACTTAGGAAGTGGTTTCTGGATTTGGAGGCTGGACCTTTCACCTCTAAAATGTGCCTGGGGTATTATGTTTGGAAAATGAGCTTCAGAAGAGGGACCCTACTCACGGTAAGGAACTATTAAGAAATTTTACGAGAAGGTTGTAATTCAACATTTGTAAAATTTCCTAGTAGATTAATGTGGTCTTTTACTTAGTCAAAATGTGGGGTAACTTTATTCTAAATGAAATTTGAGGGTGCCGAGCATGAGAACCCAATCAATAATAAACATTTCCTTTAACGAAGGTAAACATTTTTTACTTGAAATTATAAAGTCATTATTTCCCCATCCTCTGCCTCTCACTCTCTCTCTCCCATCTCCTGTCTCATCTCCTATTCATCCAAACCACTCCCATCTCCCCCGAACCCTGATCTCTTCACATCTCTACATTTTCCAATATTGCTCATGATTTTCTGGTGGATTTTCCTTCAATACGTAATGAACATTATTAGAAGGAAAAAAATCAACACAAAATAAAATTGATAGTAGTTAAAGACACACCTGGTAAAATTTTCTATGACTAAAAACTGCTGGAAAATCATATTTTTGTCAAAATTCAAATCTTTAAAATTTAAGCCAAATGAATGAGGCTTGGGGCAAAGAGCGTCCTCAAAGGGAAATGCAAGGCAGGATCTATAAAGAGTAAAATTTGATAGCAACACAACTCAATCAATAAATCATGTCTGTGCTACAAAAGATTCTCTTTAGAAAGGAATTGATCACATCGAAAATAATTTTGGAAAAATTAAAAAGGAACTAGTAAATCTCTTTTATGCAGGCAAATTGATAAAATAATTAAATTATTTCAATGCAGTTGACTCTGGAAGGTACTATATCATTCTGCTTGAAATATTTTTTCCAAATTATTCTAGAGGTTAGGAAGATTAGTAAAGTTCATTTTCCATGAAATCCTTCAATTCATTTTTGTACATAAAATTAATCAGTTTATTACCCAGTATTACATAAATTAGAAAATGATGAATGTTAATCAATTACCTGGTATCAATCACTAACACTGACTGATACACCACACATTTTTGCAACTAACGTTTATTGAATGCCATCTGTGTGCCCTTCCCTATGCTAGGCACTGGGAATGCAGATTTTCATGAGACATATTTCTGCCCTCAAGGAATTTACATACACCCTAAAATTTCAAATACAAGCCTGAAATTGATTCATTTTGCTTTATCTTATTTGATTCTATTAATAAATCTGTGCATTTAAAAACATGTGCACGATTGAAGATGCCACTTCTAAATTATTTATTCATCACTCTGCTGTAATGTCATCTCTTCAAGATAACGCCCTCCCTTGAATTTTCATTTATTTAAACATATTCCTGAGGCTTAGAAATCAGTACCGAAAGCCTCTAAAGCATTACACTCAAAATATGAAGTTGGCAGTTTACATTTTGTCACAACCTAGTCTTAATTTAGCCTGTCAGAGTCAGTTTATCCTGCCAGTCCTCTGTAAAGTCAAACCATTAATTTCCTCAGCTGTCAGTGTACATATCACTTTCAGGATAAATCTATCAAATAAAATCTGACATCTTTCAGGCTTTGCCATCATTAGATAGTGATTGATGTTAAAAACTTCCATTCGTCTTCAGCACCTCCCTTTCTAATTCAATAATTGGATCAAAGAAAGAGGATGTTGGGTTAATGGGCAGTATAGTCTATTTCCCAAGTGGCTTCTTCAGCTCCTGAGATCTGGGGTCTGAGCTTCCCCTAAACCATTCCTAGCTTGAAGCTTCAACCACACCCCACCCCTAGACTTCTGCCTCAGCGAGGGTAATGCCAGGACTTTGGTACTCCTTGGGATTCTTTGTGAATCTTAAAGCCTAGGAAGAATGCATTTCAAACTTTGGCCTGCAATAATAAATTAAGCTCCCAGAAATCAGTCCTTAAGACTTTCTTGCACTGTGTTACTTAAAACTTAGAGCTTGATATTAGATTCCCACTGCTCCACTGCTCATAGGGAAAAAATCCTTTTCTCCCTTCTCCTCCCCTTCCCCATCTTCCTCCTTCTCCCCATCTTCCTCCCCCTTCCCCTCTGTATTTCCCATTCCAGCTTCATCTGCTTATTTGCAGCCCTTCAATGCCCTATTCTTTCCTCCCTGTGTCGTATGGGTCTTTGCATTTTCTATGCTTGGAATGATCTTTCCCCACCCTCAGCCAGTTTTTCTTCTGCAACCTTCTGATTAAAGGTTACTTCCTCAAGGACTCTTTGCCCAAATCCCAACTGTAATGTTTTATGTTGTCAAGCACCTTTCCCTCATCTCACTTAGCACAATTCTCATCACTTATTTAATTATCTGCTTAATGTCTGTTTCCTCTCATTCACAGTTAACTTCATGACAACAGGGAGATTTTCTTTCTTTTCACCATTCTGACACCATAGCCTAGTACACACAAGGGCCCAACTTACAGAAAACTGCTTAATAAATATCTGTTAAATTACAGTGGGGTTGTATTCAGGTCCCAATCTGGGAGTACTGCATTTTTTTTTCTGTGTAAACAGGAGTGGAATTTAGGCCCAGTAGTATCCTTTGTGAGTATCTGCCAATCATTAGAGCCAGGAAGGGCCTCTACCCAACACGCTTGTGTCTACAGCTGTCCGCACTGGCGGGTCTATTCCCAGCTCACCTGCCTTCCTGAAAGCATGATGAAGAACAAAGGTGGGCAGCTGGACCCCATACCCACTGAAATGTCCTGCTGAGAATATCACCAATAGCCAGACAGGAGTTCGAGTGTTCTTAAAAGCAGTAAGTTTAAAAATATAATCTTGACTCTGTGTTCACATTCAATAAATTCTTTCCCATGAGTGTTTGACAATCTTAACATCAGCAAATTTGTCCACTCCTGATCTGCCTCAAACTGGATTGGTTTTTGCATAGAATCCCTGGGTAGGCAGGACGATGTCGATGTCAGACTTTGGGTTTGCAGAGTAACTACAGTTTGTTCTTTGTTCCAGTTTTACTGCATGAGAATTGGAGTCAATGATGGAGCAACCCTTGTACCTGGCTGGTTGTGGATGCCTCAACAGGTCAGATTTGGGTCTGTCCATGTTCCCCAGTGCCATCACTAGCACCATAGTTCAGGCCACTAGCATTCTTGCCTGGCTTATTGTAATAGGCCCCTAAATTTTTTCCTGGTTTTCTCTACAATCAACTTTCTACTTTGAAGCCAGAACAGTCTTCATAAATCAAATGAGATTACACCTGCCCTGGCCCCAAACCTGCCAACAGCTTCTCATCATACATGTCTACTTTTTCTATCAATTACAGAAAGAGAACTATTTAAAATCTCTAGCTGTAATTATAAATTTGTTTTTATTTCTCCCCTTATTACTGTCAGTTTTTGCTTCATTGAAACCCTGTGATTAGTTGCATGAACATTTAGGATTGTTGTGTCTTCTTAATAGATTGACCCTTTTATCATTATGAAATATCTTCTTTATCTCTAATGAAACTCCTTGTCTTAAAGTCTCTTTGTCTGATATTAATTAGCTAGTTCTTCTTTCTTACAACTAGTATTCTCATAGTATATTTTTTCATTTTTAAATTTTTAATATACCTGTAGCTTTTTATTTAAAATGTGTGTATTTTTAAATAGCGTATGTCTGGGTCTTGCTCATTTATCTAGTTTGATGATATCTGCCTTAATGCAATTATTAATGCAATTGAGTTTAAGACTATCATCTTGTTATTTTTCTCTCACTGTGTTATCTAGGTTTTATTCCTTTTTTCCTCTTTTACTGCCTCTTTTTGTGTTAATTTTTTATTATTTTATTTTATTTCCTCTATTAACATTTTAGCTATGCTTCATTTTTAAATTTTTTATTGGGTCCTCCGAGATTACAGTCTACCTTAGAAAAATATTAGACTGCTTCATGTATAAGAAACCTACAACAGTATGCTTTCACTTACCCTCTTCCATCCTTGGAACAAATACCGACATACATTTTATTTCTACATGTTATAAACTCCATGATACAGTTTTGCTATTTTGCTTTAAACATTTATTTCTTAAAGAGATCAAGAATGAGAGGAAAAAGGCTTTTATATTTATTCACATGTTTATAATCAACAGAACTCTTTTTTCCTTTGTAGGTACAATGTCCATCTGCTATCATTTTCCTTCATTATCCTGAAGGACATTTTGGTTTAGCAATCTGATGAAGCCATTACAGATGGTCCTTAACTTACGATGGTTTACCTTATAGTTTTCCGACTTCACAATTTTGAATTTTGATCTTTTCTGGACTAGCAATCTGCGGTAGGATAGATACTCTCCGTGCTGGGCAGAGGCAGTGAACGACAGCTCTCAGTCAGCCACGGGATCACAAGAGAAACAGGTGATACTCTACAGTCTACGGTGCTGCCGGATGATTTGCCGGACTATAGGCTGACGTTAGTGTTCAGCGCACGTTGAAGGTAGGCTAAGCTAAGCTATGATGTTTGTTAGGTTAGCTGCATTAAAGGCATTTCAATTTGTGATATTTTCAACTTAGGGTGGGTTATCAGGACGTGACCACACCCTGAGTTTCACGCGTCTGTACTGTGATTCCCTTTCTCTCCCCCATCTCCCTCTCTTCCCATATTCATCCAACTCACTCCCCCCTCCCTAACTCCATCATTCCATGTTCCTTACCATGTCTTGTAGTGCAATTTTGTGGGGGACAAATTCTCTCAGCTTTTGTTTACCAGAAAATAACTTTATTTTGCCATAATTTTGGGGGGAGATATTTTTGCTAGATATAAAACTCTAGGTTGACTTTTTTTCTTTCAGTATTTCGACTATGGTGTTCTATCTTCTAACTGGCCTTGTTTCTTACAAGAAGACAATGTTAATTCTTATCACTGTTCCTTCATATGCAATGTGTCTTTTGGGGGCTGCTTTCAACACTTTCTCTTTATTTTTGTTTTTTGACAGTTTGTGATGTGCTTAAGTATGATTTTCTTTGTATTTATCTTGCTTGTAGTTTTTTTGAGCTGCTTGAATGTGTGAGTTAATATTTTTCTTTAAATTTAGAAACTTTTGGAGCATTACTTCTTCAAATAATTTCTTGCTTTTTCAAATTATTTCATTATTTTTTCTCCTTCTGGAACTCTAATTATACTCATGTCAGATGCCTTGATAATGTCCCACATGTCGTTAAGATTCTCTTCCATTTTTTTAGCCTTTTTCCCCCTCTTTGTTTCAGTTTAACTAGTTTCTATTTTTGTTAATACAGTGTCCAATCTGTCCTCTTAAGGCACTGTTTGCCCTTCGAAATCTCTGTTCAGCTTAAAGAGATTTAATATCAAGTATCTTAATATTTGGTCAAAGATCGAAGAGGACACCTATGCAAATATCTGGGATTCTCTCTTTGCATAAGTCCTTCCTTTCTGGCACTCTGCCCTGTAAAATCCCAGCTGCTTTAGCATCCCTGCCTTGGATACTCAGAGCTGCCTACTCAGCTCAGAGAGACTGCTCCTGCTTTAATTCTCTATACCACATTCCCTGCTCCATCTTCCCCCCAAAATAAAACAAAGCTTCAATGTGGATATTCAACCTCATGAATAACATACAATGATGGGGAAGAAGATGATAACAACAATTCCTAATATTTATTGAGCTCTTGTTACTATGTGTTAGTCACTGAGCTAGGAGCTTGACATTCATTGTCTCATTTACTTCCTATTAGAACCATATGAGGTACTATGGTCATCAGCATGGCAGGTAAGAAAACTGAGACACAGAGAAGTTCAGTGGCTTTCTGAATGTCTCACATCTACACTCATCGTTTTAGCCAATGCCCAGAGTTTATCACCCAGCCAGATTTTCCAGAGTTACTGTTGTCCAAGCCCTGATTTTCATTTCCACATGACTGGAGCTGGATTCCTTCTGCATTTGAGATACACTGAGGTCACGCTCATCTCTAGCACAGAAACATCATGTACCACATCTGTCACCCATTACTCTTCCTTGCCAAAACAGCTCATACTGCACTGTGGTATCCAACACTCATGTTTCTACTGTAGCTTAAATATGCTCAACCAGCTGCTGCTAACGCTTCATAATGCTTGTGACAACTCTACTGAGGACCCCCTCTTAATGGAGCAGATGGTGTGAAGTCAAGCAGGCAAGTGGAACATAGTGACAGGGCCCATCGTGGAAGATGCTGTCCAAGGGAAGCACTGCCTCTATTTTTTGTTTTTTTGTTTTTTGTTTTTTGTTTTTAAGATTTGAATCTAAGGCAGGTCAGATTCAAGTCCCTATGTCTATGTCCCAAAGGCAACATAAGATCTGGAATACCGTGTTAAAGGAAAGAAATTTGGGGAGTGGGAGAATGGTTAGAAATATCATATAGAAGTGATTGATGAAATTACCAGAAGGAATATGTTTCTCAGAAAAGCAAATGTAGATGGAAACAACAGAAGGCACTGAGTAGAGTTAAGGATTAAGGGGGAAAATGGGAAGAATTATAATAGTCCTAGAAAAACTAAATGACATATCCAATACCAATGTTAGTAATAATAATATTAAGAGATGCAGTTTTGAATAATGTAAAGAGAAAAAATTCAGAGTTAAGCAGACTAGAATTCAAACCCCAGATCCACTGCTCACAAGCTGTGAGACCCTGGGCAAGTTCCTTACCCTCTCTGGATTTAAATTATTACCCTTTGGATAATCACTCTCACCATATGATTTGAAAGAGGGAGGTTTGGTATAGAGGGTGTTTGCCTGCGGGGAAAGCATTTACAACAAAGCCAGTGAAAAGATCCTCCCACAAACCCCAGAATGCAAGTAGATAAGGCAAACTTCCATCAGTCACAAACCCTGCAGGACGTCTGAGGTTGTGTGGGCGCTGGGGGTGGAAGGAGGGAAAAAAGGAAGCATCAGCGTGTCTGACAGACTTGAGAATAGAAGAAACCTCAAAGAAGCAAAAAATATTCTACTGGAAGGCACAGTAAGTCAATTGGAGAACAGCAGCTGCAATTGAAATTTTGCCAATTTCAATAATGGGTGAGTGCAAGAGACTCATGGTAAGAAGTTGGGACATGGGAGTCCCTCTTTTTCTCCTTGGTTAGCAGGACCTTTGGAGTTGCAGGGAACCTGACAGTGCTAAAGGCTGTATGAAATGCATACTGCAAGAAGCATTCTAAATTTCTCAGTTAAATTCATACCAAAAATTTGGATGTTTATGAGATGAGGGTGTAAACATTTTAATTTCCTTTGAGACCAAGTCTCCAGTCCCCTGGTTTTAAGACTCTCCAGACTGAAAATGGCTGGGATTCCACAAACGTTGAATGAGTCTGCAGAGCTATTTACCTTGCCCTTGACCAAGATTTATGATCTCCTGCAACACTGGCTACTTCCAACTCGGGACCATACATTCTCATGAGCAAGTTTTGAGCTTGCTCACTCCAGAAGGAAGAAAAATTATGACATTAAAAAATGTATCTGTTCTAAGTGCCTGCTTACATCTGTTTCTTCTAGGCAAACCAGATAAGTGCTCTTTTGAAATAATTTGCATATAAATGGTTAATTACACGTGAAAGCAGGATATCTTAGACACAAACTTTCCTTGCCTCATTTTTGCTGTAAGCTCCATGAAAAAGGGGAAGGGTTGCCATTTTATTTCCTCTGTTTTGGGAAAGCCTCACGGGAAGGAGACACCCTGGCACGGGCTGGAAGGAGGTGAAGGAGTGAGCCATGAGGAAGAAACAGTCCAGCCCGAGAATTCCTGGTGTGTTCAGGCAACAAGGGATCAATGCGACTGGAGCAGAATGACTGAGGGTCAGAGGGAACTTGGGGAGTCAGGCCGTAGAAGCTCTTCCGTTAGTGGATGCGACACCATTGGGAGGGGTTGAGCTGAGGAACAATGTGATCTGACTAATGTTTTAAATGGATCGTCCTCGTTTAAGGGTGGGGAGCCTGCGGCCTTGGGGCCACATGGGGCCCTTTGGATCGTTGAGTGCGGCCTTTTGACTGAATCCAAATTTTACAGAACAAATCCTTTTTGCAGCTACCAAGAAGAGAGATGAGGGCTGCCCAAGCCAGATGATAGCAGTGAAGTTGGTGAGAAATGGTCAGATTCTGGGTATGTTTTAAAGGCAGAGCCAATAGGACTTTTTGATATATTAGGTGTGGAGACTAGCAAGACAGGATTCAAGGATGACTCCAGTGCTGCTGGCCTAAACAGCTGGAAAGATGGAGCTGCCATCAACTGAGATGGGACAGACTGGCTGCAGAGTATCATGAATTGAACTGTGCCACCCTCCCCAATTCATATGTTGAAGTCCTAACCTCCAATACCCTCAGAACATGACCCTGTTTGGAAATAGGGTCAGTGCAGATGTAATTTTTAAAAGGGGAAATTTATACACAAACACACACAGGTTTTTATATGTGTTTTCGTAGAAGGCAGAGAGACCTACGAGCCTGGGAACACCAAAGACTGCCAGCAAACCACAAGGAGCTGGGGGAAAGGCCTGGAATAGATTCTCCCTCTCAGCCCTCAGAAGAAGTCAACTCTGCTGTACTAGCCTCTAGAACTAAGAGGAAAAAAAAAAATTCTGTTGTTTAGACCACCCAGTTTGTGGAACTTTGTTTCAGCAGCCCTAGGATGCTTAACACTGAGAGGTCTAGAGGGAAGAAAGGACGGAGTTTTGGTTTAAGCCCCATTAAATATGAGATGCTTATTGAACATTTGAGGGTAGATGTAAAGTAGACAGCTCAAGACTAAAGTCAGAAGTTCAGGGGAGAGGCCCAGACTAGAGGTTTATTCTGTGAATTGTGAGCATACCCATGATATGCAAAGCCATGAGATGAATGAAATCTAGAGATCTAGACAGTGGTGAAAACAAAGATGAAAAGCGGTCCATGGAGGAGTCCAGTGCTGAAGTTGGAAAACAAGAAAGAACCAGCAAAGGAGACTAAGAAGGACCTGTCTGTGTAGTATGTAGGAAATGAGGAGTGTATGGTGTTCCAAAAGATGAAGGAACACCTTCATCAATATGAAGGAAGGAAAGGGTTTTAAGAAGGATGGAGAGATAGACTGTGTCAAATACCACTGGTAGGTAAGAGGGAGCAATGTGGATGACTTAGCAATTGTGGCGGAGTGGTCATGGTAAGGTCCTGCTTGGAGTGGGTTGAAGAGAAATTGGGAGGCAGGATATTGGAGATAACTCCTATAAAAGAAAGCAAAGAAACTGAGCAGTGGCTGGAGGCACAAGTGGATTGAGAGAGAATATGTATGTATGTGCATATGTGTTTGCATGTGCTTAATAGGGGGAAAACAATCCTATATTTCTATGCAAATGAGAATAATCCAGAAGAGAAGTAAAGTAAGTAAAAGAAGGATGTAAAAGAAGGAAGAATTGCTGATGTGCTGTACTTGAAGAGATGAGAGGGATTGGGAACGAGGGCACAAGCAGAGTGTTGACCATGGATAGGAGTATTGGGGGTTCCTCTACAGGAACGGGAAGGAAGGCAAAGGGCATGGGGCAGATGCTGGTAGGCAGGTAGATGTGGTGCTGGAAACTTTTGCACATTCTCTCAGAGGAGTTCCGTTTTCTTAGTGAGACAGGAAGCAATATCATTAGCTGAGAGAGAGAAGCAGGGAGGAAGTGCTGGAGGTTTGAAGAGAAATGAAAACATATGCCATGGTCACTTAGAAGAGAGGGAGAAGGATCGCCCAAGGAGAATGTGGTATGGTTGCCAGGCAGCCCATCTTGATCAAGTTTACAGTAAGCATGGCTGAAGTAAGCAGATCCACAGGGAGGAGCCCAACGCTATCAGGAAGGTGTGATGATTACTTTTATGTGTCAACTTGACTGAGCCACAGGTTGCCTAGATATTTGGTCAAACATTATTCTGGATGTGTCCATGAGGATGTTTCTGGATGAGATTAACATTCTAATCCATAGATCAAGGAGAACAGATTGCCTTTCCTAATGTGAGTGGGCCTCACCCAATCAATAGAAAACCTGAACAAGGTTGAGCATGGTGGCTCACACCTGTAATCCTAGCACTCTAGGAGGCCAAGGTGGGAGGATCGCTTGAGCTCAGGAGTTCAAGAAAACCTGAACAGAACCTGAATAAGAAGGAATTCCACCTGCCTAACTGAGCTGAGACACTGGTCTTCTCCTGCCCTGGAACTTATACCATTGGCTCTTCTATATCTCCAGCTCACCAATGGAAGATCTTGAGACTTCTCAGCCTCCAAAATTGTGTTAGCCACACAATTATTATAAATAATAAATTTCTCTTATAATAAATTTCTCTCTCTCTCTACACACACATACACACACACACACACACACACACACACACACAATCTCCTGTTGGCTCTGTTTCTCTGGAAAACCCTGACTAATACAGAGGGCCCTCACACCCCATCTCTGCTGCCTCCTGGGGCACACCCTGTGTGTACGCTCCTAAGGACAGGACACAGAACCCAGAACACTCCTCACCTCCCAGCAGAGAGTGTTCCTCTGTGCTGTGGCCTCTGCCAAGGCATTAATGAGAAGGCGGAGGTGGGTGCTGTTTCTATCTCATGAATTATTTCTCTGGGCAAAAGGGATCAAAGGTCCCCTTGCCAAACATGTTGCATCTCACCTCCCTTACCATGAAGACTGCAGGGGGACCCCTCCTCAAAGGGAAGTGTGGGTTCAAGACAGCTATTCCTCCCAGTCATACCAAAGGCAGCCCTCCTGGTTTTGTATGACCTTGAACTTGGAATGGCTTTTACATTTTTAAATGATTGGGGGAAAAATCAAAGGAAGAAAAATATTTTGTGGCACATAAAAATTGTACGAAATTCAAATTTGTGTTCACAGAGTTTTATTGGAACACAGCACACCTCTTTGCTTAGGTATTTTCCTTAGCTGCTTTCATGGGCAGAGTTGAGTAGTTGCAACAGAGACCATCTGAAATATTTACTACCTAGCTCTTTACAGAAAATGTTTTTCAGCCCCTGCCCTATGTCCTGGTGCTCCATCTGAGCCCAGAAGTACTGAGAAGGGCCAAATTCTCTGGCCCAGCTGAGTCAGACCTGGGAGGTACAGCCACTCTGGCTGCTACCAAATGGCCGAAGAAGAGCCCGTTGTCTGGGGATCTCCACTGAGCAGGTTTAGAGGATGGGTAGCAGGTGGGCAGAGCACATGTGGGTGCTTCATATGCTCAGTTCACTACATCTGTAAAGTTATTGACAGTGAGCTATGGAAAGGACTTTAAAGATCTTTTAGTTCATTTTACAAATGAGAAAAGCTGAAGCCCACAAAGATGAAGTCATATCCCAAGGCCACACAGCTGGCTGGTAGCTGAGACTGGATTATAACCCACTTGTTTTCACTCTCCACTTCAATGCTCTTTCCAGAATCTCCTGCTCCATCTTCTTTCTTATGCTTCTGGAATCAGAGCCTGTGCTTTCAGACTATTAAGTGAGCTATGTCCCTTCTTGCAACGTTTGCCATCGGTCCCAGTGTGGAGCATCCAGAGCCCATGGAAGAACATGTGACTCTAAACTGGAAAGTTCCCATATCTGACATCAGGATGCTGTCTCATCAATAAAACCAGGAAACCTCTAGAAGCAACGACTTCCAATCATCTAGAGCTCCTGGCTAGGCATAAGGGCATAGAGTAGCTTTTGCGATTCAGCAGTTGTTCTGTTTCTGCCTTCAGCCCCAAGACCTTTCTAGCAATAGCCTCTCAAACATGACCATGTATCTAATTAAAAATATGGATTTTTCTGCTGTAAATTAAAGCCCAAATATAGCTTCAAAATTTGCTTGTCCCAGTACATTTAATAATACCTAAATGCCCTCATGTGTTAAATATTCATTCATTTTTTTCCATAACCGCTTCCAATAAATATTGATGATTGTCTAACTTTGAAAATGGTTATGTACATTGGAGAATATTCATGTGTGTCTCATTGATTTTCCTGACAGGGCCAAATGGAGCAGGTAAGCCAATTTAGCACAACCAATTTCCAATTTTGCACAGATTGAATAGGAGAAGTGCTGTGGAAATGAATAATCAATCTCATACCATCATTAATAATAATATTTAGCTGCCGTATAGCTCCTTCCATCTTCTAAGCACTTCACCAACATTAAGAAATTTATTTTCTAATACTCAAGGGAGGCCTTTTTGTAATGGGAACAAGAAGCCAAATGGAATATAAATGGCCACCTAGGGCTAAGGGACAAGCAAATGCCAAGGCGCAAAGCTGTATAATCTCTCAAGAGTCCCAGTTCCCATTGGATCCTCTAACCTCTTAAATACCAGGAGAATATTGCAAGCCTATGCGGCAAGTATAGTTTTTCCGTCTTAGATTTATAAGGTGTGAGTTCACCATAATGGTAAGAACTACATTTATTACAATTGTTTGAACACCCACTTTGTGCCAAACACTGCTAAGAATTGGGGATATTAAAAGAAAAGAGCCTCTGCTCTGAGGAAATGAACAGTTAGTGAGAGAGAGGGAGCTGCGACTCCCCAAACAGCACACAGTGGGATGGAAGTCACGTCTAAGATGGACCGAGAGAGCCACAGCTCCCTAAGGAGCACCCAGCACCCCGTGAACACTTGCCCTGAGAATTAGAGTGGGGGATTTGAGCAGGAGAGAGAGACATTCTAGAGAAAAGGAAAAACATGGGGGCAAGATGGCGTGGAAGAGCATTGTGTCCTCTGGGAACTGCAAACACTTCAGCTAGACGGGAGGGAAGAGTAAGACAACGTGATACCGCCATTGCAGCAGACTGAATTTTCCAAAGATAGCTCCAATAATATCTCCCATCCTGCTTATTCTTCTACAAGGTGACCTTGCCACCCTCCCTCCATCTAGAGGTGGAGTTCTGTCCCCTCCCTTCAAATCGGAGTGGGCTTATGACTGCCTTGACAAATAGAGTAGAGGGAAGTGATGCAATGGAACCTCCGAGGCTGGGCCAGAAAAGGCAATGCCGCTTCTGCCTTGTCCCCTGGACACTTGGAGCACTGACCCCAGCTAAGAAGTCGAGCTAGCCTGAGAACATCATGTTGGCGCTCAGGTCTATAGGCCCATCTGAGGTCCCAGCCGACAGCCTGCATCAACTCCAGATGTGAGGGATAACACTTCCAGATGATTCCAGCCCCCAGCTGGAAACCACCTTTAACTTGGAAGTCTTCCCAGCGGAGACACCAGACACCATGGAGCACAGACAAGCCATCCCCATTGTGTCCTGTCCAAATTCCTGACTCACACAATCCACAAGCACGATAGAATGGTTGACATTTGGAAACAATAGTCACTCTATAGATTTTCTACTTTATTATCAGGCAGTAGAGAACCATTGAAAGGTTTCCAGAGGGCGTGTGGTGTCATCAAGTTTTGTGTTCAGGCTGAGGGGCAGGACTGAGGGATCCTCTGTGAAAGGAGAAGCCCATCTGATCGGTGGTTTCTGTATCCTCTTCATGGGTGAATCTAGGGCATCACCTTGCTGTTACTGTTGGCTGGTTTAGTAATCACACTAGTCTCCCTCTAGCTCAGTGATTTTTACTTCTGGCTGCACAGTAGGATCACTAGGGAGCATCAAAAATATCCCATTTCCTGAGCCCCAGCCCAGATCAATCAAATCAGAATGCCTGGAGAGGGGGCTCCTCCATTGGATTAGATGATTCTAATCTGCATCCAAGGTTAAGAGCACTGAGCAAGTTGCTCACTGACCATATAGCCCAAGCTAAGGAAAGTGGTTCATGCTGCAAATCTGAAGCTCGGTTGAGGACTACACTTACAAATTGCAAAATTCCACATACCCTCTTGCCTTGGTAGAAGAGAAAAAGAAGTTACTAGACACTAAATGCTAGTTACTGTAACAGAACCAAAGGAAAAGCTACAGACCTGAGGCCATATTATGAAAAAGATGTGAGGTCCTGGGGGTGAATTTATCAAAAAGGGAAAACTGAGATTCTTTCATCAGAAGGATGGTTTATTTAGAATAGAGAGCTCCTTTCTTTAAAGCAGAGCTTCCCAGCATGGTCTGATGAAGATCTCTTCCAGCAAACCATGTTCTTTTGCTATGACACTGGCCTAAACCAAAATGTGCCAGTTATTTAATCACAACTCACGTCTGAGAAACTGAATAAAAGAGTAAGACAAGCTCCCGTGTGTGCATGTCTATAGGGGTGAGGAGACAGGGCCAGGGTTGTAAGATTAGAAAGTAGTGGACAGGTCAGGATGGTATAGAAAGGGACTGAACAGAGGACAATGAAGTCAAGATGTTTGGTGACACTGAGCAGGCCACCTGGCCTCTCTGAGCTCCAATTTCCTCATCCATATAAGAAGGTAGGATGATTCAAAGGTCTCTTCCCCAGCTTGAAATTATAATTCTTTTTTTTTTTTCCACAAAAGGGAGAGAGATGGAGAGGAAAAGAGAATGAGAAAGTAAGGAAAAAAAGCTTGAAACTATGATTCTATGGTTAGGTACCAGAAACCTCTGTATTTTGCTTTGTAGTTATTGTTCAGCCCCAGACTAGCATGAGTCCTGATACATAGCACCGCATTACTCTGGGTATTCCCATGTGTTTCTGACACTTTCACACTGGGGCCTTCTGACTCTGGGCTAGCCAATTCCTAGAGATAATAAAGAAATTACCTACAAGCACACCTTTCATATGCAAGCCACCCATTCCAGAGCCCACATCCCAACCACCTCTTTTATCAGGCTCTCACAGGGCTCTTCCTTGCTGGGGGCCACTATGTACCTGCCCTAATCACCCCAGGGCCAGATACCAGACAGGGACAGCCCCTGTGCCCCAGAGCCCCACTGAAATATTCAAATGAGTCCATCCTCAGCCCACTTACTCTGCTTCACCCATTCCTTCCCCAGGGAAACCTCAATAAAGGATCTTGCCCAAGTTTTCCCTCCCCCTCTACCTTCTGATCCACACTGGTGCTTCTCTGTGTCGTCCTGGATGGTGAGGCATGCCTTCTCCTTTGGGGAACTGTGAGTAATAAACTATCTTTTAATGGCAGTCATCTCCCGATCTGTTGGCCTTGCCATACTTGAATAATTAAACCCATATTTTAAAGCACTATGACCCCTGCATTCTCATTTGTAAACCAAAGATGAGAATGGAGCCTCCCTCCCAGTGTTTCTGAGGGCAGTCACGGATCACAATGACACAAATACAGTCCACCAAAGCACACATGCTTAGAAATTACAGAGACATTTCAGACCAATACATAAAAGCACCTTTGGAAGTCTGTGTGTTGTGATGGGCTGGTCCAGGCACCTGTTCCCTTGGCCTTAGATCTGTACAGATTGCAAAGGAAAATTGTCTGTGCTGTCACAGCTGATTGGGACAGAAATTGGGGAAGCGAATACAAAGAAGTCCTCCAGCATGACCCAGCAATCATGGGCAGTGTTGCATTGAAGAAATTGACATTAACCCTTCCAAAGAAACACTCCACGTTCAACTATACATATTGCCATCATCCCAGCAGCCCATTATGCCTGAATTCGTATCATAATGGTGCACTGATATTACATGAAAGGGACCTACAGTCTCATTTCAGTCTCCCCATTTTCGTAGCTTTCACAGCAGGTTTAATTTCACAGCTTTTAGTTTCATGACATTCAAATACCAACAATTGATTGGGGGGAGGGGAGAGACCCGAGTTTATTGGAAATATCAGTCACTGTAAAAAATCCTGAAGGAAAACTCACCACTTTGTAAAAGGTCACCAGATAAATAATTGCCTTCTGAATTGGGATGATTCCTGTTGTCATTAAGCCCCAGCAGTGATCTAATATGCTTTAACACTTCTACTAAATGCCAGGAGACAGCTTTGCAATCGCAGTCACATAGACAATTAAAGCTAAGCAATTGGTGCCTGAGTCAGAAGTCTTTTTCTTCTTTTCTCCCTTTTTTTATCCATAAGATGAAATGTTATCCATTTCTCAGCTCTTATCCTCCCTTTTCGCACTGATAATCATTTTATCCCTGCGAACACAATCGATTTGGAGCCTAGTTCCTCAGGCCTAACTCAAGACTGGCATTAGCTTCACAGCCAGTGTCTCTCATTCCAGTTCTCACGTCTCCCCACCTCCACCAACGGAGAGAAGAACTGTTGTATACACCCTACAGTGGGATCTTTCTAAACCATCCTTCTGATAAGTGGCTGCTATGAACTGAATTGTGTTCCTTCAAAATTCATGTATTGAAGCCCTAACCCCCAGTGTGACTGTATTTGGAAATAGGCCCTGTAAGGAGGTTGTTATGGTAACATGAGATCATAAGGGTGGGGTTCTGATTTGATAGGGTGTCCTTATAAGAAGAGATACCAGAGAACTCCTCTCTCTCTCTGCCATGTCATGCCACAGTGAGAAGGCAGCCCCCTGCAAGCCTGAAAGAGAGCCTTCACCAGAAATAGAACCCTACCAGATCTAGATTGGACTTTCCAGCCTCCACAACCGGGAGATGATCAATTTCTGGTGCTTAAGCCAAGCAGTCTGAGATATTTTGTTATGGCAGCCCAAGCAGACTCCTACAGTGGCCTTTTAGGGACAGCAAGAAAGTGATCTCCTCACTTCTCCACTGAGCAAGTCCTCACAGCCAGAACAGACGGTGGACACAGTTTGGCCAGCAGAGATGTGGGACGATTTCACTGACGAAGTTTCCTGCCTGCAGAGAGGGAGGCAATCATGTTCACCTCCAGACACTCGGGCAGAGGGAACAGATGAGGACAGTCGAAGGCATTGGACCTCATCTAAGGAAGGGGCTATGTACAAAGGCTCTTGTAATTAGGCATTTTGTGCTGGTGTGTGACTGTCCGACATTTTTTAAGAGTTACTTACATTAGAATGAGGAAGAGGGCATGTATAGTGGACGGCTAAGTAATGGGGCTAACCGGAGCAGTGACAGGATTCACTTTCCCCTTGAAAGCTGGTCCTAGAATTATTGCAAAAAATGATTTGTCAAGCTCACTGACCCATGACCCCCCTGGCTGCTGCAGGTTGTTTTGCTAAATGCTGCTTTGCTAAATGGAGTTAATCCAGCCCAGGACCTCCTGCTGAATCTTTCTTTAAACTGTGGTACTCAAGGAGCTCCTGAGCTAATCTGAACCTAGAACCAAATAGAGTGCACTGATTGGCATGTCCCAGAACTGAAACCGCAACATCATAGACAAGTCTCCTGGACTGGGATTCGAATGGCTATAAATCAAAAATGAATTCATCGAGAAGGTTTAATGTTGCTTAGGAGAAGCTCCTGATGTAGGACACACCTTATCTTTCGTAGGACACACCTTGTGTTTCAACAAAGGTT